>OU426987.1:2006217-2533778 GCA_911387755.1 Chrysotoxum bicinctum
CCTCCCAATTCAAACAGTCCTGCAAGCAAAAAAGTTCTAAAAAATGTTTCGTTTAAAAGATAAAAGTTTTTCTCGAAATCTCTTATAGTGGATAAAATGGGTTTGAGTTATTTCAAATTTTTGTCTTGTGATGACCAGCGAAGATCATTTGGTGTTGCCTTTCTTGTCCTGACTATATATTTTGTAGTTTTTAGTAAAATCTAGCATTACACACATTTGCAATAGAATTATACAGACCATTATATAATTCAACTTAGCTGTATGCTCTCTCGGCTTGTAAACAATTCAATCTCTTGTGCTCTTGTCATTTGATCATTTTGGTGGTTGACTATTGACTTCAAGAAGATCATAAGATTTTGATTTTTTTTTTTTTTCAATTTGATTTGCCAGTTTGGTCTTTCAACTCATGTGAACTGTGTGTAGAAAAATTTTACCGACTGTCAAACGAGAGCCATTTCAACCCAGGTGCAAATTTATTTTGAAGTGTACTTTTCGGGTCTGTATCTTGCTCATTTTAAAGAATAAAAATATAAAAACCAAACGAGTGACTGATATGGAAATATGATTTCATTTTGCATTTTTAAAAGTACATTTTTACATCATTACAATTCAATTCAATTCAGTTTAATTTATTCATGTAGAGGTGGGTATAAGTAAGACGTAGACTTTATCAGCCTTATTTATTAGAATTCGCTGAACGCGTGAATAGTATGCACTGGATAAGGACTTATTCATCCACTATGCAAATTCATATTTATAAAACATTTGCCTACCCTGCATAGTTGTAATGAGCTTGTTTCAAATAAAGTACCAAAAAGGAAGAATCTATTACATTTAGCCTTCATAACACTCAGCTGTTCGTCAAAAAAAAAAAAAAAACAAAGGAAAAACATCTTGTCTGTAAATCGAATTTAATAAACGAAAATGGAACTACTAAAAGCTAAAAAAGCTAAGGTATGTACATAATTATCTCTAGCACATTCTGGAAATCAAGTTGTTGTTCGTTTTATCCTAGCTGGAATACTCCTCTGACATGTTATTGAGGATACAATTCAATAACGCAAAATAAAAATTGCAACAGTAACACACCGGATGAAGAAGGATCCGTGGGGAGAGATCACCAACAAGTATATTTATATATTCAATTCTAAACAATTTTCAATTCAATTTGGTTTTAATATATCAAAGGGCACGGTAGTGCCCAGCCAAGTTCTGGCACTACACCCCTTTTTTACAGGAACAAACTCAGGCGATTTTTGACCCCTCCCTATCTTCAGTACCACTAAAGTCAGAAACTTCAAATTCCGAATATTTGCTAAGCTAGTCAGGCACAGGCGCCTCACCAAATTTCAATTTTCTAGCATAAGCAGTTCCTGAGATATAAGGCCTCAAAAATCACAAAAACCGTAACTGACTGACTGACTGACTGACTGACAGATCATCAAAATTATGGAGCACTTCCCGACATCGTAGAACCTTGGAATTTTGCACAACGGTAGGTCTTGTCATGCAACCAGAGGAAAAAATCGAAAATTTGAAATTTTCCATTCAGGGGGCGTGGGATCCGCCCACTTTCTCCGAATTGGTGTTGGTTGAATGGAGCACTTCCGACTGCTAAAAAACGATAAAATTTGGTGAACTGGTAGAGCTTATATTGCATATAAAGAACCAAAAATAAACACCAAAGTTTTCCTTTCAGGGGGCGTGGTATCCGCCCACGTTCTCCAAATTGGTGTTGGTTGAATGGAGCACATCCGATTGCTGTAAAACGATGAAATTTGGTAAAGTGGTAGGGCTAAAATTGCATATAAAGAAAAAAATATAAAATTTAAGGTTTTCCATTCAGGGGCGTGGTATCCGCCCACTTCCTCAGAACTGATGTAAATTATATATGGCACACTTCCGATTGCAGTAGAACAATGAAATTTGGTGGAAAGGTAGGGCTCAAATCGCATATAAAGGACCAAAAATAAAAATGGAGGTTTTCCGTTCAGGGGCGTGGTATCCGCCCACTTTCTCCGAATTGGTGTTGGTTGAATGGGGCACTTCCGACTGCTGTAAAACGATGAAATTTAGTGAACCGGTAGGCCTTATATTGCATATAAATAACCAAAAATAAACACCAAGGTTTTCCTTTCAGGGGGCGTGGTATCCGCCCACTTTCTCCGAATTGGTGTTGGTTGAACGGAGCACTTTCGACTGCTGTAAAACGATGAAATTTGGTAAAGTGGTAGGGCTTAAGTTGCATACAAAGAAAAAATATAAAATTAGCGGTTTTCCGTTCAGGGCGTGGTATCCGCCCACTTCCTCAGAACTGATGTAAATTATATATGGCGCTTTTCAGTATGTAGTAGAACAATGAAATTTGGTGGAAAGGTAGGGCTCAAATCGCATATAAAGGACCAAAAATAAAAATCGAGGTATTCCATTCAGGGGCGTGGTATCCGCCCACTTTCTCCGAATTGGTGTTGGTTGAATGGAGCACTTCCGACTGCTGTAAAACGATGAAATTTGGTAAAGTGGTAGGGCTTAAATTGCATACAAAGAAAAAAATATAAAAGTAGCGGTTTTCCATTCAGGGGCGTGGTATCCGCCCAGTTCCTCAGAGCTGATGTAAATTATATATGGCGCACTTCCGATTGGAGTAGACCAATGAAATTTGGTAGAACGGTAGGGCTCAAATCGCATATAAAGGACCAAAAATAAAAATCGAGGTTTTCCATGCAAGGGCGTGGTATCCGCCTACTTACTGAGAAAATGTTTAATTTATATGGAACACTTCCGATTGCTGTAATTAAGGTAGGCTTGTTAGTGTTAGGTATCTTGCCAGGATAAGAAGAAATAATTGAAGCGCAAATCAAAACAACCATTAACAAAAAGAAAATATACCAAAAGAAATAGGAAGCTATAAACTAAGTTGATTTTAGAAGGTAGGGTCCACCCTTCTATCCTTTCGTATCTTTCGAGATTTTGACATGGCAAAATATTAAAATCTTTGCAAAAAGGAGTGAGATCAGACCAAAAAACATAAATGTTAAAAAAAGAGCCAAGTTCTTCTATACAAAAACATTTGTGTAACAAGTCAGCCGTGAAAAGTACTGAGATCTAAAAGTACGCCAAGTTCTTATTACTTCATGAAGGTTTAACACCGAATATTTAAAGTAGAATAATATTGAAACAGCTACAATGTAATAGAGAAATTTTATTATTTAATGACTACTGACTAAAATTTGATGGGCTTACTTGGCAAGATTTTTCTTATGCCCAATTCAAAAGGTTTTGAAAACTTGACCAGTAAGTCCATCAAATTTTAGTCAGTAGTCATTAAATAATAAAATTTCTCTATTACATTGTAGCTGTTTCAATATTATTCTACTTTAAATATTCGGTGTTAAACCTTCATGAAGTAATAAGAACTTGGCGTACTTTTAGATCTCAGTACTTTTCACGGCTGACTTGTTACACAAAGGTTTTTGTATAGAAGAACTTGGCTCTTTTTTTAACATTTATGTTTTTTGGTCTGATTAGTATAACATAATAGTTTCAATAAAAAAAAAAAACAAAAAAAACAACAAAGCTTTGGTTTCAATATCAAGTAAAAGTCATATAATTTTGTTGATCATCTTTATAATTCAATGTGATGTCGAAGTGAATGTGACAGAGTTCAATACTAAAATGTCCTTATGTAGGCACTATTCAAGTCTGAAGTTCGTAAAATAAATGCTGGTGTCCCCCAAGGCTCTGTTTTGTCTCCGACTCTTTTTCTCATTTTTATAAATGATCTTTTTACCGAAACTACTAATCCACTTAACTGTTTTGCTGTTGACAGCACCCTCAGCTTTTCATATTCATTTCCTGATTCAATTCCTTGTTCTTTGAATGTTGAATTGCAACGGCAATATATGTTGAGCTCATTAAATCCCGATCTAAATAGCATCGTTAAATGGAGTATTAAAAATCGTGTTGAATTTAATGCTTCTAAAACTCAAAGCTGTTCTTTGTCATTAAAGCGGAATATTCCCCCTATGCCCCTATTCATGGATGGAGCTTGCATCATAGAAACTGAAAAGCTATCAATTCTTGGTATGTGTATTACTGACCACCTTTTGTGGAATGACCACATTTTGGATATTGCTAAAAATGCGGCCAAATGTTTAGGTTTCCTAAGACGATGTAAAAACTTTTTCTTTTTTAAGACAAATGTACATCGGTTTCTTCTACTCAATCCTCCCTCTGTTTCCTAATGCTCGCACTGTGTTCAACCAACATTTAAAGGGTAGTCATAATCCCTTGAGTGCGCGTTAATTATAAAAAAAAAAACAAAAAAAAAAAAACCTCCAAACGCGTTTAGCTTATAATGCCTCTATTCAACGTCACATAAGTTTTATAAATAATGATTTTGCGTTTAGAGGCATTATAAGGGTTACATAGCCTTATGTACTCACTATAATGAGAGGCTGCATATGTTTTTTTTTACATTCTGCTTCTATCGAAAAGTCTTGGACAAATTGATAAATTTCATGCAAACACCTTCTTTACACACCTAATATTTTTGACAGTTAAATCAGTACTCTTTCAACTGAACTTATGTAATGTTTGGCCAATTCAATAAATTGACAACCAAAATACCTTAAGTTAGCACTTACACTGATAAAAATATGTGCTACCTGAAACCAAAGAAAAGATGTCTTTGATCTAAGGCCATTTGATTTCCTCACTTCTCTTATTGGTTTTCCCCCAGCCGTTGAGAGTTTGGCAAAATTCAGTGCAATTTCGTCCACCTAATGCATTTTTAAGTGCTCAAACAACAGGTGAAGTTGTAGTTGTTCTACTTGCTCTATTTTGTCGTCTTGCCCACAACTATATTAATGTTGCATGTCTTTTTGAATGAAAGGACTTCTTCTCCTTGTTTTTCTTTCTGTTTTTTTTTTTTTTAAGAAAAGCTTTCGCACAACCAATCCTTGAGGATTTCGTGTTGGAATTCAAAGTCAAAATGTATACTACACAGGGCATCCTTGAAGCGAGTGCAAGAATATACTCACTTCTTCCATCTGTCTACGTCGACATTTGCCTCGGCGAATCCATTAAAAATTCATTTCTTCTTGAACGGAGGGCCCTTAATCTAAGAAAACACAAAAATAATAAAAAGTGAAATAAAAATGAAAATATACATATGTACATGCATAGATATCTGACTAGGAGAGTGTAATATTTCTGCATACGTTTTGTTTCAGCGATGCTATTTGAATATTGCAGTGCCAAATTACATGTGTCCTTTAGACATTTTTTTTTTAATGTGGCTAGCAGGTGTGCTGACTGGATGGTATTGTTCTTTCCACAGTAGATATACATACATACATATTTGGATTTTCGAGATGGTTTTCTTCAGCGATTACGGTGCTAAAAGGGTAAGTTAGTTTTGTCAGAAAAATTTAATGTTAGAAAAACTTAAAACAATCTTACATGATACGAGTATCTCATTTTATTTTTGATCACGATTTGTCTTCTCTGAAATATACTTTTTAGTGCATTCTTACTATAAGCTGGCAGATGTCTACTTTTAAAATTTAAAATATTGGATTTTCCTATTCTTTGCCCACAATAAAATATAAAAGTTAAAGTTATCTAACAACATATAGTTAATATCATTCATTGTATTTGTATTCATTAAATTGTAATATTTCTTTTTATAGGGTGAAGTAGGGTACGAAGAAAAAATTCTAAAATTCTTTTTGATTGAAACTTAATATTTCGAGAATGGAATTCTAGCTTCACGTTAGAGCTTGATAGAATCCAAAATTTTGCTATTTTGAGTGAAGGGAGAGTTGGAGTAAAAACGACAGGATATTTACTTTTCTTTCATCTTTAAACAGTTAAACCGGGTTTTCAACATGGTAAACGGACGAATTCCATCCGTCTTCTCGAAGACTTATGTGACTCCACGTCGCCCCTATGAAAAGGCGCGTTTGGACCAGGAATGGAAGTTCATCGGCGAGTATGGTCTCCGCAACAAGCGTGAGGTCTGAAGAGTCACTTTCGAAGAGAAGGACGAGAAGAGATTATTCCAAGGAAACGCTCTTCTCCGTCGTTTGGTGCGTATTGGTGTCCTCGATGAATCACGCATGAAGCTCGATTAGGTGTTGGGTTTGAAAATTGAAGATTTCTTGGAACATCGTCTCCAGACCCAGATCTTCAAATTGGAATTGGCCAAGCATCCATCACGCTCGTGTCCTGATCCGTCAAAAACATATCCGTGTCCGCAAGCAAGTAGTCAACATCCCATCAATCGTTGTGCGTCTGGACTCGCAGAAACACATTGAATTCTCCCTGAAATCGCCACTCAGTGGTGGTCGCCCAGGTCGCGTGAAGAGGAAGAACCAAGGAGGTGCCGCACCAGCTGAAGAAGAAGAAGATTAAGCTACACGCTGCGGGAGGATAGATAGGTGATTCCTATCGGTCTTTTGTATATCCATTGAGGGATAATAAAATTTTTTTATAAAAAAAGTTTTATATTCATAGTCTTAAAGGATTATTTTTCAACAGCGATAAAACAATAGCGCACTATCGTACTTTCATAAAATAACCTCTCTTTTTACTTGCGATATATTTACTATAGACATAGGGCAAGTTCGGCATTTGCAAAAAAAAAAATCGAACTCGAGATTTTGATCAAAGTTGCGACATTACGATGATAGCGAAGACGAAAAAAGTGGGTCAGGCAATTCCGTCTGTCTGTATGTATGTCTGTATGTCTGTACCTCGAACTACATTCTAAACTACTGGAGGTATTTTCTTCGAACACGGTACTTAACCAGAGGGGAACTTGAATTTTGTTTAGCTCTTAAACAAACGGTACCCCGCATACACCCGTAATGCATAATCTTATTTCTCTCGAAAACGGCTCTAACGATTTTGAAAAAAA
The DNA here is from genome assembly GCA_911387755.1 of Chrysotoxum bicinctum. NCBI lineage: Eukaryota > Metazoa > Arthropoda > Insecta > Diptera > Syrphidae > Chrysotoxum > Chrysotoxum bicinctum. The sequence goes on from OU426987.1 coordinate 2,013,140, forward strand.
AAAAAATTAGGCGTTAAAATTTGGACATGGACTACATTTTGGTCAAACAAAAAATTGGGAGGAAATGTTATTAACGGTACCTGTCATAGAACGTTTTTTTTTTTAATTTCGAATTCCTATTCAACGGCTCTAACGATCTCAACCAAAATTTTTATACAGGAGCTCCTTTGCATTTAAAAAAAAAATATAATCTAATTTTTTTTTTTTTTTTTTCGAAAAAATAGGTTTTGGATTTTTAAGAAAATAATACAATTTTTTTTCTTAAATTCAATGGCGCAAAATTTTAAAGAGTTCTCGTTTAAGCAATTAAACCGGCTCTACTTAACGCAGTCGTTTAGCTTAGAGACTTTGTCTAACTTTTTCATAATTTTAATCACGTTAGACAACTCTTCTAACTAATGTGGGTTTTACAACAGAACCTAAGCAAATTTGCGTTGAACAACCCTTAATTTGACAGATGCATAACTCACACAACTACAAAAACACAAAAAAAAAAGTAAAAAGAACAGACAACTTCAAACCAAATTATTTTTCGCCGAAAAAAGTTCATTTAATATACTACATCGGTACAGATTTTGATTGTTTATAAGTTATTTATATTATTTTAGATGAAAATAAAGTATAAATCGCAAATTCACAGCATAAAAAACTCAATTTGGTGTTGTAAGGTGCAGATTCATTTAGCTATATACTTGTCTCGGCGGCGCGCGTGCATACATAAGATATGTACATTTGTATCTACAGATTTTTTAATTGTAGAGCACTTTCGTACGATTGTTTTGAATTTATAATATTGAGTGATTCAGTCTATTTACAAAGAACATCTTTAAAAAATCTAATAAAACATCAGTAAACATTTTTCCTTCCATTTGCTTTGGTATGAAATGTACATTGTCAATATGGATAAAGTATACTTTTAAAAGATAAACTAGCTATTTGTGGCTGTTAAAGTAAGACGAGCTCTTTAACGTTAAAGTATAGTTTATGTCCTTTAAAATTAACAAAAAGTCAGTTCTCGTTTTATACTTAATATTTAGAGTCGACTCCCATTCTAAAATTGATTTAGAGTAGGTTTTAAATGTTTAAAATTTTGCGCCAATATCTTGAAAACGGATACACGAATAAATTTTTTAAATTGGGGAAATTTTTTGAAAATGAGACATTTTTATTATTTTGCTTGGGTAAACTTTTATGTTCTAAAAGTTTCGGGAAATTTGTCATAATTAAATCTTACCTAAGTATAAATAAAATTAAAAAAGGCACTTAGGTATAAAATTTCTGTTGATGTTGTTGTAAATATTTCATACCACTTTTAATTTTTGATTTTTTAATAAATTTTGAAGTAATTTTTCCATTTTTAAAAATGCAAATAAGAAACAAATCACCACTGTCCTGAAATCCAACATATAATCAATGTCATTGGTCAAATTCAGCCTGATTTATGCCCCGGAGTTATGAAAAATTTCGTATGTGCGCCATCTAGCAAAGCCAATGTGTACTTTTCAATAAAGTTATGCTCAAAAAAGAAACTCATTGGGCCTTACCAACAATCAAATTAAGAGACGACTTGAAGCATTATTTAATGGACTCTATGTAACTGACCATATATATGCTGCATTTTATTTTTTAGGTTCCGTACAATAAATGGTTCATAATTTAGAGTTCACATAAATATTAAGTTCATAACATGCATGGTTAACTTTATAGAGCTCTTTAAATAAAGGTCCATTTCGCTCAAATATTAAAGTCGTCTCTTAATTTGATTGTTGGTACGGCCCATTGGTAATATCGTGGAAAAATGTCGAAGTAATTATTTCTTACTGAGTTTCTAATTTATGTTTAATTCAAAATTTAATATAGATTGAAATTTGAGTGTATCTGCAAACGTCAACTACGTGCGACCAAGGTAGCACTCTACCTCTATTTTTTATTTCTTTTTAATGTCTTCTGGTTGGCTCATAGGCTTGCTTGAAGCTTGAAATAGAAGTACCTATATCTCAAAAGAAGCCCAAACATCTATGTAGCTATATCTTACATTCCCAAAGGGTCTGCATTTTTCATCTTCAGTTGCAATGGTATTTTTACGAATTTGCATGTGGCAAGACAGGGAATGACGTTTGCCTTAGAGTTGGATGGAGCATTCAAACAACCTACTATTACGGTAGCCGTCGCAAATACGACGCCGGTATTTACAGTCATCGTCGCTGTGTCGTTGTCTGTGCTCTGGAAGAATTCCACTTTAAATGAAATATTTATTGGATTTTTGTCTGCATGTCTCTAAATGTAGAACCATCCGGAATTCACATGATGCTTGATGGTATAGTCCTTTATTTAGTTTTATTTTTATTAATGATTTTTTTAAAGCTTTCGGATCCTTTACCCATTCCTATTCAACGTTTCAGTTATATACCTAGGTACTAAAAAATGCAATTTTGTCTCCGAGTTCCCAGTAGGAGCTCACTGTGAGGACGAGACACGAGATTTGATTTAGAAGAGTGCATAGATACGATTTTCATTAAAAATATATTGTCAATACTGAGTCAAAGAGTGAAATTTTAGGTATGTTCTTAATGTTGAACATATGTATCTGCTTCAGCTATAAAGAGTACATGGTAGAAATAGATGAACATAATCCTTTGCCGGCTACTATGTGTTCCTAGAAAGAGTGCCAAAAAAATCGAAACTTGAACCCAGGTAGAGGAAAAGGACCGAGTAGATTGATGTTAATGAATTAAAAAAATTCTTTGATGCTTAGATAATATAAAAAAAAAAATCTTCAATTCGAGTTTTTGAAGAACTCCTTTTAGTGTCTTGGAAGTGCACTGAACATATTATTTGCTTTATGTACGGAGGTAAGTTTGGAACTAGCATTAGGATTAGTGTTTGCTCTTCTATTCACACGTCCTTTAATTTTCACAACATGAACTTGGCTGTGAATCGTCTTTAACATTAATTTTTTGTCCAAGTATAAGAATATCGGATATCGGATACATTTTTACTTGTTTTGGCCCCGACACGGTTTTTGCTTTTTTCAACACAAAAAATGTCTGGAAATCTTAGAAAATATTTTTCTCTCAAAATCTCTTGAATTGATTTTTTTAAAACTACTCGTAAGAAATGTCATTTAGTATAAGCTAGATAATAGTTCGAACATCCGTTACAAAAAATTCATATTAATGGTATGTGCATAGAACATTTTTTTTTTTTGGTTTTCGATTTTCTCAAAAACGGAGCAACGGATTTTGAACTATTTTTTATTCTTAATCTCCTTCTGTGGAGATCGGAGATCTTGCGGTCTTTATTAGCTTGTTTTCAGCACGTTATGAGAAATCTGGGCAGGCGCGAAGCTCAAGGTCGTTGCTAGAGAGCAAATCCCTACCAGGCCTAGGGCTTATGCCTGGATTCCAGACGAACTCTCTCGCCTAGATGTAATCCTGAAAATAACTGTAAAGTTGCGAAAATGGATGAACCAAAGGGCGCTTCAAGATTTGCAATCATTGTAGTGAATAAAGTGTCCCTGGCTCCTCTACTGGCAACCAAAGGTGAGATTGGGTACGGATTCCTTCTATTACTCTGAAGATATACAAAAAGGATGAGGGTAACACCGTTCCTTCACAACCATTGGATACTTCCACAGCCGCAGATTCTGCTTTAGACATCGATCCAGCAATGGAAATTGATGCAGCATTTCTGAGTCTGAAGCGAGGATCAAAAACAAAACGTCGGCAGCCTCTCCGAAAAGGAAGCTGAAGACTCCAAGAGGAAGGCTCTTCTGAGTGAAGATGAACCCATTGGTTCGACATCTGAAGCCAAGCTACTGGATTTGTCCTCTGAATTAAAATACCTGAATCAAACCATGTTGGGGGTTTTTCTGGGTGAGTATAGCAAAATGCTAAAACTAATACAGATTAATCTTCAACACTCCATCAAAGCTTCGGCCTCACTTCTTCTCCGTCTCCACAAAAACCGAGAACCATGAATTGCCAAATCTATCATTCAGGTAGTCAGGACTCCTGCTTACTACTTGCTGTATGCGTCGGATAAAGGTGAACCCAGATCCTGCATATTAGTTAAAAGTAGTTCTAATGTATATTTCCTCCCTGATTTCAGCGATCGAGATTACACACAAAACATGGGACTTACTGCATAATGTCGGCATATCTTGGCCATGACAACCTTGACCCTCCTGGCGAAACACTCAAGAGGATCATCGCTGAGGCAAAACGGCAGAATATTAGCCTACTAATTGGGTGTGATATATCAAATGATAACGAATTGGAAAGTATCATAGGAACACTCATTGCCCGACCACAGATACATCCAATTCAGTTTAAACAATGAACCAACAAAACAGCCAGTTTTTCGCAATTATCGGAAAACAAATTGGTAACTGTGTAGGGACATTGTTAGAAGATCTCTCAAAACAGAATCATTAGACATCCACTCCAATACCCTCGATCTGGATAATAAAGTCAAGGATCTTACTTTAGTCCTGAATAATGCATTGAACATTTCCTATCCTCTTCTCCAAATTAGAGAAAAAAGAAACTTTATTGGTGAAATTCAGGACTAGAACCGCTCAGAAAAAGTTGTAGAAAACTCTTCAATCGAGCTAAATATACAAAGAAATCGTCAGATTGGGACTTATATAAGGAATCTCTAACATGCGGTCTCCACTAGCGATGAATCCAGAGCATGCTTTAAAGCATGCGTTCATTATCGCTAGTAGAGACCGCCATTGCAGCTATATTTTCATCGCTTGCGATAGAAAGTATGCTCTCATCGCATACCATTCATCGCTTGCTTTATCGCAAGGAGAACTGTCATATTGTTCTGGCGTACCCAAATTTAATTTAACTGAGTTTGAGTTTTGCGTGCGAAGAAAGCTTTTGCTTGGGGTTTACGTTTTTCTAACAAAATTGAAAAAAATCTGATTTGAAATTGTCCATAGAACTCATTTATATCCATTAAAATTATTCACTATACTAAAAAAGTATGCGATGAAATGCCCAGCCACAAAGATCTGACAGTTCTTCTGCTCTCTGCTTTCTGCGTTGGCTATTGCGATTGCGATGGATTTATCGCTAGTGGAGACGGCGTGTAAAGACATATAAAAAAAATTGAGGATAAGTAAAAGATCTTCATGGAGGAACTTCTGTGATAAAATAGAAGATACTTCTGAAATATCTAGACGGAGAAAAATTGTCTCAACCAATCCAGTTATGCCAAGTTCTTTAAAAACGTCATATGGCTCCTGGACAAATTCGTGTTAAGAATCACTCAACCTGCTACTTGACACTCACTTCCTAGGTAGCTTGCAATACATTTGTAACATGAACTCAATGGAGTCAAGCAATAAATTTATAAATTTCCAAGTGTTAATAAGAAGGGACAAACTAAAATGGGCAATTAATAGCTTCGATCCATACAAATCTGCAGGACCAGATGGCATAATACCAACTGAACTGCAGTTTGCTTCGGATATTATCTTAGCCACTCTGGAGATAATACTGAACGGTTGTCTTAGCCTGGTAAGGAGCCTAATATGGAGAAAAGTTAAAGTTATCTTCATACCCAAAGCTGGTAAATTCTCCTACGTTACACACAAGGATGTTAGACCAATCAGTCTATCGTCATTCCTTCTTTAAAACTTTGAAACGATGGAATTAAATATTTCTTAGCTTTCAAACTTGATAACACTTCACTGGGTACCTAGTTGCGTGGGTGTTCAAACGAAGAGGTAGACTTCTTAGCAAAAATAGGCGCATCAACCCCTTTCAAAGGGCCCGAGCCCTATTGTGCGATAGGAGAAAATGTCATCAAATTAAACAAAAAGACAAGAAATTGGAAAGAACTCTCAAAGCTGTGCCAGGCGAAACAACTACTGGGCAATTACAACCAGCAACGATTCGAAAACTGCATTAACTTAAGTAGAAATAACCTAAGAATAATGACAGGTATCCTAACTGGACGATGCAAACTTAGAAGACTTCTAGGTATACTTGGTATGGGAAGCAGTTCCACATGCAACATGCAGGAGGAAATACCGGATCACATACTAGAAAGATGTTGTCCACTCATGAACCAAAGGAAAAACCATCTGGGACAACACCAGGTGGAAGGGAGTGACCTATCCTCTCTGAAGTTAGATGCCTAAGAGCACTTGATTTAAAGGAGGAACTGTAGGATGAGCGAATTCATTCATTTTTAATTATTAATCTACAAGTCGCAGTGCAATATCCCCAATACATAATAATTCATTCATTCAACTTGATAACAACTTGATAACATCTACCCTGGAAGTGTGAACATCTGATCCAGGGTAGATTTGCCGGGCCTAAAACCACACTGATAGTGGCCGATCAGCTCGTTGACAAAAGGTTTTAGGCGTTCACACGCCGATCAGTGTGGTTTTAGGCCCGGCAAATCTACCCTGGGTCAGATGTTCACACTTCGACAGATTTTGGAAAAAAACTCAGAAGTTCCAAATCGATACACACCACCTTTTTATAGATTTCAAAGTCGCGTATGATAGCGTGGACAGAGAACAACTATATAGAGCCATGTCTCATCTCGGAATCCCTGCCAACCTCGTCCGCTTGTGCAGGATGATGATGGAGAAATCTCGCTGCTCCGTCAAGGTCAGTAAGAACACCACCGAACCCTTTGATGTCGAGAAAGCTCTGAGGCAAGGCGACGCGCTATCATGCAACCTATTTAACATCACTCTTGATTCTTGAATCAATTGTACGAAACTCAAACGTCAACAATTTAGGTCAGTTCAACTGCTTGCTTATGCGGATGATATTGATATAATTGGGAGGACGAAGCGAGCTGTTACCGGTGCGTTTGCAAGTATTGAACTGGAGGCGGCGAAAATGGGTTCGGCTGTTAATGAGGACAAGACGAAGTATATGCTATCATCGAGAAAGGAATCTCGACATCGTCGACTCGGGCAAACCGTCACGATGGATAGGTATAACTTCGAAGTCGTCTAAGACTTTGTCTACCTGGGCTCCACTATAACATCGCAAAACGACATCAGTGCAGAGATCAAACGAAGAATTACTCTTGCCAACCGCTGTTTCTTCGGGCTAAGAAGGCATTTGAGTAATAAAGCCCTATCTCAAAGAACCAAGGAGACCTTGTATAAGACCCTCATCATCCCGGTCCTGCTGTATGGGGCAGAAGCATGGACACTGTCTAAAACGGATGAAAATCTGCTTGGGTGCTTTGAAAGAAAAGTTCTTCGTTTGATCTTCGGTCCAGTCTGTATCGATGGAGTATGGAGGAGGAGGTTCAACAACGAGCTGTACGGGCTTAACAGCGACGTTGACCTAGTCAAGAAGCTGAAAATACAACGGCTGAGATGGCTGGGACACGTGGAGCGTATGGACACTGACGCACCAGCCCGTCGAATATTCGAATCCACCACTGATGGTCGGCGCAGCAGAGGAAGACCCCACCTCAGGTGGCGCGCACAAGTGGAGAGCGACCTCAGCCAACTTGGAGTGCGTAACTGGAGGCAGCTAGCTAGGGACCGAGCTAGCTGGAGGGGCTTGTTGGTTGAGGCTGTAGTCCACCCTGGACTGTGAGCGCCATCTAAAGTAAGTAAGTAAGTAACTTGATAACAAACAAATTTTTAAAATTATCTAGAAGATGTAAGGAACATTTTTAAATAACAGTATCAAGCAAATTTAAAAAAAATGATTCTTGGAAATTGGATTTCGAAGACGATACCTAGAATCAAAACCAAATACTTTCTCAAAATTTAACAACTCCCAAGGCGCAACATATAACCACTATTTATCAAGTCGTTATTAAGATATAGATAGAAGGAAGAAAGCAATTGGGAAATATCATATCAGCGGACATGTTTTTCTTTGAGTTGCGAGGTACTACATTTTGTAAGATTTAACTCATTTTCTTGATGTGGATGAGACATTTTGTCGCTTATAATGTATGTGTTGCTTAACACAAGTCTGGCTACAAATTTGCATCTTCAAAGAATTGCGTAAAGCAATATAGAATTAAAAGTTCTTGCATATCTCAACAAAAAAGGATACTTCCTCGTAACTACAGTTAACATTAATTATATTAATTCAAAAGTTCCTTTTTTAAATTACTGAACCCCGCAGAGAATTAACATTTTAACTTACCTTGTACGTAGTACGTGAAATATTAATTAGTACTAAGTTTTCCCCTTGGAGTTTTTTTTTTATGATGCTCCACCGCAATAAGTATAAACACAAATTAAATTTTAAATTTCGTCGTATCCTGTGGAAAGCAAAAATTTACAAAGCAAACAACCTCTTTCAAACGTAATATAAAATGTTTAAAGTAATGCCCAACGGAAATCATCGTTTATAAATAATAAATAAAAATAAACCCCGCACTAACCGAGCACAAGTTTCAGATTTGCTCGCTGTTCACCCTAATCCCAACTAATCCTGAAATTATTTATTGACTGTCTACAACATAAAACCTTTTACTTTACTTGAAACATGGGCATAATAAAATGTTTCCACCACTTTTGCACCCAACTTCAATTTATTGCTGTTAAAAGTTCATTTAGAAGTAATTTTGGAGGCAGAAAAAGGCAAAAGTGGATATTTCCCCGGCACCCTGCATTTTGCCGCAAGACTTAAGCCCGATCAAGGCAGCGCAACAGAAAAAAAAAAATCTCAAGAATTCCCACAAAAATAATGTTATGAAATATAAGGCAACAAAATCTCAGGGATGTGATGGGTAGGTCGCACATGCTACGAAAAAAGCAGCTCATTTTAAGGAAGCTCTTGTAATTTGGGTCCAAAAAAAGAAAATGTAATTTGGTTGCCACCCTCTGAAAGCTTTTTTTTTTGGTATTTCACAAGCCTTCGACATGATATGGGAAGCGCACTTGGAGCCACCTGCTGCCTCTTTCACTTTTATACGTCCTCGGCAGGGATGTCAAGAGATGGTGATGTGGTTAATGGTTATGCACAATATATACGCAAATGTTCGCACCACAAATAAATTTTTTTTTTTCTGTGACACTGTTAGCCACCATGTTGCAAATGATGTTTACATGGTTAACATAAAAGGACACATCTTTAGTCGTTGGTCAGTTTTGTCTGGCAGATCAGTGTTCACGTACGCCCCATCATGTGTGTGGTTTGGTCAGTCGTTATCGTTGTATATTAACGATACACAAGCATTAACGTGAAAATCTGACCCTGACGTGAGAGATGTTCCATATTATGCCCACCTCATAATTTTTTGCATGTGGTGTCGCCTCTATCTTACCAGAAAAGAAGATTTTCGTAAAACCAAACTTCAATCCAACCAAAAATATTTAATGAAATTCATATGACAACTAGTCCGGAGCTTCGTTGGGGAAGGGAATACAAAATTTTAAATACCTATAACAAATTTATAAATGCTTTTGGTAACGATAATAATTATTCGCAAATAATAAGGTAGGTAGGTAGAACTGGCGACCACGAGCAGTCAGTGACTCAAATAGCTCTGGAACTCACTTGAATTGTAGATTCAAAAGGATATGATGAGGTATTAATGAGTTTCCTCTACCTGAAGTTCGCTAGCTTGCGGTCTTAAGATCGAGGAGTACCAGTTCCAGAAGTCGTCGAGATTTGTTTCTCACAGCTTCTTCGTCTTGTTACGAAAAAATCAAGTCTTTGATCTTCAGTTCAAATAGTTCCTTAAGGTGTTCGATAAATAACTTTTCTCCTCATTCCGGCCAGAGTAGAACATTTACAGATAAAATAGTTCTTAATTTTTGAATGCTTTATGCCTTTGACGCACATCAAACAAAAAAGAAACTTGTTTTTTCGGTCGCATGACATTTTTGCACCCCAAAATTTCGAATGTGTTTCGTCGAAGGCCTTTGATGGGAAGAGTTGTCAAGAATACTTGTCACCAAAATATTTTTTTTCGTACAAAACTAAAAACTTCATATAAGTACCTACTCTGTCGCACAAAGATTGCCAATACAGCCGTTATGGGAAAGAATTTTTTAAAGCAATAGGACCTACCGATTTCACAGGACACACAAGCGAAAAAATATCTCTAAATTAACTCACGCTCAAGGGTTTATTGAGATGAGAGCCTTTTAATTTTAAAATCAGTTAAGGAAAGAAAGTACATGTCGATGAGCATTGGTTTTGAAAGTTTGCAAATTGAAATGGCAAGGGAAAACGGGAAAATTATTCCATAATCATGTTGTGCAACTTAAAACCCAATCGCTGCATTTGAAGGTATGTCCAAAACAAGGCTCCTGGGTGAACTGATGAGGATTCCTGGAGAAAAACGGATCACGGGTGAACTAACTGAGGAATGCAACTTGCTACTTCAACAGAGCATTGCTTGTGAAAGTGGTGGGAAGTTTGGGCAGCACCTGTTCAAGTTTTGAACGTATAAACGCCTTGTTAACTGTAGCCAATTTAGAGGGAGTGCAAAATTTCTTACAACCATTTTGCAATCTTAAGCATTCACCAGTCATTTATAGTCATTCCAACGAAGATCGTTGTTGACACACATACCGAGTATTAGGAGCTTTTTGGCTTCTTCGATCCAAGTACCATTCAAGGATATTGGCATAAGGTGACAATAGATAGCATAAAATAGAAGCATGAAATTCTACACGATTTTGTATGTCCCATTTAGCAATGCTGTAAAGATCGGAGTTTAATGAGCTTATCATACAGTACTCTTGCAAGGAGAGGGACGTGAATTTGAGAACGCGTATGAAAAGCTGAGGGTTGAGTGAGCGGCCAAACAATGAAGTGGTCAAAGAGAGGAGCAGGCAAAACGGCCCCCTGGGGAACACGACCACCTATGTTGTGAAGATCAGACTTCAAAACGTCCAAAAGTACATGTATCGAAGAAGGTAGTTTCTAGTAAAAAAAAAGGATTTGATTGATACCATGCATTTTTGATAAGAGAGCTTGGTGTCAAAATCTATTAAATGCCTAAGAAATATCAAGCGCGATAATCAAAAAAGACAAAAAAGAACCAAATTATATTACGAAACGCGCTCGCACTTAAGAAAAGTAAAAAATTACATTCTGTTTTCACCTCTCGAGGAGTTGTTTACATTAAACTTTATCAAGATGACAACGAAGCTAAAATTGTTGACAACATTGACATTTTAAATAAAATAACCGAGTCATTAGATTTGTCAATACATCGAACACATAGTAATTAACCAACCAGCATTGTCAAATACCTTTTTTTTTTTTTTTTTGCAGTATATATTTTGTTATTTCTTAATTTATTTTTATTGTTTTAATAATAGTTATCTTTAATTTAATTTCTTCTATTATATCTATTATTTTAACTCATTATGTTAACTTTTTCAATTTTGCCTCTATTTTTTCATTTTCGCCTTACTTCTATTCCTTTGCCTTTTTATTTGAAATCTTCTCTTATGGCTACTCTCTCGGTGTCGCTCTCTTATTTAATAATTTTTCAAAAACATTACCGGCTCGGTATCGGTTAGTAACAACGGAGTAGTATCGGAAACGGGTAGTCGTGTCGTCCTGCGTTCTTTGGTCAAAGTTTTAACGAGCTATAGATCTGGCCTTAAAATCTGTCATTTAAATACGCAAAGTTTAAAGAGTAAAATTGATGAATTTCGAGATACTTTTGAAGGGTCTGGGGTTGATTTGGTTTGCGTGTCAGAGACTTGGCTTAATGGTGATCTAAGTGATAGTATGTTTCAAGTCGCAGGCTTTAAACTTTTCCGAGCCGATCGAACTAGATGCATCGGTGGTGGGGTTGCGATATATGTAAAAGAAAACATTCCATGTAATTTAAAATGTAGGTCTCCTAATGACTGTCAGATAGATTACTTGTTTCTAGAGATAATTGGAGATCATGAGAAACTTCTCGTCGGAGCTGTGTACAGGCCTCATAGGTCAGTTAATACGGGACCTCTTATTTCCTTACTGGAAGAAATCACTGTCTCTTCGTCAAAAATTGTAGTGTGTGGTGATATGAACAGTGATTTACTTTTAGAAGAGCATTTACTGGAAAGCATGCTGACCTTAAATCTGTCCCCGGTCAATGTTTCATATCCTACACACTTCAGCGCTCAAACAGCTACACTCCTTGATGTTTTTTTCGTTAGTGAACCCAGTAATATTATCTTGTATGATCAGTTGTCCGCTCCTGCCTTTTCCAAACATGACCTCATCTACCTAACTTTTGACTTTAAAATTACTAGTTCACCTTCCACCTTTACATACAGGGACTTTAAACTCATCAGTCATGATGCTTTAGAGAGCGATGTTCGGAGCATAGAATGGGATCAGTTATATTTCATGACTTCATGTGATGAACAAATTAATTTTTTAGAGACTAATATTAATTTGCTTTTTGATGAGCATGTTCCTCTGAGGTCCAAAACTGTCATACCTGGACAGCGCCCTTGGTTCACAAATAATATCCGGTTACATATGAAAAAGCGTGACCTGGCTTACGAACGCTGGAAAAAATATAAGCTAAATGAATACCGTAGGGAATACTGTTATCTTCGAAACAAAACTGTTGCTCTGATTCGTTCCACTAAAAGTCTAATCTTCGCCAAACGGTTAGACCCATCTTTGAGTGGAAAAAAACTCTGGAACAACTTACGCACCATAGGTCTGGGTAAACCGAAAGGTCGAGTTTTCAACAATATTGACGGAAATGCTCTCAACGATGAATTTGTAGCTCTTCCATCTTTCTCGAACGAAGCACGACCTACTTTCCAACAAATTATTTCTTTAGCTGATACCTCTGAACCTACCAACAAGTTTAAATTTTCAGGAATTCGCCAAGTTGACGTAGTAGAAAGCGTACTCTCTGTTAAATCCAATGCCGTGGGAATTGATGGTGTCCACCCTAAATTTCTTAAAATAATATTACCTGTTGTATTGCCTCATATAACTTTTGCCTTCAACACTATATTAACAACAAGTGTGTTTCCCAAATCATGGAAGAAAGCCAAAATCATACCCGTTCCTAAGAACTCAAGTTGTAAAGATTTTCGGCCTATTTCCATACTCCCATTTTTGTCGAAGGTTTTTGAAAAAATTGTGCAGGTGCAAATTAACTCTTTTTTGAATACTTTCAACATGCTTACCCCTGCGCAATCTGGATTTCGAGAAAAACATAGCTGCACTACCACTCTTCTTACGGTTGTTGATGAAATCAGACAAAATATTGACAATGACCTTTCTATTACTACTTGATTTCTCAAGAGCATTTGATACCGTCGATCATTATATTCTCTGCTGCAAACTCTTAAATAAATTTAATTTCTCACTTACTGCTACCAAACTTCTATTCTCATATCTTACCGGTCGAGAACAAGCTGTTTTCATAAATAATGTTTTGTCAAATTTTATAGCTGTACCTTCTGGGGTACCTCAAGGTTCTATCTTGGGGCCCATCCTGTTTTCCCTATATATCAACGAACTGCCATCTGTTATAACCAATTCCTCTATTCAGCTTTATGCAGATGACGCTCAACTACACATAAGTTGTCCTCTAGGACTTATTGAAGATTGTGTAAGCCGAATCAATTCTGATCTTGAGAACATCGCTAACTGGTCCAAGAAAAATTTTCTTTTACTTAACTTGAAAAAGTCTAAGTGTATTGTTATTTCAAAAAAACCTGTGTCCACTTCTTACTTTCCGCCAGTTATCCTTTATAATGCACGTATCGAATATGTCTCTACTGCAAAGAATCTTGGAATGACTTTTAATAATACGTTGACTTGGAGTAACCATATCAGCTTAGCCGCAGGAAAAGTTTATGGTGTATTCGCTCCCTATGGACATCTCAGTACTATACTCCAATAAAAACTAGAATTATTCTTGTTAAATCACTAATTATTCCAATCTTAACCTACGGATGCGAAGTCTATGGGAAGTGTGATGCCTCCTGTAAAAGAAAACTCAATGTTGCCTTTAACAACGCCATCAGATATGTCTTTGGCCTTCGTAGGTTTGATAGAATATCTCATTTTTCAAAGATAGTGTGTGATTTAAAATTTGATGAATTGCTTAAATTTCGATCGCTAACCATGCTCTTCAACATACTCAAAACCCAACAACCTCCCAGCCTTTTCAATAGAATAACGTTCTGTGCTTCCACTAGAACATCGCAGATCCTTCAACCGCGGGCTTCTTGTTTGACATCTGAACGTCAGTTCTTCGTTAACACTATCCGTCTCTGGAACTCTCTGCCACGACATATGAGAGATATTGCAGGTAAGAAGAGATTTCAAAAAGAGCTCAAGGCACATTTATTAAATTGATTTTTTTTTTTTTTTAAATAAATATGTGAATAAATGCTTCTTATTTTATTTTACTTTTTTTTTTACATACTTAATTCATTTTTCTTTTCTTATATTGTAACAAAAGCCGTCTACTAGATTGTTTTCATTGGAATATAAAACTAATTATAACTTAGCACTAATTTATAAGATTATTGTATCTTAATGTGTATAAGAATACGAAATAAATAAATAAATAAATAAATAAATAAATAAAAAAGGGCACGGTAGTGCCCCAGCCAAGTTCTGGCACTACACCCTTTTTACAGGAACAAACTCAGGCGATTTTTGACTCCTCCTTATCTTCAGTACCAATGAAGTTAGAAACTTAAAATTCCAAATATTTGCTAAGCTATACAGGCACAGGCGCCTCACCAAAATTCAATTTTCTAGCGTAAGCGGTTCCTGAGATATAAGGCTTCAAAAATCACAAAAACCGTAACTGACTGACTGACTGACAGATCATCAAAATTGTGGAGCACTTCATGACATCGTAGTACCTTGTAATTTTGCGCAACGGTAGGTATTGTCATGAAAGCAGAGGCAAAATGAAAATTTTGAAGTTTTCCATTCAGGGGCGAGGTATCCGCCCACGTTCTCCGAATTGGTGTTAGTTAAATAGAGCACTTTCGACTGCTGTAAACCGATGAAATTTGATAAAACGGTAGCGCTTAAATTGCATATAAAGGAATAAAAATAAAAATTGAGGTTTTCCATTCAAGAGGCGTGGTATCCGCCCACTTTCTCCGAATTGGTGTTGGTTGAATGGAGTGCTTTCGACTACTGTAAAACGATAAAATTAGGTAAAGCAGTAGGGCTTGAATTGTTTAGAAAGAAAAAAATATAAAATTTTAGATTTTCCATTCAGGGGCGTGGTATCCGCCCACTTCCTCAGAACTGATGTAAATTATATGTTGCACTTCCGATTGCAGTAGAACAATGAAATTTGGTAGATGGGTAGAGCCCAAATTGAATATAAAAGACCAAAAATAAAAATTTGGGTTTTCCATTCAGGGGGCGTGGTATCCGCCCACTTTCTGAGAAAATATTTAATTTATATGGAACACTTCCAATTGCTGTAGAATGATAATTTGGTAGAGCGGTATAGCTTAATGTACATTCAAAGCGAAAAATAAAAAAAATTCATGTGTGTTTTTATTGTCATTTTGAAACTTACATGCATCTTGAAAATTCATGATTTTTCTTGGAACTAGAGTGCTCGATTTGGTTAAAATTGCAACAAAAACAGCATCGCATCCTCAACAATTATTGCTGTTTTATGATTTTGAGCAGATGTAGGTACTATAGTATTTATAATAAAGGTAGGTATGTTAATGTTAGGTATCTTGCCAGGACAAGAAGAAACAACTGAAGCGCAAATCAAAACAACCAATAACAAAAATAAAATATACCAAAAGAAACAGGAAGCTATAAACTAAATTGGTTTTAGTAGGTAGAGTCCACCCTTCTATCTTTCCGTATCTTTCGAGATTTTGACATGGCAAAATATTAAAATCTTTGTAAAAAAGGAGTGAGATCAGATCAAAAACATAAATGTTAAAAAAAGAGCCAAGTTCTTCTATACAAAAACCTTTGTGTAATAAGTCAGCAGTGAAAAGTCAGTGATCATTAAATAATAAAATTTCTCTATTACATTGTAGCTGTTTCAATAATATTCTACTTTTAATATTTGGTATAAAACCTTCATGAAGTAAGAACTTGGCGTACTTTTAGATCTCAGTACTTTTCACGGCTGACTTGTTACACAAAGGTTTTTGTATAGAAGAACTTGTCTTTTTTTTAACATTTATGTTATTGGTCTGATCTTACTTTCTCTAAAATAATTCGCAGCACTGTTCCACACTTCGGTGATATATGCCACCAAATCGCCAGTGGAAGGATTGCTGTGATAGCCATATTGCCAGTCATTCAGAAGCTTTCGCCTTTTGGTTTTGAGGAGAGAGTTTTGCATTATTCCTTCCAGAAAGATATTTAGTAAAAAAGTCACATGACAGTGTATCGCTGTGTCTTAAACCTTTTTTGGCTTCAAATGCATCTGTTAATATTTCGACCTTTATAAGGCAGCGGAAATTATCCATTTTTATTCTGCACAGACAAACAAGTCTGCCAGTTATGTCGAAACTAGATTAAGTTCTTTTTAGTTCGTATACATAACATATACCTAGATGCTATCATCGTGTCGATTTTAAGTTTCTGTTTTTTTTTTCAAGGTCTTCCATAATGTGAATGTTTCGTTTCAACCGTCAATGTGGAGTTCTTTCAATAATTTTAACCATTACGCATCAAAAAGTGGAGTTCCAACACTACTACCACTGTACTGTTGGTTTGCAAATTGAATCTATCAACCTTCCCCTGTTAACAATTCCACCGTAATACTCGTACTTCAAGAAATACACAACAGTCTTCACTTGAACCCAGTTTCCGATGTAGGATGAGAAGCCTTTACGGCTCGTAGGGAGCCGAAACCTATAGTGACTTGCAATCCTCAGACTTTCCTGTGTGCCTATGGTCAGCCTAAGGTAGAGACCCTCTTACCATACGGTGTTAAATTAACAATGTACATTATGTACTTATGTATATCCTGAGTTTTTTCCGTTATCCTATATACCTACTCTAACTGTGTTTTCAAAACCCCTTTAGTGCCTATGCGGCTCACTAATTATAGAAAAAATAATAATTTAAAAAAAAATACATTTATGTGTATTATTAACTATACCACCTAATATAACCTCCGAATAGATGCAAAGGCCACATGAATCGTGCCCACAAAGCCATTAGTATTTATTCAATTGCAAACAATTCTAATTTTGGAAGCCTTTCTAACCCAAAGGGATGATTTTTCCATCGGCACAAAACTCCATTTAAATCCATCCATGTTTTATTAAAATAAAACAAAAATTATGATAACCATGCCTAATGGCGCCACACCCAACGCTTATTGTCCGATTAGATAAATTGTGTTTTATGATTTTCAATTTAATCAAAATTAACATTTACCATTATCGACGGTGCGTTAAATGTGGTTTGGTGTTTTACTGTTTTTCTTCTTTTTTTGCGCCTCTTGTCTGTGGCCGTGATGTTCGCCAATATTGTGGTGAAACATGGTTTAATTTGCATAATGGCAAAATGGTGAATCACGTTGAATCCAGTATTTCATAATTGAATTGAAATAAGTCAGCTGTAAATGTCATTCTTCGTTTCATCATCGTTGGGGAGACTGTGGTAAACCCTTTTAAAGCAGAGCCATAGTCATTATGAAAATGTGCTTGCAAATTGGCATTGTATTCTATATATTCAAAAAATAGGAAACCAATTTTCAATTAATGTCTGACAATTTAAACCCCCCACAGGAGCGATGAGCGAAAGAAATCCTAGTTTAAGGATACACACTTCACTGGCTAGGTGAAAAATATTGGAACATTTTACGAGAAAATTAATCACAGTCCGCACTGATACTGATTCTTTCGCTGCTGTTCGCTAGATGTCTTAAGGAAACTCCAATTATTTTCAATTTGCTCAATCCTTTGAAATCCCGTCCGCCAACCTCTCGTTCCGCGCCCAGGAAGTGCCATTGTTCCAAGACACCCTCTCGAAACCCAATATTCGATTAACAATTGATTGCAATTTTATGGTTCGTTTCGTTTCGTACTCTGTGTGTGTGTTTGGTCGTTCGGAGTTCTTGCGATGGCATCCAGTTGTTTCGCGCGTTCTTGGTTTCCTCTGGCAAAATCATTATTTGTCCACCGTAGACTCTCTCCTGTTCTTGTTCCTATTTCCGTTCCAGTTGTCGAATTCAGGTGGGTTGTGCAATGGCAGATGTGGTTTCCTCGATTCCAACTTTCCGATAACCGCAAACAGAAACAAGAGACATACAGTTTAACAATGGTGGGTATATGAAACAATGAAGAAAACTTTCTCGACAAATAATAGTGGTAAAGGTATTCTTACGACATCGACAACTACCTGCGAATTGGACATTTTTATAGAACGAACAGCTACAACAGCTTACCATTAGGACTCATGGAGGGAAACATCACACCCAGAGGCTTGAAAGACCATGCACTGCAAATGTCTGCGTTGCCACCAAACCTGAAATTCTTCGTAAATCAAAAAAGGTTTAACACAGAAAAATGTTTAAGCAATATTTTATTGGTTTATTTATTTCTTTAGGTATAGGTTCGAAATTTAATTCATTATTATAACGTATAATCAACATTGTTTAAGGAAAACCAAGTAGGAAATATATTGAAAATTGATTAAGTAGAGCACTACCCACTCATAACACAAAAAAAACAAAATCAAACGTTTTTTTTGTTGCATGAAGTTTTTCTACTGTTCTTTACTAATTGGGTGCGCTGATTTTAAATCTACCCTCAGATTTTTTGTAGCAGCTATAGTTAGTGAGATACAGGTACCATCTTGAATTTACATAAGTAGTCGCTAGTTTCTATCAATAGCGGTGTAACTAAACTAGTTCCTTTATAAATTTAATTATGTTTTGCTGAAGAAAGACGTGTTTAAATAATCCTGATTGTTTTTGTGTTATTTGTGGAGAATATATTTTCCAAGAATTTCGTTTAAATGTGTCGGACTTTGTGAAAAAGGCATACTTCGACTACTTTGGGTTTCCGTTGCCGTCAAATGCTAAGCCTTGGATACCAAGTTTGGTATGTAAAAGTTGTGTTGAATCTTTGCGACTGTGGGCAAACAAAAAAAAACCCACTTTTAAGTACAAAGCTCCTATGATTTGGCGTGAACCATCCAACCATCATGACGGCTGTTATTTCTGTGTAACGAAAATCATAGGAATAAACCATACAAATTTCTCTAAGTGGATATATACAAACTTTAAGTCTGCCATAAGACCAGTCTTGAGTATTAGTGATACATCAACACCACAGCAGCCATGTACATGTACAGCTTCGGAAAATTCAGACCAGTGCAGCGGACAAACCGAAAACGACGGCAATGGTAGCGACAGTGATTTTGATTGCTACGGTAGTCCCCGACCACTAAATCAAGATGATCTAAATGACTTGATCAGGGACCTTGAACTAATGGACTGTCTAAAACGGCATCAGAAATTTTAGCTTCCCGATTGAAAGAAAGAAATTTTTTTACCAGAGGAACGAAGATATCGTACTACCGTAACAGGGAAAAGGATTTACTTCCTTTCTTTACTAAAAAAGATAATTTTGTGTTTTGTACTGATACTCCGGGCCTAATGACTGCAATGGGATTAAAAGAGTATAATCCAAATTAGTGGCGGTTGCTCATTGATTCGTCAAAACGAAGTTTGAAATGTGTACTTTTACATAATGGTAACAAACATGGTTCCTTACCTATTGCTTATTCTACAAAGGTTAAAGAATTTCTTTAGTTCTCGACAAAATTAAGTACAAGGAACATAACTGGGTTGTATGTGTTGATTTGAAATAGATTTGATGGTAAATTTTCTCCTGGGCCAACAAAGTGGCTACAAAATATCCCTGTTTCCTATGCTTATGGGACAGCCGAGCTAAAGCTGAGCACTGGACAAAAAGAGACTGGCCTTCCAGGGAGGCTTTGATTCGAGGTAAGCAAAATGTAATTAATGTTCCACTAGTATCCAGAGACCGAATTATATTTCCTCCTTTACATATAAAACTGGGGTTGATAAAACAGTTCGTAAAAGCTCTTAACAAAGATGGCGAATGTTTCAAATACGAGTACATTGTAAAAGTGTTTCCAAAATTGAGTAGTGAGAAAATCATAGGTGGTATTTCCTTAAATCAGGAAGTTGATAGATGATAAAAATTTCATCAACCATATGACAGCTGTCGAGAAATGTGCATGGGAAGAGTTTGTTTGGATAGTGAGGAATTTTTTGGGCAATAGGAAGTCTGACGGCTACATTCAGCACGTTGAACAGTTGCTGATACACTTCCAGCGCATGGATGCAACATGAGTATCAAGCTTCACAGCCATCTAGACTATTTTCCTGAAAATCTCGGTGACCTAAACGAGGAACAAGGAAAGCGCTTTCACCAAGATATTTGCCCTATAGAGGAGAGGTATCAGGGCTACTGGAATGAACATATGATGGCTGATTATTGTTGGAGCATTCAAAATAGTACTCATAATACATCTTACTCTAAAAAATCAAAAAAAAGGAAATTTTATTCAGAATAAATATATTTAATAATTTTTTTAAACTTAAACTATGTGCATTTTCAATGAAAGTACCTGTCACTTCGTAACTCCAAAACTAGAGCTGCCACATAAAAACGGCATATATTTTTGAAATCAGCGTAGAAAAACTATTCAGATTTATGTAAAAAATCTCATGCAACAGACATGCTGTTTTCCAATGAATCAGAGAGTCTGATATTCATATATATTAATAGTGGTGTATGCCACTGGGCTTCCTTTTGTTTCCGATTCTCTTTCACATATTCATCGATAATCTGTCCCTGCACTCCAAAATTGAATATAGAACGGCAGCGTATGATAAGTTGATTAAGTTCCGAGAGAACCATAAACTGCTTAGAATTTAATTGTTCAAAAACACAATGCTGCCTCCTGTCGTTGAAGTGGAACCCACCAACCTATTTCACTATCTATGAGTGGCATAACAGACCAGCTTCTTTGGAATGAGCACATATTCGACATATTCCTTCGACGATGCAAGAAATGTTCCTCCCCTTCCGATGTGGCTGTACTCTTTAAAGCATATATTCGTCCAAGGCTTCAGTACACCTCCGATATTTGGAGCATGTCGCAATGTTTCTTGTATTTCATTATTTGGCGGTTATTTTTATAAACAGTGTCCTAATGAAATAGTCAGTTGCAATCCTCCCCTGAAATAGTTCAACAATAAACTTGCGTAGAACAGTTAAATTCAGAGATTCTTTCCTTAGTAGTACTAAACGAGTGTGGAACTTTTTAGCCGGCCCGGTATTTCCCTCCCATCTATCTCATTTTAAGGGCATTCATAATCCAATTATTGCGCGAAAAATATGATTTAACAAATCTGCTGGATGTGATGGTTTTTCCGCTGATCTTTAAACAGCTGAGGTTAAGACTTGATTGAAAGGCCGGAACAAAGCTAGTCATATGAAAAGAACATCAACAATATTTGCACGTCCACAAGAAAGGACCCTCTGAAATGCGAAAATGACAAAGGCCTAAGCTTGTGTATTCCTGAAGCCTATGATCAACTAACTTATTAGTCCATATCAGTAGGTATTAAGGCTAGGAAAGTCCAAAATCGACCAACATTTTTGACTTGCGATATAGGGCAAGTTCTGCATTTGGAAAAAAAATCGAACTCGAGATTTTGGTCAAACGGCTCGGCCGATTTTCTTTCAACTTGGTAGATAGTATTTTTAATTTACCCCCCCCCCCGTGTTTTTTTTTTTCTTTTTTTTTGTAAGACTGAAAATAACGGTACCTGCCATACGATTTTTGTCGAAATTTTATAAATATTTTTTTTCTCAAAAACTGTCCCACAGATTTTTAAAAATAAAACTCAAAAAATTTCATTTAGCTAAGAAATTTGTGAAAATACATTTCAAAAAATGGTTATTTTTGGTACCATTTTGGAACCATTTTTTTGGTTTTTGATTTTCTCAAAAACGGTACAACCGATTTTGATATTTTTTTTGTATGCTTAAGGTCCCTAGCAGTTTAAATATTATTGGGTATTCAAATTTTTCAAAAAAATTTTTTGGATTTTTAAAAAAATTTTCAAATTTTTTTTTCAAAACTCAATATTTTAAAAGCCTCATGCACGATTTTTTTAAAACTTGAAAAATAAAAGTTCTTAAATATAATATTACAAGATAGAAATTATGTTATGTTAAAATAACGGTATCCTCCATACAAATGTTAAATCGTATTTTGCTCGAAAACGGTTCCGAGAATTTTGCTTACCTACTTTTTTTCTTTTGATTAATTCTTACGATCCATAATATTTTAATGAAAAAAAAATTAAATCAAGATATTACTGACTGTACCTACCATAGAACCATTTTTCAAATTTAGAATTTCTCATTATCGACGTAAAGGATTTTAATGATTTTAATGCGTTTCAAAACTTAAAAAATAAAATATTTTTTGAAAATTTGAAAAAAAAATATTTTTTTTTCGGAAAATTCAATATCATAAACGGTTCAGTATTTTTTTTTTTGTAAATTTAATTTTCATTCGGACAATAATAAAAACTTGAAATTGGCGTAACCTATTAAAATTTTTTCTTAAAAATATTTAAAAAATTTTGTATATAGAAGCTTATCTTTGAAACCAGTACAGCAGACTTATAATTTTTGTTCTTGCATAAGCTAATATTTACTTGAATCACATGGTATCCTGTTTTTAGCTTCAACTACTACTGTTTTAATCTATAAAAAAATAATTTTATGCTTATGAACAGTTTTTCTCTAATAACATTCATTTTTGAAATTCTTAGTCGTTTACATAAGAGCATTTTATTTTTTTAATTGTAAAGAAATTTTTTATATAAAAAATGTATCATACTTTTCTAGAAATTATACGGCAATTTAATGCATTTGATCCATCATCATTGAATCTTTAAATTGAATAATTTTTAAATTCCAAAGTACTTTTACATAAGAGCAAGTACGTGCGACTATTGCATTTCATTTGAATCGACAATACTACCTTCTCATCGTATGACAGCATCCGTAGAACCCGTTAGTATAATGGTTTGGTTAGTGCATTAGTCTGTCATGCAGAGAGTCTTGGGTTCATTTCACAGCCACTGCAAAAATGGCGTTTCTTTTCAAGGGTCTACTGCCACTTGCGAGTAAGTGATAAATCCTTCTTTTAGGATGAACCAATAGAACATCGTGCAGGTCTTATATTCTTACATGTTGATATCATCCGTTTGACGTTTGACGTTAAAGCACGTGACACGTGCTTCTCCACTAAGGTCGGTCAAGACCTCACCTTGATCTCTGAAAAGGTTTTCAACAAGACGAACCGCTGTCGTTGTTCTTCTTCAAGAATATTTTTGAAAGTACTTGAAAGTATGTATAGTGCAAAACTCAGGCATCGATGGCTTCAATTGCTCGCAAGCAGCGATGATACTGCATCATCGGAGGAAAGCAAGGCGATGTTAGGGCTATTTTTGTGAGTATTAAAAGACTTAAGCTGTCAGTAGTGACCCCCTGGAGAAAAGACACTCAACACTGACGTCTATGATAGAACGTCGCCATACACAGTCAAAAACTTTGAGGTTGAAGTAGTAATGGTCTTTGCCTTTATAGGCTTCGCTCAGGCAGTTCGGAAAAAGAAATTTTCGTCGAAATGAAATGAAGGATAGCTTTTGGCAATCGGTGCTTTTTTGAAATAAGAATGCATTCTGGTGGCAAAGCTAAGTCGAGAAACTAAAAAGTCTGATATGTGGTTCAGAGGCCTTACACGTTACACCCCGTCAGAGGCGGATGAGAATGCTTAAGGCTGTTTTTGTTCCTTGGAGACAAGATACCAAGAGTTCGATTTAGGTGGGATACGCAAGTTGATATAAATTATTAAACAACTTAACCTATAAGAGTAAAAAACTGGTTGGCACTTGTCCACATTGGACGACTGAAGTAAGCTTATACGTTTCTGTTATATTCTGTGAAGGGACCTAAAAGTAAAGGCTTTAAGTCTGGTTAGTAGGAAGTTTATTCAGAAAGTGGGTGCAAATTATATTAAACATAGTGATAATGAATATAAATATGAGTTAATATAGCGATAGTTAATGAAACATACAGTATGTGTATACTTAGGAGATGGTTTTTTAATTCCATATGACGGCAACTCTCAGCCAAACAAAAAATAACTACGACAAATAATCTCGACCGTATACGCGCTTCGATGGAGTCAACTTCTGATTGAGGTCAACCTGAACCCTTAGAGACTCTTCAACCAAACACGAAAAATTCTTACGTACAAATATTACCTACACGACGGCGATCCACGATGACCCAGGTTACTACTGGAATGAGATCCAGGTGGTTCCAACGTAAACCATTTTAATTGTAACAGTGTGTTTTGCCTCAATTAAAATTTACAATTAAATCGAGAGCCATGAAGTGTACGCTCTGGTGTATTGACACAAGCCCTCGATGTCGATTGTGTTTAGTCACGAAAAGTAATTCAGAACTTGACTGCACTTTGTTTAACTTCCGTTTGGGGAATTGCCGAGCACATTACACCGAATGACAAAGAATGGCTAGTCATTCATTTCCGTCCGCCATCATAGAACATTTAGTTTTTGGGCTTGGGGGGAGACTTTTTAACCAGCACCGGAAAATGGGATAAGCACTGGGATCGGGATGAGAAGGACAAATAATATTTTCTTCCATCATATACACATCCCAAGCTCTCGTTTATATGTAATGTACATATGCCTTGGCCTCTTCCACTTCCTCTACCACTACCACTGCCTCTACCAGTCTATTGGAATTTTCCATTTCATATATTCTGGTAACTTATTGTCGAAGAGAAAACAATGTTTTGTGGTTTGAATTAGCCCCAGAGAAGGGGGGAATTGGATGGATGCCAAATTGCCTGAAGATTTTCCGTTCACAATTCTGTGGTTTTTGCACTGAGTGTAGCAATATCCTGAGGATGTAATTCCTTTTTGATTAAGAGAAGAGTAGTAGTTGTGGATGCCACGGCTAAAAGTATATGGAGAGGGCATAATGGCATAATATGATGTTTCTTTGATTGGACCTGAGCAAACAGGATATGAACTTATTACCGAATAAACTTTTGGTAGCGGTCCAAAGGAGGAAGGACTGACATCAGTGTGCTAAAAGCGGGTGCCTCTGATTGGGGATAGCTTGGCAGATGCTACGTTCGGTCGAAAAAATAATACGTTTTCAAATTTATTGGGAACAAGGCGCCGCATATGAAGTTGGGTCGATGGTGGTTTTGGTATATTTTTATTGCTCTGGCTAAAGACGTTGCAGAAATGCTGTTAAGAGGTGATCTCCTTCCTATTATCAACACAATTATTGAGTTAAGATATATTTTATGGGAAAAAGAAGTTTTTATTACAAAAGGGAAATTATTTATATGAATTCAATAAGGGTGTTGTAGAGTTTCCTTAAGATATTTTTTGTGTCCTATGTATAAGCTGTTTATTTCCTAAGCTGAATAATAATTTTCCAGTGATCCATCACAAACATAAAATGAGAGTGCTGTTGGGTGACCGCTTTTCTTGTTATATTCAATTTAAAAACAAAATTATTGGACTGATAAAGTTAAAAAACAATAAAAAAAAACATTCAGAAAATAATCAAAAGTTTGTAGGTGAACAGTCAGACAGACACATATATTTATAATTGAAACTCTTTTTTTTTCATATATGTAATAGAATTCGCAAGTTTTAATCGAAATAAAGAGTTCACAATTCAATTTTGTTTTATTGAACATACTACAGTAGAATCTCGAAAACATGAACAAATTGGAAAGATGAACACTTTTTTCTCACCATTGCAGTGTTCCAAAAGATGAACGCTTTATTTCTTATACGTCGTTACATTTTTACTTGCGACTTATAGGTACTATAAGGCAAGTTATGCATTCGTAAAAAAAATCGAACTCGAGATTTTGATCAAAGTTGACATTACGATGATAGCGAAGACTAAAAAAGTGGGTCTCGCAATTCTGTCTGTCTGTCTGTCTGTCTGTCTGTCTGTCTGTCTGTCCGTTAGATTGCAGCTAAACGGCACGGCCGATTTTCTTCAAACTTGGTAGATATGGGTTTTAATTTTTTCCCCCCGGATGTTTTTTGATTTGATTTTTTAAGACCAAAAATAACGGTACCCTCCATACGAATTTTTTTCGAAATTTTATAAACATTTTTTTTTCTCAAAAACTGTTCGACAGATTTTAAAAATAAAAACACAAGAAAATTTCATTTCATTAAAGCTAGGTATTTGTTGAAAAAAATTTCCAGAAAAATGGTTATTGAGGGTACCCCCCATGGAACCATTTTTTTTGTTTTTGATTTTCTCAAAAACGATACAGCCGATTTTGATAATTTTTTTTTTGCTAAGGTGCCCTAAAAACCTGAATAGAATTGTGTACTCAAATTTTCAAACAAAGAATTTTTGGATTTTTAAAAAAAACTTCAAAATATTTTTTTCAAAACTCAATATTTCCAAAACCCCTTGCTAGATTTTTTTTATACTTGCTAAATAAAAGTTTTTCAATATAATCTACAAGATGTGATAAAAAAAATTTTATTTTACCTAAAAATAAAGGTACCTACCATACAAATGCTAAAAAATTAAAAAAAATGCTTTTCAAAAATCGTATTTTTCTCGAAAACGGTTCGAGAATTTTGATAAAATTTTTTTTCTTTCAATTAATTTTTACGATCTTTAATTTAATAAAAAAAATTTTGAAATTAAGACATTACAGCTTGTACCTACCATAGAACCATTTTTTCGAATTTTGAATTTCTCATTATCCACATAACGGATCCTTATGAAATTTTTCAAAGAGAAGCTTCTAAAAAGTCTAAAACACATTGCATTTCAAAACTTTAAAATAAATATTTTTTGAATTTTTGAAAAAAAAAAATCTATTTTTTATTTTTTTTTTCGAAAATTCGATATCTCAGGAATGGCTCAATATTTTTTTTTTGTAAATTTTATTTTTATTCGAACAATAATAAAAACTTTAAATTGGCGTACCAAAATTTTTTCTTCAAAAGCTTTTAAAAAGTTTGTACAGAAAAGCTTTTTTTTAAGAAACGACTACGACTTATAATTTTTGTTCTTGCATAAATTCATATTTGGATAACATTTTGTTTTTGTCTCTTACTACTCAAAGAATTTAAAAAATAATTTGATCCTTATGAACAGTTTTCTCTAATAACATTCGATTTTAAAATTCCTAGTCTATTACATAAGAGCAAGTTCGTGCGACCCAGTCGTGCATTTTATTTAGTAACTGTATTAAATTTTTGTAACGGTTCTTTTGAGCGTTGTATACTCAAAGTTTGTGTAAATTCTTCAGCTAAAAGTGAATTTTGTAGAGTTAAATTTTTAAACTTGCACGCTGTGTTAGATGACATAAAAAAAATATCTTAGGTTTAATTATTTTTATATAAAATTTACATGGCGAAAAAAATAAAATTTAAAAGGTCGGTTGACTGTAGTGTCCTAAGGGTGTACATTCCCGGTTGTCAGTGGTGATTTTTGTGGGTTGTGGGCAGGGATGGCGTTTTAGGCACGAGACTACTTCCTCGTTGTCCATGATTACGTTGTCCTCCAGAGTTTCTATCACACTAAGGTACCTCGGATCTGGATGCCGTTGTTCTGTGGTCATCCTTTCCCATTAGTTTCTTCGTTCAATGAAGTGGATATTTGTCCAGTGGAATTAAATTAACTTCTGTGTAGAGATGCTCTTTCCTGTAGTGTTTCTGTCGTTGACAGTCGAAGTAGAGCCCAGTGCAGATCCTCAGTATCTTCCTTTCGAATAGTTGAAGTTCTTTCATAGCTGTCTTCGAGATGGAAAACCATACTGGGAAGGAAAAGCTGATCACTGGTCGCAGGAGCTGCTTGTAGATCAATATCTTTGTCGGTTGGCTAAGACCTGATCTTTTTTTCTGCAATGGGTGCAAACGGCTGAAGGCCCAGCTGGCCTTTTTCAGAACACCTCTTCAGTGCAGGTTAAACCTTAGCAACGCGTTGAAGTGCACTCCCAGGCACTTGACATTTGGCTTTGCCACTACGGTTGATCCTTCAGGGAGTCTCAGGATCAGATTTCTGCAAATTGTTGCGGTGCGAATGGCTCTACCATTTAAAGGTCTCCTGAAGCAGATAAGTTCCGATTTGGAAGTGTGCCCCATGCCCCCCGGATGCTCCATTTCTGGTAGAATTGGAAAAGTCTGTTGATGTGGGTTTGTACTTTATACTTTTTTTTTTACTTTCTTAGTGGCGTAGGTGAGCGAGTCATCAGCATACAGGAGGTTCTCTCATCCAATTGGAGAAGGTTGGTCTGAAGTCATCAATTTGTAGAGGAAGGGGCCCAGTTTTGAGCCTTGGGCGACTCCAGCTCTGATGGTCTTCATGTTTGACTTGCAGTTAACTACTTAAACGAAAAATTTCCTAAAAGATAGGAAAGAAAAGAGAATTTTTACCAATGGCAGGTACATGAACGAAAGATATAAATTGCAAGACCGCATCATACAAAATTACTCTATGGAACAGATCTTACTATAGAAGCATATAACATTAGAAGTGTTTGCGTTTTATAAGTCTGGATATTCCAATTCCATTAGATACTTTGAATGTTCTCAAGAAAAAAG
The DNA here is from genome assembly GCA_911387755.1 of Chrysotoxum bicinctum. NCBI lineage: Eukaryota > Metazoa > Arthropoda > Insecta > Diptera > Syrphidae > Chrysotoxum > Chrysotoxum bicinctum. The sequence continues at coordinate 2,041,802 of OU426987.1, forward strand.
GCCTTCGTTATCAGGCATATAATATAAGCAGCTTCTTTTCCTTCTAGAATTTTCAGCATTATTTGTGGAAACAATGTCAGTCAATGATAATGCAAATGAATTCTGAAGATCAAAAGAAGATAATTCATAAAAATTTTTCAAGCTTATAATGCGTTGATCAACCGAAATTTTTTGAGCGCATTTGTTTTTGCGTGAACAAATATTTTCATCAATGCAAGACTTACTATCATTGACGTAAATGTGTTTGAAATCTACTCATTTCAAATTGTATTAGCGCAGAAGTGGCGTAAGTGGGTTACACCATTTCTGCTCTAGGAAAAGTTCCGTGCAGAAACAATGTTTCAGCATTTTTGCATTGATTTATGAGCAAATATAAGTTCCGACATTTCTGCGTTGGAAGAAAATTTATGTTTGACCATTGTGGATTATAAAGTCAAAATCGAAACAAATGAGGGTTACGCCACTTCTGCTCTCAATGCCTAAATTAATAGGCAATAAAAAATTCAAAAATTCTTATGGATCGCTACTCATTGGGTTTTACCAACTAAAAATGAAGCATTGAAGAATTAAATATGAAAATTTTTAATTTTTTAATGACAACTCTATGATTGACTGATTCAAAGACCTTGCTGAAATCAGTGTAAATTGCATCTACCTAAAACTGTTTCTCAATTGAATTTATAACATAAGATGAAGAATGTCCAACTACAAAACCAAGCTAAAATTCAGATACACATATGTTCCGTAAAGTGAAATTGAAGCTTAGATTTAACTAGGTATACTTTCGAAAACTTTTGTACCTTAATAATTTGTTTTGAGATATGATGATTTCCCATCATCAAGAAGAATTCCAGCAATGATTCGATTCGTAAAAATAAGGAAGAGTGGATAAGATAGAAATGAAAACATTCTCTAAGATGATTGAAGGTATCCCATCAGTTTCTGGTTTGAAAATCGGTTTAAGTTTCTGTACTGCTTCTTCAACTTCATATAACTTCATATATATATAACTTATATAACTTCATATAAATGAAGAGAACCAATTTTGAATTAGAATAATGTTCATGAATTAAATGAAGAAAAACAAAAGGTAAAATAAAATATAAAAGTAATATAATTCAGCCAAACAAAAAATCATAATATATACATAATGTTCAAATTGAGTTATAGAATCAAAATTCGAGTACACCGATTCAAAAAAAGTTGCACAGAATAGGTTTGCTTAAAATCATTAGATTCAGTGTTATTAAAATACATACATTTTTTAATCTTGCTTTCAATATCTAAGACATAATTTTTATATAAGAATTTGCTTTAAAATTTGAAAGTCCTTCCGATATTTACAAAACATTGTGTAATCGAAAGCATTTCTTGATCTACTATATTATTTACAACACACTTTGTTTTTCAAATTTTGTAAGTGCAAGAGCTGCCTATTATCTCATTGGGGGCCAGATAAATTTACCTTAACGTCATCAGAACATATGAAAACTAAGTCCAAAACATATCATTTTTTTGAATAAGGCATACTTCATGATGAATATTTGATGGATAAAAAACATTACCTTCTACAAAACTTCTCATTAAAATTTGATCATGATAGACCAACTCAGAGCTTGAATAACATTAAATAGGAAATTTACTTTATTTTTATATTCCAAGTATGCAGAAAATTTTAATTAATCAAATAAAATTCATTTTGGTATATTTCGTTACGATGTACAAAAATATCAACAGCATTAACCGATAATGATGAAGGCCGCCTTTGTCAGAAGTCTTCACAATCATTCCTGTGATCATTACTTTAAACGGAGACAGAGCGAATGAATTTGCCGACAACTTTAAGAAACACTTTGAAACAAATCCAGCATCAAACCATGAGTTCCTAGATGAAGTGAAATTTTCGAAGAACAAGAACAAACAATCCAGGAGAGTGTACACCTGTACACATCAGCGACACCTCTCCCGCTAGCGATTCCATCAACCAACTTGAATTCAATAATTTCAAAGAATTCGGTAAAATTGTTCAGGGGGGGACAATAATTCCAACTTCGTCTTAAAGTGACTATATACGTCGGCATTTATCTACAATAACTGTTTCAACAATAATATATATAATATAAACAATAAAAAAATAAATGTCGCCTTTTCATAAAACTGTCATGAAATCGCTGTAGGATGTTTCCTCGACACCGGAAAGCATTTGAGAGTGTGTGGAAATCAGGGCTTGTTTACAAACTTAACAAACTAAGATTTCCATATTCACTAATCGAAATTATTAACAACTTTCTTCATTCCAAATCCTTCAACGTTCAAATAGGATACTGCCAATTGACATCTTAGACAACCAGAGTCGGACTTGCACAAGAATCTCTGCTGGGACCATTCCTCTTTAACATTTAATCATCAAATCAACCAACGTTAGAGTTCGCACAGACGCTCCAGTTTTCCACACCGACACTCTCACCTACGCAAAGTCCATGTCACCGATATTTTCTGCCAGTTCTTTTCAGTTTTCCAAATACCACCTCATCAATATATACATGTTATATCAGAGCCCACTTGTGCGCCCCCACAAATACTTGATTTCCAATTTCATAAACTTGATGATGCGATCGAAACCACTAATGTATACAAAGAAGAATAAAATTGCATATCAGCACTTTTTGCCCTAAGCAGCTTGTGTGAGAAATATTTCATAAATAAATTGAATCATCGCATCATCCGCAGTCAAACAAAGATTTGCTGCGTTAGCATTTAAATACTATAAAAAGAGATCATTTGATCGTACGCATCGCATTAATATTTCATCAGTCTCTTCGTATAAGCCAAAGATTTCCCCCCACCAGCGGTAAGGGATCTGAAGCTTCAGACATATATAACTAAAATAAAATTGCCTTTAAATAAAATAATTCGGTTTGTTTTATTTCCTATTCTCCGGTGGAGAATAGGTAAAATATATTTTTTGTTAATACGATAACATTAAAATAAAAGTGGCGCAGTCGGTAGGATTGACAACAAATAGAGCGAAAATCTATTAAAGCAAATGTCAGTCCGTGAAACGAACTATCATTAAATAAAGTGAAAAGTGAAAACTGTCGAACGAATATCGATGGTGCATTTAACAACATTTAGTGAAAAAAAAAAAAAAAAAAAATAATTTTCGAACGGATACCGAAATTATTTTAAAACAAAAAGAAATTATTTAATAGCCAAAGCCAGTGCATATGGTTAATGCTATGAAACCTTATAGAGAGGAAATAATTTCTGAGAGTGAAAAGTGAAGAGTTAAGAAAACAAAAATATATTCAATCAAAAGAAAATTAAACAAAAAGTGAAACGAAAAAATAAAAACTAAATAAAAATAAAAAAGAGATCAATTAAAAATAAAAAGTGCTTAGTGCAAAATTCAAAGAACATAAAACAAAGAATTAAAATTAAAAGTGAAAAGTGAAAAGAACAGAAGGAGAAAGAATTAAAATTAAAAGTGAAAAGAACAGAAGGAGAACGAAAAGAAAAATAATAATAAAAATATACAAAAAGAAAATAAAAGTGCAAGGAAATTAAAAGGATAGTCAAAAAATTTTTTTTTTTAAAAAAAAACAAAATACAAAAAGAAAGTGCAGTATCATAAAATGAAATAATAAAAGAAAAGAAAAGAAAAGAAAAGCAAAGACACAAAAAATAATACATATAAAAAAGAAAAAAAAAGTTTAAATTATATTACAAACGTTTACAAAAGAAACATTTAAAAATAATTCATCGTGGAAGAAAGTGGCACGATCTAAAGCCCCAACGTGTTCTGTATGAAAGACATCTTTAATCGATTAAAACAATCGAAGTATAGCAGAAACCAACTATTTAATCAACAAAGGAATTTACAAGAGATCAACATGGATCCACCAGCCCAACAACAACAACAACAGCAACAACAACGAATGCAACAGCAACCACTAGTAGCAGCAGGTAATATAAGTTTAGTGTTAAATCCCCTTAAATATATAGAAAGATTACAAAATTTTGACGGAAGAACTGAAGATCTTCCAATATTCATTCAAAATGTCGATGACATTATTCCTACGTTACAAACGTACAATGACCAAAGTCAGAGAATGTGTATTAATTTGCTAAAATCTAAATTTATAGGAAGGGCTAGGCAAAGCATAGAAATTCATACCCACCTCACGAAGTGGACAGACATAAAATCTATGCTAATAGAAAATTTCGGTGGCTTTAAAAATAGCAACCAATTATATGAAGAATTGAGAAATTCTCAGTACAGAGGAGATGTATTAAAATTTTATAATTACATTCAAAAAACTCTGTCCCTATTAAATCAAAAATGTCTTCAAGAAAATAATTCTCTAGATATTCCTCACAATAACAGGACGGCACTTAATATCTTTAAAGAAAGATTGCCTACACATATGAGAACCATTCTCTATGCATTAAGACCTAATACCATGGAGCTAGCACTTCATGAATTAAATTCAGCAGGATTTGTCACAAGACAAAATAACGATGCTAGTAGTAGTAATGAAAAACAAAAATACTATAATAAAAAAATAGAAAATAAATATGACCATGCAAAAAATAGTAATAATTTTAAAAACCCCAATAACCCCTTCAGAAATAATAATAATAGAGAAAATAATTATTACAACAAATATAACAATAATAATTGGCAACCAAAGCCATACATACCAAAACAAAATTATAACAATTATAATTATAATAATAATCGAAATTATAATTCGGATCAGAATCAAAACTTTAACAGAAATTATAATCCAAATAATTATAGACAGTATCCCCAAAGATTTGAACCTATGGAAGAAGATCCTAGATCATCTCAAATAAAAAGATTAGATAAAACAACTAACTATGTAGAAGAAGAAAAAGATTATGAGAACGTAAATTTTCGTGTCTCAGCCTCGGATCAAAAACCAGTTTACCCTTTATTAAATTAACTAAAGAACACAAAACAATTCGTCTTTTAATTGATACTGGAGCTACAAATAGCCTTCTCAGAGAAGAGGATGCACCTGAAAATTTTATTAGATTTAGACAAAATCCATTAAACATAAGAACAGTAGGAAATCATATCACTATTAATAAAGACGTTATTATACCTAAAGAGAAATTTATTTATCCCGTAGTAGAAGATTGTGAGTTTCAATTGTATAACTTTAATGAAGAATACAACGGAATCCTTGGAAATAATATCCTTATCCCAAATAATGGCGAGATCTGTTATGCAAAAAGGATACTAAAATTAAATGGAACGGATATACCTCTGTTTCTCAACGCAAATGAGGAACGTGAGTATGAAGAGTCTATAAATTATTTTAGTAAAATTATTCCACAAATGTCAATCCTTGATTCAACAATGGAAAAAGACATAAGAACTACTCATTTAAATAAGGAAGAAAAAGTAAAACTTTTAGAAGTAATAAAGAATAATAAAAATGCATTTTATAAAAAGGGAGACGATTTGACATTCACAAATCATGTAAAACACAAAATACCCACAGAGGATAATTCTCCAATATATACAAGAATATATCGTTATCCAGAAATACATAAATCTGAAGTAAATAGGCAAATTAAGGAAATGTTAGAATCTAAAATTATTCAACACTCCACATCGCCATATAATGCACCAATTTGGGTAGTCCCAAAAAAAAGAAGACAATGTAGGTAACAAAGAATGGCGTATAGTAATTGATTATAGGAAACTTAATTTAAAAACTAAAGAGGATAAATATCCTATTCCGAACATAGATTCTATTCTCGACAAATTAGGACATTGTAACTATTTTACTACTCTAGACCTAACCAAAGGTTTTCATCAAATAGAAGTAAAGGAAGATGATCGGGAAAAAACCGCATTTTCAACTCTTTCAGGACATTATGAATTCATTCGAATGCCCTTTGGCCTCAAAAACGCACCAGCAACATTCCAACGTTTAATGAATGAGGTTTTAAAAGAATATATAGGAAAAATTTGTCATGTTTATCTTGACGATATAATTATATTTAGTACTTCTCTAGAAGAACACGTATGTTCACTTAAGAAAATTTTAGGAGCTTTACAAAACGCAAATTTGAAAGTCTCTCTGAATAAATCTGAATTTATGAGAAAAGAAACAGAATTTTTAGGTCACGTAATTACACCTGATGGAATTAAACCTAATCCAAAAAAAATTGAAACCATTCAAAAATTTCCAATACCTACCACAATAAAAGAAATTCAATCCTTTCTTGGATTAACCGGGTATTACCGCAAGTTCATTTGTGACTATGCCGCAATTATAAAACCCATGACATTATGCCTTAAAAAAAACATAAAAATAAATATTAAAGATAAAAATTATATAGAATCATTTACAAAATTAAAAAATTTAATGGCAGACGATTTAATAAATAGGCATCCTGATTTCCAAAAAGAATTCACACTAACTACTGATGCCTCAAACTTCGCAATTGGAGCAGTATTAAGCCAATCCCATGGTCCCCTTTGTTTTGCTTCACGCACATTAAATAAACATGAGTGTAGTTACAGCACTATAGAAAAAGAATTATTAGCAATTGTTTGGGCTACCGCTCAATTCCGACACTATCTGTACGGAAGAAAATTCATTATTAAAACTGACCATAGGCCATTAGTATGGCTTAGTAATTTAAAAGAACCAAATAGCAAATTACAACGATGGAAAATAAAACTCGAAGAATATGACTTTGAGATACAATTTATACAGGGAAAAGAAAATAAAGTGGCAGACGCACTGTCACGTATAAGAATAGAGAATAAAATAAACATGATGAATAACGATAATAATAATGATAATGATGAACATACTCAACATAGTGCTGAATCAGATAACACAAACCTTATTCCTATTAGTGAAAAGCCGATTAACTTTTATAATCGACAGATAATACTTGAAATCAACGAAAATGATTGTCAACAAATTATTTACCCACATATTGGAAAAAGAAGAGTTATTTTAACACGCAAAGAATTTAAAGAAGAAGATTTTATAGAAATAATAAAAGAAGTAGATACAACACAACTAAATTGTATATATGTCAAAGATGACAAGACATTTAATAACTTCCAAGACATATGGAAAGAAGAAAACAAATTAAATAACAAAAAATTACATAGAAGCACAAAACTCTTGCAGGATCTTAAAATAGACGAAGCAAATGAAATAATATTAAAAACACACACAAATAATAATCATATAGGCATAGAAAAAGTGTACCTAGAGTTAAACAGAAAATACTATATACCAAATCTTAAAACTTTAATTAACAAACAAATAAATAATTGCGCAATATGTATGACAAAAATTGATAGAAATCCTATAAAACTTCCATATGAGAAGACACCCACACCAACAGGACCAAGACAACATTACCACATTGACATATGGTTTTTAAACAAGAAAAAGAAATACGTAACATGTATAGACAAATTTAGCAAATACGCCGCAGCAGAACCTATAAAACATAAGACTCACATAGATACTATAAAAGCGTTAACAAAGATATTCTCCTATATGGGTACACCAAACCTTATAACTCTCGACAATGAAAATGCTTTCGTTTCAAATTCTCTAAACAATTACTTAGTAAATAAAGACATACAAATACATTATTGTACAGCCAATCGACATACAGGCAATTCAGATATTGAAAGATTGCATGGAACTCTTAACGAGCATTTGCGTATCCTAATTTCAATCGAACAATCTGGTGAACAAGTTGATCCAAGCGATCATACAGTCCAAGCTCTAATCGCTTATAATAATATTATTCATTTAACTACTCGAGAAAAACCTTTCGACATCCATTTTGGTGTCATAAATAAAGAAATAATTTTTAAACGAATAGAAGATAATAAAACGAAGGTAATTAATAAATTAAATGAAAAACGTAAGAATATTGAAATTAATGAACAATTTGTGAAAATAACAGATCCCGATAAAATAAAAAACAAGTTAACCCCTAAATATAAAAAAGTTAAAGTAATAAATAAAGAAGGAAAAAAATATACTCTTAAAGAAGGCAATAGGTTCAAAAAGAAACCCCATAGAATTTTGCATAAAGATCAGTTCCATAGACTAAAGAAATTTACAGAGAATATTCCTGTTCACAGGCATGACACTTCGTCAAAAGAAGCCACTTGCGGATCTTCATATGATCAACCCACTACTTCCAAAGGTATTCATCATATTGGTTTTCATTCTACCAATAATCTCAACCCAAGAAATACAAATAATTGACTACAACCACGGTAATGGTTTTACAATTATACAATTACAGCAGATAGAAATAATAGAAAACTATACTAAAATACTACATATTATAAATTTAACTAAGTACGAAACAAATTTAAAAATACTAGAAGACCATATACAACTTTTACCTGAACAAAACATCGAAATTATTAATTTAATGAAACATACTAGAAAAGAATTTGAAACTATAATACCACATGACAGACAGAAGAGAGGACTTATTAATATTTTAGGTACAGGTATGAAATTTTTATACGGAACCATGGATGACGACGATAGACAAGAAATAGAAGAAAGACTTAAATTAATAGAAACAAATACACACAATTTAATAGAAAATTCAAATTCACAAATACAAATTAATAATCATTTTAATGAGCAAATTGCATTACTAACTAATACTTTTAATAACAAAACTAAAAAATTTATCGACCATATAGAAAAATCTATTCGCACTCAACACGATTTAGAAAGAGATTTTAACAAATTGAAATTAGAAATAGAAATTAAAGACAATATAAAATATTTGACAAATGACATAGACAAAATTAAAGATATAATTTTAACATCGAGACTAGGAATCTTAAGCAAAGATATATTTTCAGAAACAGAACTTGACAAAAATAATATAACAATTGAAAAACTTTCACAAATCAAATTAGAACTTGCTTTATATAAAAACACTATCATATTTATAATCGAAATCCCAAACTTTACAAATGAAATATACAAACAAATATATATCCAACCCATACCAAATTTAGAAGATAGTCAACAATTAGATATTAGTAATAAAATGTTTTTGACTAAAGACCAAATAATTTATAACAATACCAAAATGAAAAAATATTTATCAGAAATAAAAGATGATTGTATTGAAAATATATTTAAAAATCAAATGAATTGTAAACTATTAAAAAATGTAAACGAAAAAATATTAGAAATAGGAAATAATAATCTTGTATTGATAAATGTAAAATTACAAGAAATAAATCAAAATTGTAATAATCAAAACATTACTGTTAAAGGTAACTACCTTATTAAATTTGAAAATTGTAAAATCGAAATAGACAATAAAATGTACGAAAGAAAAAATTATAAACACGAACCTTTAATTCCAAATACAATTGAAAATATAAATTATACCAAATCAAAAGATATAACTTTTCAAGAATTACATTATCAAAATATACAAAATTTAAAAGAAATTGAAGAATTAAAATACAAGCACAAACATACAAATTTAACTATGTACATGATAATTTTAATCATTACACTTATCGTAATCCTTTATATCTATTTAAAATGTAAAACTAAAAATAGGAAGATAATAAATAATGTAAATCTTCCAAAGGTCACTTTCCGACCATTAGAAGACTCTAAGGGGGGAGGTGTTATATCAGAGCCCACTTGTGCGCCCCCACAAATACTTGATTTCCAATTTCATAAACTTGATGATGCGATCGAAACCACTAATGTATACAAAGAAGAATAAAATTGCATATCAGCACTTTTTGCCCTAAGCAGCTTGTGTGAGAAATATTTCATAAATAAATTGAATCATCGCATCATCCGCAGTCAAACAAAGATTTGCTGCGTTAGCATTTAAATACTATAAAAAGAGATCATTTGATCGTACGCATCGCATTAATATTTCATCAGTCTCTTCGTATAAGCCAAAGATTTCCCCCCACCAGCGGTAAGGGATCTGAAGCTTCAGACATATATAACTAAAATAAAATTGCCTTTAAATAAAATAATTCGGTTTGTTTTATTTCCTATTCTCCGGTGGAGAATAGGTAAAATATATTTTTTGTTAATACGATAACATTAAAATAAAAGTTACATATATTACAGCTTCTGAAGCCAGAAATAAGTTTAAAACCATCAAAAAATATTAAAATTTGACAGTGCAACATAGCTGTTTGTATCTATATCATTGAAAAATAGAATAAGAAGAGCAGATCTAATATGGCTGCCTTGGGGTACTCCAGAAAATATATTAATTGTTTTCCAAGTGGAGTTTTTTAACTTGACATATTAAGTCATGTTCAGGATGCTATCCAAATGTATACCCATTATGGGTTTTGTAAAGCGGTAAGTTAACGACATTATCCTATGAGCTATGCTTGATTTATCGACACTGCAAGTATACCTGACCTTCCCATGATTCATTGATCATAAAATAATTGTTAGTTGATATGACATTATTAAAGAAGATATAATTTATTCGTCTCTTGGTTATAATAGTATTTAGTCGTTAGCCTGTACCCAAATAGTTTAGATCTGATTCAGAGATCTTTGGAAAGAAAAAAATCTTTTTTAAAAATAATAAAGAATTAAATATATTTTAATTCGTTTTTGTATGGCACACCCTATCCAACACTTTCCTTCTAGGTCTTCATAGGAAATATCAGTTTGAAAGCCATCTTTTAAATTCTTGTTTGTTTGGCTTGTAACTTTACGAAGATTTCTTTCAATTGCAGATTTATGAAGAGGTATAGTAAAAGATGACAATTCACAATTCAGAAAAAATACAAGTTGATAAGGAACAATTTAATATACGAGCAAATGTAGATAATATCAAACGATATGTGCGACTCACACGATTGCGCAAATATGATCAGGAAATTGTCAGGACCACCGACATAATTATCTTTTAGATCGTCAATAGATTATTTATAGTTATGTGCAGTCTCAAAGAAGTAATATCTTAGTTCGATTGAGGTTCAGTCTCATCACAGCATTTCATTTTATTAGGCAAACATAATAACATATTCCATTTATCACATCAGTCATATCTCTATATTACACAGTTGAAGGAAATTAATTGATGAATTTCCAAAATGATTAAGCATTCATAGATATGTACATAATTTAAGGTTTATACGTATATAATGTTCGAAGAGTAATATTAAACTCCTCTATTAAACAAAAGATCGATGGTACCAAATACTTTGTATATTAAGCATTAACCTATTTTAATTCTTAATAAATTAGTAACTCTAACTTCAAAGAAGCTTTTAGAAGTAAAAAGGCATCTTTCTAGCAATTTAGACCAAACAAGGTTATATTTTATGTTACCTTTAATTTTTTTGAGAATGCTCCGATATCGACTTTGTCACGTAAAAAACCAACTTCGCATACCCAAGTACTGTACAAGGTAAGGGAAAGTAAATGTATTTTTTTACTCTCGTTGCTCTGAACTGTTAACACATTTGATTTGATAGCAATTCCTGATTGCATCTCTTAGCAAATCACAATCAAAAGGGCTTCAATTTTATGTAACTGTAAGTCCTCAAAGCACAGAGAGGGCAAACATGCCAAGCGCACATATGTACGCGTACATACATCAATGCTAAATCAAATAACACTGAGAAAATATCACCATAAAAACGAATCCCATTTTAATCAGACTTTGAAGCACTTTCGATGAGCTCCAAAGGATCTTTGATTCCGACGTCAAATCGAATACAGATTGAAGCTGGAATTTGTTTTGTTTGTGCGCCCAAAGCAATAAGACCACAGCAGATAAGCAGAAACGATACCCGATGGCAGAGAGAGATGCGATAGTGTGAGCTGGGTGCAGAGCAATGATGACGCAAACGACTTTCGTAACTCTGTGTTAAGGGAATCTTCTGCATCGTATAGCAATGAAAGGGACGACCCATATAACATCCCATCGGCGCCCATCCACCGACCCCAAGTCAAAATCCGAGAAACCAGATTGTTTGGCAGTTGTTTTGCTTGTTGAATGCTAAGAAAATAGAAATAATTGGACGTAATGCGGTAATCCTTGTAATCTGGCCTCAGCAGATTGAGTAGATTCTTCCGAGTATTCCTTCTCGAAAATTCGTGCCTTGAACTTAAGAAGGCCACCCGCTCCCCATCCCAGTAGTACCTTTCCTATAGTCTCTGAACTACCACCCAGCGTTATACCTTCAACATCACCAGCAAGCTGCCCTCGGGAAAATATTGTTCGCTTCAAATCAGAGAACCAAGGAACTATCCGTTTTCTGATTACCGATTGTGAGCGAGTAGAAAGGCAACAGCAATGGTGCAGCATTCGCCACAGAACTTCTTCAAAAGCTCTGATAAGACTTTAAATAAACCTTCAGTTCATTGCCACCGCAACCCTAACCACAGCCTGGAATAAGTTTATCTCGTTATTTTCGTATAATTTTCAAAAGATTCGAAAACTTTTTTGCGTATTCGGAAAGAGGAGAGGAGGCCACTTGAAAGAGTTAGTTTTCTTTTTCTTATTGGCCCTAAGGAGCATGGTGGTTCATGTTGATTTGTACTTATTTGTTGTTATTGTTTTGGTCAGTCTGCAATGTGCATATAAACAAGATTAAAAAATAGTACAGTGGAGTTCTGAGCGGGTAACATTAAAAGGGTAAAATCATTTCCCCATCAGATTTAAGGTTAGGAAGTGCATATTTATATACAAGAGTCCATAATATTGCGTTATATGTATATTTTTCCAATTTCGTAATATTCTTAAAAATATGTACATATGTATATATATAAAAGCACTTTCATTCGGTGTAAATACTAGAAAACATAATTTACGTTCTTATGGTAAAGTTACAGGTATGTCAGATTTTTATTATATCTTGCACTAAAGGGATTATGGCTGACCCTAAAATGGTTGTGGACATTGCGAGCATTTAGGAAAATTCAAAGAGGATATAAAAGGATATTACGATACAAATTTATTTTGATTTTCTGAACACCGCAATGGCAAAAATATATTGAGCTGAGTAAAGAATTCAACATTCGTGTAGTGCGGATAAACAAAGAATCTCTGAATTTAACAGTACACTCGAAGTTGGGCTCAAGAATAAACTGATGGAAATTTCGTAATATGCGAGTATTACGTCTGAATTGTTGTAGAGGAGGAAGCCCTTTCACTAGAACAGTGGTTATAAAAATAGCGGTTTATTATGGTTTATTGGAGCAACGGCCAAAATATAGAAACTATGCTTAAAATTTGGATGAATATAGATTTTATAGATAACAGTCAGATTAAAAGGGGTGAACTATTTCTGGCGACGTAAGATATGGGGTCATACCACACAGGATGGTCTATGATGCGCATACCGAGAACTTGAGAGATGTTCCACTGATGGGTAGTGAAATAGGGAAGTGATTTCCACTTCAACGACAGGGGAAATCAATGAGTTCTTGAAGCATTCAATTCTGTGTGGCTTATAGTTATCTATTGGGCAATGCTATCGAGATCAGAATTTAATCACCTAAACATCGGCTGCTATTCTAGAGCCACGTTCAAATAACAATGACATGAATCTGGAAACAGAATACTCTCGTCAGCAAAACAATTTAATACATTAGAAGTTTCATACAAAAGATCCTTGATAAATATGAGGAAGAGAGTTGGGGAGAAAACGGAACCGTGGGGCTCACCAGCATTTATTTTTTTTGGGTATCAGGCTTAAATCAGTCAAGATGTACTTGTTTGAAAGTTTTTATCTAACGAAGAGAGATTCATCAATACCAAATGCACGCATTTTTTATAAGGGAGCTTGATGCCCAATCTCTTTAATGCTTTTGAAATATCGAACGCAATAATCTTACTTTCTCCAAAAAGATGTAAAGATTTGTTTCACTGCTCGGAGAGATTTAGTATCGGGTCACCTGTGCGCATTTTGCTATGAAAGCCATATTGACGGTTATTGAGAAGTTTCCCATGACCTTGTAAAGAAGGGACGTAAGTGTAATTAGAGTTAAGAGGGGAAGACGATTTGCTTCTTAAATAGAATAGGAAACATGATAAAGCTAACGCAGAGGTTTCCACAGCGTTGAAAAACTCGTCTTCAGAACAATGGGTGGGATTCTATCTTGGCTAGCAGATTTTTGTATATCGGGATCTTTCGTTGCAAATGCAGGAGTGCAAAAACGTAATTGTATGTATTAGTCCTCGTACAGAAGAATCACATCCAAGCAGCGATAATACTCGTTACAACTCGAGCACAGCTTCTCGCAGACTTACGATCAGTGGCGGCTGTACCTTAAGTGCGCTCGTGCGCTGAACCACCAATTCAAAAGATTTAAAAATTACAAAATATTACTGCATCTTTATTTTTAGATTCCCATATTAATATTTATTTTTTAAACATACAAGAACACAAACAGATATTTCCAATTATGACGAAACAATGTAAGCGCTTTGCTTTACTATTAAGACTTACTTTCCCTGCAAGTAAAAATTCTCGTGCGCTTCGGCTAGCGCACGAGGACTGCTAATATAACTTGTATGAGTTTCAAGCAAGTATCCCTGACGCGTGAGACAAAAGATATTTCATTGAAGTGTATCGAGAAATTAGCCTGCTCTCGTGCAGCGCACGAGAACCGAAAATTAACTACAGCAACAGCAACCGATGTTTGACTAGAATGCGCTGCGCCTGCAAATATGTAATGTTGTTTCGCTCTATCCGTGACTGGTTAAATAGTGTAGGTTTGTGGGAGTTAGGTTAGTAATTGTTTTTTATTTTGGTTTTGGTTCGATTCTGTACTGTGTACGTACAGTGTGTGGTGTGGGATAAAATTAACAGTGATTAGGTATATTAAAGACAGTAATAAATCTTTTTAAAATAAAGTTACCTGAATCCACGATTTGACGCATTTAAGTGAAACAATAAAAAACATGATTCCTTGCTAAATGTAATAAACGCGTCAGTTTTATACATGGTTGAAATTCTTCGAGCAATTATACAAAATAATAAAAAATCGACATATACATGTAAATTGTTGTTTTTTTTGCGATTTCTAATCTTAATACCTATACTTAGTGAGCAAGTAAAGTGCACCACCTGTTCAACAACCCACCAGCCGCCACTGCTTACGATGTAACTTAAAAAAGATAGAAATGACGAAATTCATTAAAAATAGAATACATACGAACATGAATCACTAAATCGGTTTTGATGAAATTTTTAATTTCAAGAAAATGTACTCATTAATTTCTACAAGTTGGAAAATCTTAAAGCAACATGAATATGAATATGAATATGAATATGAATACGAGGGCGGGTCAATAAGTCCGTGACTTTTTGAATTTCTGACCTCTTTACTGAAACAGCAACACTGCTCCTGTCAACAGGCATCTGTCAGTTGACTCCTGTCAAAATTTAAACTTGCTTCGTCAGTTAGTTTGTGTTTGACAGCTATTTTTATCAGACTACTCATTAATTTGAGGAGAAAATGGAAAGAAGTGAATTTCGTGTGCTTATTAAGCATTATTTCTTGCGAAAAAAAACCATTACCGAGACCAAGGCTAAGCTTGATAAATACTATGGGGACTCTGCACCATCGATTTCAATGGTAAAAAAGTGGTTTACTGAATTTCGTTGTGGCCGTACAAGCACTGAAGATGCCGAACGTCCTGGACGCCCAGTTGAGGTCTCTACACCCGAAACAATCGAAAAAATTCACGATATGGTGTTGGCCGACCGAAGATTGAAAGTGCGAGAGATTGTGGAAACCGTAGGGATCTCGCATGGCTCAGTGGTTTTAATTTTGAATGATCACTTGGGCATGAGAAAGCTTTCCGCAAGATGGGTGCCGCGTTTGCTCACAGTCGACCACAAACGCAATCGTGTAACAACTTCACAGGAAGGTTTGGCGTTGTTTAATCGCAATATGGAGGAGTTTTTGCGCCATTTTGTAACCGTGGACGAAACATGGATCCATCACAACACACCAGAGACCAAACAACAGCCAAAACAGTGGGTTTCTAAGGGTGAATCGGCGCCAAAGAAGGCCAAGGTGGGTTTGTCAGCCAATAAAGTTATGGCGACTGTTTTTTGGGATGCACGCGGGATAATCCACATTGACTACCTTCAAAAGGGAAGAACAATCAATGGGGAATATTATGCCAACTTATTGGACCGATTCAATGACGATTTGAAAAAAAACCGACCTCATTTGGCCAAGAAAAAAGTTCTTTTCCACCAAGACAATGCAAGCAGAAGCGCAACAACCTAAAAAGCTAGGGGGGTGTCCAACCCAAAATAATCCAAATAACCCAAATAACCCGACAAACCCAGGGCGCAGCGAGGTCAAGCTCGCGAAGACGACACAAGCTATCCCCAAAGCCATTAACCCCACAAACCCGGGGCGCAGCGAGGCCAAGCTCGCGAAGACGACACAAGCTATTCCCAAAGCCATTAACCCAACAAAACCGGGGCGCAGCGAGGCCAAGCTCTCGAAGAGGATTTCAAAAAATTAATTTCAATAGCTCTCTTGATTTGCAGTGTCAACTTTTAAAACATTCTTACCCTTATATTACACAATCTTATAATCGAAAGTCGGAATAAAAAATTTATTCAAGTTAAAGACATCAAGCACTACATTTGATACTGAGATTAAATTCAGTTTCTTCTAATTTTTTTATTTTCTAAAAATCCAAAGACTTTGTTGCAAAAAATCGCTTCACATTCATACTTTAAC
Source organism: Chrysotoxum bicinctum (assembly GCA_911387755.1). Lineage (NCBI taxonomy): Eukaryota > Metazoa > Arthropoda > Insecta > Diptera > Syrphidae > Chrysotoxum > Chrysotoxum bicinctum. The sequence continues at coordinate 2,058,583 of OU426987.1, forward strand.
AAATATTTGGAATAATTAAAGCTTAAATACACTAGAATTTTATTAAAAATCAGTATGTACAATTTTCAATAATCCAATCCTAGTGTATTTAGGCTTAAAATATTTCCGATTTTTAGGGGCTTGATTTTTTTGGTGGTAAAATCTATAGTAAAAAACTTTCTATTTTTACAGAATTTAATATTGTATACCTTATAAAATATAAACACAATAGCTGTAATAAATATGTCCATTTCCCTTGATAGGTAAGTTATACTTTTAAAAATTGTTATTTGGCGCGCCCGAAGAGCGCTTATGAACTATTGATACTCGTATTTCAAAAAATACAAGTCGTATTATGCTGTAAATCCAACCGAGCCACGAGCTGCGAGCCACTTCTAAAGGACTATTCACATGAGAGCGACCAACGACCAACGAATAAAAACACAAATGGGATTTAAAACATATATAAACATAAATTCTTCACAAAAACTCTACAAAAGGGTAGCAATCTAGTATAATTTAATGTTAATTTATAAAAATTTGCGTTTCAATTGCTAAAATGAGAGAAATTTGAGAAAACAAATTGGTCGTAGCAATTATATTGCAATTCGCGACGACCAATTTATTTTCTCAAATTTCTCTCATTTTAGCAATTACAACGCAAATTTTTATAAATTAACATTAAATTATACTAGATTGCTACCCTTTTGTAAAGTTTTTGTGAAGAATCTATGTTTATATATGTTTTAAATCCCCTTTATTTTTTTATTCGTTGGTCGTTGGTCGCTCTCATGTGAATAGTCCTTAACAGTTCGCGTACATTAAAACCGAATCATCGGCCGATATCGGGTCGGAGCTATTCCTTCCGATCTCGAATAGTGCCGGTCTGGAGTCTGACTGTGAACCTTGGATATGAAAGTAATAATTTTTTTCAATTGAAGATTTTTTCTTTATGTCTGCAACAGTCAGTTCCATCTCCGATGAAATTTCAGCCCATAGTCGTTTAGCAATGTCTCAGAGAGGTGCCCTGGTATAAATGGAATTAATTAATTTTTCAGCATCTATATTTTATTACTTGCGATATAGGTACTATAGGGCAAGTTCTGCATTTGGAAAAAAAATCGAACTCGAGATTTTGATCAAAGTTGACATTACGATGATAGCGAAGACGAAAAAAGTGGGTCCGACAATTCCGTCTGTCTGTCTGTCTGTCTGTATGTCTGTATGTCTGTATGTCTGTATGTCTGTACCTCGAACTACAGCCTAAACTACCGGAGGTATTTTCTTAAAACTTGGTAGTTAAGGGTCTTCGGTGATTCCCTAGAGGAAAAATTGAAATTTTTTTTTTAGCTCCAAAACTAAGGGTACCCCCCATACACCCGTAATGCAAAATCTTATTTATCTCGAAAACGGCTCTAACGATTTTGATAAAAAAAATTAAGTGTGATATTATGGACATGGACTATATTTTGGTGAAAACAAAATTTGGGGGGAAATGTTATTAGGGGTACCTGTCATAGAACGGTTTTTTTGATTTTCGAATTTCTCACCAACGGCTCTAACGATTTTAACCAAAATTTTTATGCAGGAGCTGCTTTGCATTTGAAAAAATATAAACTAAAATTTTTTTCGAAAAATAGTTTTTGGATTTTTAAAAAAATAATACATTTTTTTTTTTGAAAATTCAATATCTTGAAAACCGATACACGATTAAATTTTTAAATTACGTTTTAAAATGTATTTTATTAAATACTAACAATTTGCATATCAATTTTTTTTATAAAAATTTTAAGGAAAATTTAGTACACAAAAAACATGTTTCAGTGTGTCTGTATGTCTGTACCTCTCACTACAGCCTAAACCACTGGACCTATTTCTTTCAATCTCGGTAGTTAAGAGTCTTCGGTGATTCCCTAGAGGAAAAATTGAAATTTTTTTTTTAGCTCCAAAACTAAGGGTACCCCCCATACACTCGTAATGCAAAATCTTATTTATCTCGAAAACGGCTCTAACGATTTTGATAAAAAAAATTAAGTGTGATATTATAGACATGGACTACATTTTGGTCAAACAAAATTTTGGGGCAAAATGTTATTAGGGGTACTTGCCATAGACCCGTTTTTTTGATTTTCGACTTTCTTATTAACGGCTCTAAGGATTTTAACCCAACATTTTTAGCAGTAGTCCCCTTAAGTTAAAAATAATATTGTATATAAAAATATTCTAAAAAATATTTATTTGGTTTAAAAAAAAAAAAAAAAAATTTAAATCAATATCTTCAAAACCTATGAACGATTATTTTTTGAAATTATTTCCTAAAACCAATATTATTAAATACTTAAAATTCGCATCCCACATTTTTTTCTTGAAAAATTTTAGAGAAATTTCTTATATAAAAAATTTATTTAATGATAAAACGATTTTTTAAGTTTTATTTGCATAAATTCATACTTTTCCGGAAACCAGACGGCAATTTTATGCATTTGCACATTATTATCTCATTAAATCCATGTTTTATATTTATAAAATGTATCTTAAATTCCAAAGTACTTTTACATAAGAGCAAGTTCGTGCGATCCAGTCGTGCATTTTATTTTTTTTTGCATGAATTTCATCGCAAGAATCAACCGGGCAACTGACGAAAAATCCACATATGTTGGGATATGCCGGTTGATCGCTTATTATCGGGCGTCTTCGGACGAGGTCAGAGCAATGTTTAAAGAAGTAGAAGTTTTAATAAAACTTCTAATGTCGTGCCCTGCTTCGTCTTGTGAAGCTGAACGAAGTTTTAGCGCGCTTCGACGATTGAAAACGTACTTACGCAGTACTATGACGCAAGATAGATTAAGCAACTTAGCTTTATGTCATGTGCATAAGCACATTTTAGAAAATATAAATAGTAATGATTTAGCTGATCATTTTGTAAATGTAAATGATTACAGAAAAACTGTTTTTGGAATGTTTTGATTTGTCTACTTCTACTAAAAATAAAAATAACAAGTCTAGTCTACTGATAACAAATTTTTGAAGCGAAGTTTTTTAATCCCTCCGTTTTGTCTGTAAAATTAAATTATAATTAATTAATTATTGTTTCAACAATACTTTTCGAGTTTGAAAATCGTCGAACACCTCTCCCCCGACATCAATTACCCCTCCCTTAATCACCACTCAGTCTTTTACAACTTTCCCAACGGCAATCTCACCTTCATCTTCCTTTATTGACCCCCTTCTACCCCCTACAGTCAAATGCACCCAACAATCTAGTGAATCCACTGAATGCCGCTATGCTCTCTCTAGGCTTAGAGATAAAAAAAACCTACGAAAACATTCGTCTGTTTTTGGCATATCTGCACAATAAACCGGACTCCGTCTGCTTTGAAGGTAAAACGAAAACAAGTGCAATGGTTTCGATTCAACAAGAAGGTCTCCCCACCGATGTCCCCAGTCTTAGGAACCTCTTCATGAAATACCACGATTTTCTTAATTTGTCTCCCCAAAAAGTTGCGAATGACCTTGAGGCCTTGGGACAATATATTCACTCAAAGCGGATCTCGTACCTTCAACGTAGCAGAGCTGACCATGATAAGTTTTTTCGCTTCTAATATTTTCCCAACCTCCGCTTCTCCTTCTTCCAAAAATCTCCCTTTTTCTTTCTACTATCAAAATGTAAGAGGCCTTCGTTCCAAAACTCAGTCAGTTTTGCAACAAACTCATGCCTTACCCTTTGATTTATACGCACTAACTGAAACAAACCTTATCCCCAGCATCAAAAATCAAGAATTGTTCCCTTCTACTTTTAACGTTTATCGCGATGACGATCTTAACCGACCCACCAATGATTACCCTAACCGTGGTGTCCTTCTTGCTGTAAAAAATACTATTGACTCTTCCCTCATTGCCATATCCTCTTCCCCTATACTTGATTATTTGTCAATTAAGATTTCACTACCCCGAAAGTCACTTTACGTTGTCTGTTGTTACATCTTACCTTCACAAACCATCGAATCCTATGAACTTGTAATTAAAACGATTGATCACATCACCGATTTGTGTGACCCCCATGATGAGATCATTCTTTTCGGTGACTTCAACCTTCCTAATTTAAAATGGTCTCCATCAGACGATCTTTCGTTTTATATTGCTTCCAATCCCACATCTGCCAAAGAATGTCTTTTCTTAGATAGCCTCGCTGATTCAAGCCTCTGCCAAATTAGTGGCATCTCGAATTTCATGGGTAGGCAACTAGACCTTATTTTCACAACAGACCCCATTAACTCATCTGTCTCACCTAGTCCCCTTTTTCTATCAACCATCGACAACTTCCACCCTCCCCTTCTTGTCTCATTTTTTCACGATTCTCCACTGCAGTCCACCCCTCCTACGGATCTGTCTTCTTACGACTTCCATATAGCAAACTATCGTCTAATAAATGAATACCTCAACAAAGTCTCCTTCAATTTTGACAACTTAACCGTAAATGATGCCATAACCTTATTCTACAGAGAAATATTTAACTCTATTTCTCTTTATGTTCCTTTTTCCCGCCACAAAACCTCGTCTACTTCTCCTCCCTGGTATAATCGCAAACTTCGTTCTCTGCGAAATAAAAGAAATAAGTTGTGGGAAACTTACCTCCGTTCTCGTTCTCCTACTGACTACTCTAACTATCTGGGTTCTTATCTCCATTTCACCGAGCTATACAATTCCCTTTACCAGCGTTATCTAATGGAAACGCAATCCAACCTTATCATAGACCCTAAGTCATTTTTTCAGTTTGTTAACTACAAAAGAAAATCCGATGGCTACCCAACCACTCTCTCTTTCAATAACGAAACATCAAACGATCCTAACACTATCGCCAACCTTTTTGCTACATTCTTCAAACAATCTTTTGCTGATGACTGCTTTGTTCCTGATTCAGCCTATTTCAATTATCTACAAAGTTTTTCTGTTGGACCACTCCTCCCTCGTTCCGTCGATCCCCATCTCATCGAATATAAATTGAATCAACTTAACATGAATTCAATCCTGGTCCAGATGGTCTCCCTGCCATACTTCTAAAAAAATGCTCTTCCATCCTTTCTCTCCCCTTCTCAAAAATTTTCAGCCTTTCCCTAAATAAAGGAGAGTTTCCTGAGATATGGAAATTATCTTTCATAACCCCTATTCACAAAAAGGGTCCGAAGAGCGATGTTAATAATTATCGTCCCATTGCCAAACTTTCACACATACCCAAACTCTTTGAAAGTATTATTTATGAAACCTTAAGTTTCCACTGCAAATCTCTCATCTCCCCCTCACAACATGGCTTTCTCAAATGCCGGTCTACAACCACTAACCTTGTTGAATTTGTATCCGTCACCCTTTCAGCCTTAGAAAAAGGCTACGAAGTCGATGTAATCTCAACCGATTTCAGCAAGGCCTTCGACAAAATTTCCCATAAGCTTATTCTTTTCAAATTGTCCACTCTCGGCTTTGAACCCTCTTTGTTACAGTGGATCTCTTCTTACCTTGAAAACCGTTATTACAGCGTTCGATTCAGATCTGCCACCTCATGCCCTTTCTTAGCTACCTCCGGTGTCCCCCAAGGCAGCCACCTCGGCCCACTTTTGTTTATTCTTGCTATTAATGATATTGATAGGGTCATCAAACATTCTTCTGTCTCTCTGTACGCTGATGATACCAAGTTTTTCAAGACCATTTCCTCAACACATGACTCTTCGCTTATTCAAAAGGATCTAGACAGTTTTTCAGTTTGGTGTCTAAAAAATTGCATGGAGCTTAATGTCGTCAAATGCCAATCAATTACTTTTTCAAATCACCTCCCCGTATCTACCTGCTCCATAATCAACCCACACCCACAGTTGATAATATTCGTGACCTTGGCATTATATGTGACCCAGAGCTTAATTTTCTCACTCACATAGACGATATCATTCTCAAAGTAAACTCAGTGCTCGGTTTCGTCAAAAGATGGTCCAAAGAATTCTCCAACCCCTATGTAACCCGGTCCTTATACATATCGTTTGTTCGTCCACTGCTAGAATACGCCTCTCAAGTTTGGAGCCCTTACCAAGTTACTCATATTTCCAGAATCGAAAGCATCCAACGTCGATTCCTACGCTTTGCTCTTCGAGGTCTATCATGGAACAATCCTCTGATTCTGCCTCCCTATCTAGATCGACTTAAACTAATCAACCTGAATTCGTTGGAAGAACGAAGAGAGATATCAGACATTCTCTTCATTCATCGACTACTCTCCGGTTCCGTTGACTGCATGTCGCTTTACAATTCCATCTCTCTCAATACTAATCCCCGTAATACACGAAACCCTCGTCTCTTTTATATACCCACCCACCGAACCTCTTACGGCTCCAACGAACCTGTCTCTCGCATGCTACGGGCTGTTAATTTAAACATATGCTTCTTCGACTTTAACCTGAGCACTCCTTCCTTAAAACTCCTGCTTCTGAACCGTCCTCCCCCTCACTAACCTTAGCTTAAGTTCTTAGTTTTTAAGTTAGATTAAGAGTTAGCTTGTATTAAGCCGAATAAATGGGGGTTTTGCCCCCACCAAAATTAAAATTAAAATTTAGTTTGACATCGTACAATCGTATCTTTTTTATTGACGCGCTTTAAAACCGTACATCGAGCACCGGATTTGTAAGAGTTCACAGCTTTGGGAGGAGCTATTTCTTTACATTGTCTTCCAGAGTTTGGCCCGTTGCACCCCGGGCTTATCGGGTTAATGGCTTTGGGGATAGCTTGTGTCGTCTTCGCGAGCTTGGCCTCGCTGCGCCCCGGATTTGTCGGGTTAATGGCTTGGAGGATAGCTTGTGTCGTCTTCGCGACCTTGGCCTCGCTGCGCCCGGGTTTTTTGGGTTAATGGCTTTGGGGATAGCTTGTGTCGTCTTCGAGAGCTTGGCCTCGCTGCGCCCCGGGTTTGTCGGGTTAATGGCTTTGGGAATAGTTTGCATCATCTCCTTAAGCTTGACCTCGCTACGCCCCTTGTTTGTGGGGTTAAGAATGTTTTAAAAATCATCACTTGGGTGTCTATCGATTTCGGAGGGGGTGTCCACTGACCTCTGGGGGGTGTCCGGACACCCTGGACACCCCCCGTTGTTGCGCCCCTGAATGCAAGGGTGCACACATGTGCAGTTGCCATGGCGAAAATCCATGAATTGGGCTATGAATTGCTCCCTCATCCACCCTATTCTCCAGATTTGGCTCCGAGCGACTACTTCTTGTTCCCAAACCTGAAGAAATGGCTTGGTGGAAAAAGATTTGACTCCAATGATGAAGTCATCTCGCAAACAAAGGCCTATTTTGAGGACCTCGACAAATCATTTTTTTTGGAAGGGATACAAAAATTGTAGAAGCGTTGGACAAAGTGTGTAGAGCTCAAGGGAGACTACGTTGAAAAATAAAATTAAAATAAATGACCCGCCCTCGTATGAATATGAATATGAATATGAATATGAATATGAATATGAATATGAATATGAATATGAATATAAATATGAATATTAATATGAATTTTGAATGAGACATATTTCAATTGAAACGAATATACGGGTTGGTCTCAAATCAAAAACTTCAAATCACAACTTCCTTTTTTCACCACTCTGTAGGAGTGTTCATTGTGAACAGTTTTTCGCGAATAAGAACTCTTTCTTTCTTTTTTGACCGTTTCTTCTCCACGTCTTCAAAATCGAATCACGATTTTCTAATTCAAAAGTTCTTCCTGAATTTTATCGCCTAAGACTGTGGCTTGTGGCGTTTTATTGTTCTTACCATAGTATCCCCGAAGAACGCAATATTATGGGTGCTCTGTGTATTTTAAATGCTTGCAAGAGGCACTCTCAGCACAGACTATAAAGACGACATTTTTTAATTAAAATATATTTCCGCAAAAAAAAGTCTTATGAACCACCGTTCAACCAAGCTCCAACAATTCCGCTCTAAAGATTTGTCCTCTTTTTAAAATTTAATTTTTTTTTATTATTACTCTCGTATTCCCGCAGCATTCTCCTATCATTAAACGCAAAAGCAGTTAATCCCAAACTGGACTGGAATCCGATATCATTTTACTGCACTCAAACTGAGTAACCTATTTAAAGTTCATTCATTATATGCAGCGAAAGGTGGTAGCAAAGCGAAGTGGGTGGAAGGATATGGAGAATCTCATTCGAATTGGGAACATTCCAGGAAGTCCATCAAAATAAAGTTTTCGACTCTGTCCAGAGATTAAAGATTCAGGTGGTACAAGTTTATGTTAAAAAAAAAAAAATATGAAATTGTAATGTGATCCACAAAAACGGATTTCGGACCTGGTCGTAGAGCAACTTGAATGTCGTCTGGACTTATCAAATATTCAGAACTGGTGCAGAGGGATAATCTTTTGGTTGCCCAGGAGCGAAACATTTCTACAGAAAAGTCAAATCCAAACAGCAATGATTAAAATGGGACCAGAGCATGAGGGTTGGATAGGTTGCTTGCAATTTATGCGACAAAAAATTCATTTATATCGCAAGACGTAGTCGTTGTCGTCATCGTGGTCGGTCGTGTTGGCGTGGCTTTGTGGTTTGTGAAGGCGACTTGGGTCAACTTGTCTCGGCTTACCATTGCCAACTACAGAAAGTGAGTGCAGCAATTTTGTGGCAGCACTGCAGCAGTTGTTGGCTGTAACCACTGTCATCATACTTGAAGATACAGGTCAGAGATTATTTTTGTCTCTCTTTTTTTTAAGTAAGGGATTTTATTAAATATTAAATATAACTTTGCCAACGGAATAAATTACCTATGGAACATAAAATAGAAAAATGTCTCGATAGATAAAATATGCAAAATAGTGTCGATGTGGTTAAAGAACAAGTGAGCCTCTTTATCTGTAAAAAGGATATTTTTGACCTTATGTCCTTTTTGTAAGAGTCATTTCAAGCGTCAAAACTGCATGCCTGAAGAATTAAATTTTCCGTTTCAATATAAACCTCCAAGAACGGAAATTCATAATTCAAAGCTTGAACCCAGACCCAATTTCAGACATCAATTTCAAAAATCAACAAAAAAAATATTTTTTTAGATGCTAGAACATTAGCTTTATGCTGGATTTCACTCCTGACAAATCACTATTTTGTTTTTGCTAAAATATGTGCAGAAAATTCATCTGGCGCGCATCCGAAACGCCTAATTTGCCATAACTCTGGCCAAAACTTAGCAAAATTCGCCAGCTATGGGCTTGCCAAGGACCGAATTCTTGTGCGCGGCGCAGATTTGAATACCTCGGATTCGCGGATTCTGCGATATTTTTTCCAGATCTTGCTTTTCCTTGCTATGCTTTTATATAATAACTAGACTTCTATGGACTGGAATTTAGCTACCCCGTTGCAAATAATCCTCTCAGAAAATTGCTATCCGAAGATACTGACCTGGGATCACTTATCAAGAAATTCTCGTCTAATAGACTTACATATTTATAATTTATAGTAATAATCCTCAAGTACCTTTGTGTCATATATACAAATTTAGGAAACTCCAATTTCATTCACTAAAACCTTTAAATCCATCCTATTTCCAAGTTCGATCTACATTATTCACTACCTCACACATCAGCACGTGCAACTTTCCAGGTTTGTCATAAATTCGATTGAAAATCGAGTCCTTTTAATAATGTACTAATTAAAACATAATTCATCATACTCCGCGTGTCAATTCCTGCACGGGCAGATACCGGTTTTGGCGGTGAACACACAACGTGCGAATGCCAACATGTAGTAAGAGGGTCGGCTTTTTGGATTATTGATACAAAAAAACAACAAGTAATCCTTGCGTCGTTCGTCACTGACCATGACCAATACGTAGCAAACGAATAAATGAATGAATGCCAACGAAACGTAGCCTCATTAATGGAAATTACTTATGAATATTAATTATGTGAATAATGCAAATGTGTTTACTTTTGAAATCGAACCACACCGTTTTCGGGCCAAAAAGAATAAATTGTTAGCTGTGGGCATTGGGTCAAGATTCGTTTTATAATCAACAGTAATGCTCTGAATCTACCATAATTAATTTATGAGTAATAATTATATGTACGTAGGTATGTAAGTAGGTCCTTATTTTCCTCTTGAGAAGATAATCACCGAGTGTGTCAATATGACACCCGAAGTTGTTGTTTTTGAATTCCCCTCATTGATAAAATAACGTGAAAATAGGTCATAAGGTCCTTTGGTACAGACAAAAGTGAAGTCAGATACGTTTTAATAACGACAAGAAGCAGTAGGACAGGAAAAAATGGCACGGCAGGATATTGTGCTGAAATATGAAAAGAACAAAGGCAGAGCTGGAGGTTGATGATGTTCGAATTATCTCAAAACCTGTTAAGAGAATTTCAAGCTGGCTTTAAATTGTGACTCGATAACGTTTTCATTTTGAAAAGTATAGCGGAGAACTTTCTTTCAGGTGTTTTTAATTGATGTCAAGGCTGCTTTCGACACGATTTACCGAAGAGCATTATTTTATATTATATGGTTTGGACACATCACGGAAGCTTGGACGACTTCTAGAATAGAGGAACACGAGCTGCAGTTTGGAATACATCAGAGCTTTAGGATTGGTTGAAATTTTATGCGGATTAAGGCAGGCGTGTCCTTTGAGTCCAACAGTGTTCGCACTTTTCATAGGTGATATGTTTCATTATCTTCCGGATGGAGTGGACTTTGTTGCGAGGTGTAAGAGAATGTGAGGAATGTCGATAAAAAATTACGATAGGAAAAAGGAAAGGAAAATGGAAAAAGAAGACGTCAGAAACAGTAAAGGAATGTCAAGTTTCGGAGGACGCGGCCTTCTTGTTAAGCATGGCATGCATTTAGCTCATGGGAATAGGGGGATCTTGCCACCGCAACTTAACCTCACTGCAAACAAATACATAAATCAGCCCAGGTCTCATAAGAGGTGAATATCCACTGGAATCTCACCACACATTAAAGCACTGCTTTTTGCGGAACCTTATTGTCAAAATTAAGAAATCTGAACTAATGAGTTTTAGAAGAGTTGTTTATTTTTCGAAAAACTTGAGTATGGAAAAGTTTTTCAAGGAAAAGCTGCAAAAAGCAAAAACTGCAATTAAAATTTCATGAAAATAATGTTTAATGAAAAAAAAAAAAAAACAAAAAAATAAAATAAAATGCACGACTGGGTCGCACGAACTTGCTCCTATGACTATAGACTAGGAATTTTAAAAACGAATATTATTAGAGAAAAGTTCAGAAGGATAAAATTATCATAATTTTTGTAATTCTTTTAGTAGTAAGAGACAAAAACAGAATGCTATGCAAATATGAATTTATGCAAGAACAAAAAATAGAAGTCGTTGTAGTGGTTTCTTAAAAATATAAGCTTTTATATACAAAATTTGTAAAACATTTTTAAGAAAAATTTTGTACGCCAATTTAAAGTTATTATTATTGTTCGAATATAAATTAAATTAAAAAAAAATATTGAACTGTTTTTGAGATATTAAATTTTCCAAAAAAAAAAAATTGATTTGTTTTTTTTTTTCAAAATTCAAAAAAATATTTTTCTTACAGTTAAGAAAAATAATCTTTTTTAAACTTTTTATAACCTTCTCTATAAGAAATTCATTAAAATCCGCTATACCGATAGTGAGAAATTCGAAAAAATCGTTCTATGGTAGGTACACTCAGTAATATCTTGTTTTCAACTTTTTTTTATTAAATTATAGATCGTAAGAATTATTCGAAAAAAAAAATCTTTGGCAAAATTCTCGAAACCGTTTTGGATAAAAATATGATTTTCGAAAACAATTTTTTAACATTTGTGTGTTACATTTGTACCGTTATTCTTAGGTAAAATACATTTTTTTTCTCATATCTTGTAGATTGGATTAAGAATTTTTTATTTATCGAGTTTTAAAAAATCGAGCGTAAGGGTTTTGAAATATTGAGTTTTCGAAAAAAAATTTGAAATTTTATTTTAAAATACAAAAAAAAAAAATTAAAATTTGAATACAAAACAATAATAAAACTGCTGGGGAGCCTCAACAACAAAAAAATGATCAAAATTGGTCATACCGTTTTTGCGAAAATCAAAAACAAAAAAAAAATTATTTGCATGGGGGGTACCAAAAATATTAATTTTTTGGAAATTTTTGTTCAACCATTACCATTTTTTTTAAAGTCTTAAAGATGCCTGAAAAAAGACTAACCAAAAAATTAGTACTCAAGGCTATTCAAGATAGAAACAGCTGGTATGGAAAGCAGGGCCGTAGCTAGAGTTGAATTTAAGGTAGGGCATCGGTGATAACATGTAGGGCGGAAGTAAAAATTTTACTTGATATGAAATATGATCTGATCTGGTAAAGGTGGTACTCAATTGTCGGGAGAGGGTGATAGATAAGTGCTAAACATTCATTTATATAATGGTTTATACATATTATTATTTCTCTTAACATATTATATTTAGTATACCTACATAGATAACAATACAAAGTTCTTTTATTAAAATAACTGAATTCTATGATTCGCCATATATAAAAAATATATGAAGGACTTCATCCAGATCAACTGACTTGGTTCGTTTCTTTTCAAAGGGCAGAAATACCATGCCTGTCTTTCTTTCGTGACTCATTAATAGCCTCTGAGGCTTATTGATTGCAGTCAAAGTTGAAAACGTAGATTCACACAGCAGTACTACATCCTATATGTATCTTTGAACATCTCTCGCTCGTACAAAACATCAAATGTGTTTTCCTTTTTATTCTTAAGGTGACTTAAAAAAGCTTTTACCACAGCAGCCTCTTTCCTTGATGGAATTGTAACTCCTAAAAAATCAGTTTTAACGCATTGCATTTTTCCAACAAAAATGACTTAGACCCGTTTGCTTAATCGAAAATTAATGTTTTATAAGTTTAATCTTCATTAAAAACATTTTTGACACATAAGCGTTGAAGTTGAAAATAAATATTTCTGTTTTTCTTTCAGCAAATGGGTCTTAGGATTTTTGTTATGACAAATTGTCACATAAAGAGGAGCAATCAAAAAGACTTGATTTTCTTGCAGTAACTTATGGCCAGGTGCATCAAATTGCAATTAAATAGGTTTTTGCTAAATGTTACATTACATTACATTACATTTTACACTACTCCGTAGATAAATCTACGAAGTAGAGACACTGAAAAGCACTGGCAACTGAGTCCATCGGCTTTAGACAATACAACAGAGAGAGACACACAGAAAGAAAGAACAACAGAAGAAACACATGTCAACAGCACACGGTTGGTATTTGAACGGTCCCCCATCCAAGTACTAACCGCGCGCAATGATGCTTGATTTCGCTGATCGATGGGAAGCGATGCTTTCATCAAAGCCAAGGCCGTTGACTTTGCTAAATGTTTTAAAGTTTGTTGACCTGATAAATTTATTTGTTTTGGCTCGTTTATTGGCCTTCAAAGTGGCTTGGTGAAATTGTACATTTTACAAATAGTTTTGTTTTCTCACATTTACTTAAGATTTTCAACGATACCATTTTGTCTACATCCAATTCATCTATACTCGCTACTGAATTCAGTAGATCGTCGTTGTCCGAAAATCTCCTTTGTAATTTAGAAATTAGTGTGTCCATCGTTTCGCAATACTCAGACTTAAATGGCTGAGCGTTCTGAGGTTCTATATATTTTGTATCGCAGAGGAACAGAAAAAGCCATATACCAAGTTGCCATACATCCCATTTGATTTTTTGATTTGTCTCTTTTGGGTATGAGTCGTATTTTCAGAAACGCCGCTTGTCATAGACTTTGCTTCTTCCAAAATTTGATGATACATTTCTGATCTAACTTTCCTTATTTTATTTTGGGTGAGTTTAATGATTGTTATGGCGTCTTTCAATCCTGCGTTCGGGATTGTAAAGCTGCGCCTGCAGGCTGGAGCATCATGGATAATATTTTATATTTTGTTGGCCACAATCAAGGCCACTCGGAATTCCAAATTGAGCATCACTTTCTAATGTTCACACTCTTGGCGACATCATCACCCTTAAATCTGTCATTTCTTATTTCATCCAAAGTCGTCAAAATCAATGAATAATTATCATTCAGGAGTTTTGTTACGGCCAAGTGTCCTGACCAACTCTGTTCTAGGACCACTATACAACGCAGCTATTTTTCCATGCTAAAAAAAAAGGGATTTTTCAGCAGGGCATTGCCCCCTAATGCCCTCCCCTAGCTACGGCCATGATGGAAAGTGGTTAAGACTAGCCCAGGGTACATCAATATTAAAGATATTACGCGCACTGAAAAAAATCGCTGTGAAATAATTGCAAAAGTAGTTGAGTAATGCAGATCAGAAGTGTCTGGATCGTTGTGCAGAACAATTTACTGTTGGCTCAATCACAACCTGTAAGACAAAAATTACTATTATGATTCTAACAGTGTTCACATGATTGCTTCAATGGCGAGGCTTCGATGTAAACTACTTAGCCTGAACTATTTTTTTTTTTTTTTTTTTTTTTTTTTTTTTTTTTTTTTTTTTTTTTTTTTTTTTTTTTTTTTTTTTTTTTTTTTTTTTGACAATAATAATCAAATGTTCCTTACCATTGAAATGCAGCGGAACGAGATATTATTCACTTCGTTGGGAGATGTCTAACTCTCAGAAAAACGAGAATTATTTTTGGAACTGATTATTGAACGGTAGGTTAAATTCTTATGGAGCTGCATGGAATGGAAGTTTAACGACTTTATTAGATACTACTGCAAATTTAAATATAGAAAGCGAATATAAAATGAATATTTTTGAGAAATATAACTTACACTTTAAAGATAAGTATATGAAGTCTAATTGTTATGAGTTGTTATAAAAACAAATAAATTATTTTATTTTAACTGTGAATCTGGCAGACAGCATCATGCCATTCTATAAAATTTTGTACAAAAAATAATTGTATGAACATTATGAAAAATTCAATAAAAACTAATTTATCTATCTATCTATCTATTAGTGAATGGACTCTATGAAATCCAACCCAATGTCTCCTTTTCATATAGGATTAAACGTCACACTTCTATTTCTGAAATATGTGGTCAAACAAAATTAAGTCTATTCATTCTGTACAATAATTAAAATTCATTCAGTTGAAATTAATGAATCTTAAATAAAATACCTAATTCTTGCGTAGCCCGTGTTCCGAATTAAGAGTGAATAAGAGTGAATATGTGTACAACAGGGTGCTTTATATTTTACCGGATGATTTTGTCTGGCGAATTTTTCGATGATATGCAACAGTTGAAATTTGACAGACTGTGCTGAAATTATTTAAACATTTTTTTTTTGGAATAATTTTTCTAAGTACGCAAAGAACTTAAAGCGAGTGAAAGTATTAATAGCCGGCAGCCACGATCAAGTGATTTGACTGTGTTCACAACTTAACAATTCTTTAAAGAAAATGTTTTAAAATTTTCAATAACTTGTGCGACAATATGTTTACTGCTTCATAATAAATTTGTAAATACCACTATCAATGTTTCTCAGATGTCAACTGAAATAAATGTTATCTAAGCCGAAAGAGTCGGAAAACAAAATCGACCGACAACAATAAGCACCCTGTGTGATATGAAACAAAATTTCCGGACTAGATTACAGTTCATATCCCATTCAAATTAAGTTCCCAGAGTCCTTTGGAAAAACCTATATAAAGCCAGTGAGCAGTGAGATCTTATAAAGAAAAACGACAGAACTAAATTAGCCCCACTTCATCATTGCTATTTATATGGACATGATTTTACCTTGAAAAAGCCATTTCTACTTGCAACCATAGAGATAATCCTTTCACCAACATAATGGCTACAAAAGTATTAAAAGAACTTTCTTATTGCAGGAAATGTCACACAGTCCCTAAAAACCCTATTCACTTAGATTATATGCATACATACATGTATGTACGTACTTAAATATTTTTGCCGTGGGAAGTGGGATTCTATATACCTAACCGTTCTACTTTTTGTAATCCGTAACAACGACAACCGAATATGGTTAGTTTTTCGACATGGGCTATACAGTTACAAGACTAAGAAAATGAGGTGAATTAGACCAACAGATATAATTCCTTTTCAAGATGTTGTCAGAGTAGTGTTTTTCTACAATGTACACCTTTATGATTTTCGAAGAGTTTAGAAGAATACTAATTTAGCGAAATTTTTAATAAATATAGGGGCCTATGTACCCCAATGTGTCGTTGTTAATTTCCATGTGAAACCAAAATTGAGAGTTTTCGTGCCATCCTTGAAATTCAGAAAGTTCCTGCTTCGTTGACGCAAATTTAATGCTTTTCAAGTTGGTCGCAAATATGTCTATTAACATTAAGAATTAACAATACCCCTTACATTTCAGTTTTTAAAGAACCTCATGCTAATTATTATTTTCTTAACATAAAAATAAGCCCGCATATGCATGAAGCATATGATTACATTCATTGTCAGGAGATCTTATGGCGATAACGGATTAATCTCGATTCAATGTGCAATGTGCTCCCCCGAATGAGCTATCTTCAATCTCGTGCATGAACCAGATGTTGTGATGGGCAGTCGTTTACACATCAATCAATCTCTGTTACTGGTGTTTTTCTTAATGAATGGAAATTTTCATATATAACTCCAATGCGGGGCAAAAGAACCTAGTCGGAAATTACAGGGGAATGTTTAAGATATCTGCAATTCCAAAGTTGTTTGAGCTTATGGTAAGAGACCACTTGTACTTTAACATCAAAGAACAAATTTGTGATGAACAACATAAATGTATGCCTAGCAGATCCACTGCAACCAATCTTATGCTATATTCCAGATATGTAATTGATGCTTTTGAAATTAGGTACCAAGTTGATACAGTCTATGCAGATTTCGTAAAGGCATTTAATACTGTTTGCCATTCCTTATTACTAAGTAAATTGAAATCCTTTGGAATTCATGGACAGCTTCTGAGTTGGTTATTTAGCTATCTTACTGATAGGACACAATGTGTTAAACTTGGAAATACTACCTCGAAAACATTTAAAGTTCTTTCTTTCTTAAATGACATTCCATTTCTCCTAAAACATGCTTCCTGATTAATTTATGCAGATTTTTTTTTGTTTCGTGGGTAGTTGAAGAATCTTGATAGACACTATGAGCCCGGTACTCATAGTAGTGTGAGATTCTCACTCACTAAAAAGCACCTCCCTTTTGTTCGTGCGACTACAACTAAGTTACCTTATCAAGTAGTTTTAATCTAATAATATAATCACATTTGGCAGGTAGCTCCCCACAGAGAGGACCTGCGGATACCGCATTTAAAAGCGGATACTCTTTATGGCGCTAGGTCGAACGGTCTTGTTCTTTGAACTCCGCGCACAATGTTTGTCTCATCAATTGTTTGTGGAATAATTCTATTACTATGGTCATTTAAGTGAGTTCTCAGCTTCCCAGCGAAAACTGCTATTTCATCTTCAATAGTTGGTAATCGTAAGTCTCTGTGTAAATCACTGTTTATAATGTACCACGGAGCATTAACGATTTCTCTGAAAACTTTGTCCTGATAAGATTGTAATATTATTTGCCTATTGCTTGTAAGTATAGCGGTACCGTCTGCAAAAGTACGTAACATGGTATCTTCTTCTTGACGAGTATCGCTAGTTTATAGTATGAACAGAATCGGACCGAGAACACTTCCTTGGGGAACACCAGCATTGATTTCCTTAAGATCCGAATATTCGCTCCCTTTCTTAACTCGAAATAGCCTATTTTCGAGGTAGGACTCAAGAATGTAATATATTTGATCCGGAAAAACCTGCCGCAGTTTAAACTTAAGACCTTGTCGAAGGCTTGAGAGACGTCTAGAAATGTGCTTGAACGTACATTTTTTCACTCTAGTGATTTCTCAATTTCATTGGTTATTCTGTACACCTGATCAATTGTTGAGTGGCTTTTCCGGAAACCAAATTAATGGCTAGGAATAAGCCGCTTTTTTCGATAATAGGAAGCAAAGCAGTCGCTTTAGTAAGATTTTCTAAAATACCTTGGAGATCAGTGGCAAGAGGGAAATCGGTCTATAAGATTTTTTTTCGTTCGGAGACTTTCCCGGTCTTTGAACCATTAAAACTTCTGCGACTTTCCATTGGGGTGGAACGTATGAAAGCCTTAACGCCGCATTCATAAGGTGCTGAAGTTTAATTCCTGCTTTTCTGGGTAGCTCTTTAAGCACGCGAGCATTTATTAGGTCGAACCCAGGATTTTATTATTTTCAAGATTTTTAATAGCTTGATATAGTTCTGATAACGTGATATTCTGAATAAGAAAGTTTTCAGATGACCATTCGATATAACCATGTTCATTTATCAACGCCTGACCGTCAGAAGGTTTAAAAGTTTCCTCTAGATGTTCAGCAAAGAAATCGGCTTTTTCTCTATCGGACTTAGCCCATCCACCATTATTTTGTCTGATTGATGCTGATTGTATTTACGGCTTTTTAACATCTTTTATACCTTTCCGCAATGAATAGTTCGTATTTTTATCTGCAGTCAAATCTTCAAATTGGCAGAAATCTTCCGATTTTTTGATTCGCGGATAGCATAATTGAGTTCATTCGAGAGGCGGTTTAAGATGGTTTTGTCCTGAGGTGCAGATGATACGAGTATTAAGTTATTAAAAAATCATCAGATCTGTACAATATTCAAAATGATTTGAATTCGTTGGTTGATTGGTGCCAAGACAACTTGATACCGTTGAATATTGATAAGTGTTATGTCTCTACGGCCCATCGTATCTTAGCCCCAATTATGAACACCTATAAAATTTTCAACCAGACTCTTTCTCGCAAATCTGAGATTCGTGATCTTGGATTCATTTTTGATACAAAGTTGTCATTTACACATTGACAACCTCATTGCAAAGCAAACTCTAAACTTGGTCTTGTCAAGCGAAACTGCAGTGAGTTTACTAACCCATATGCTTTAAAATCAGTTTATATGTTTCTAGTGCGTCCAATTCTTGAATATTGTTCGATTGTTTTGTCTTCAACTTCTACTATTATAAGTCGTATTGAAATAGTTCAAAAAGCATTCACAAGATTTATGGTAAGACAGCTCAAATGGAGAATTGATACTCCTTCATATCGATCAAGATGTGCCTTAAATGGCCTTGACTTTTTAGAGAAAAGACGTTATGTTCAGTGCTTGTTGCTTGTTCATGATGTTTTTTCTTACAGAATCAAATGTCCAGCAATTGTTCAAATCTTTGAAAGAAATATTCCAGAAGAGAGGATGCGCCAGCGTCATTTTTTAAATAATCCTAGCCATAGGTGTAATTTTGGATTTAATGAGTCATTCGCTAGGTGTATAAGACTTTATAATAATTTTTGTTATGAAATTGATTTATCAATGAATAGATTTGCATTTAAAACTAAAATATTATATTTAGTGAATTGACTATAATTTGACTTGTAGATGAATGAATAAATAAATAAATATTCTTTATGTAAATGCTGGTGTGCCACAGGGCTCCGTTTTGTTTCAGACACTCTTTCTCAAATTCATTAATTATCTTCTGTCTGAAACTTCTATTCTAATAAAACTTTTTGCTTTGTATTGTTGACCACGGTACTCTTAGCTTATCATACTTGCTTCTAGATTCACATCCCTGCTCTTTGGCTGTAGATCTAGAAGCAACGTATGATAAGCTCATTAAATTCTGACCTCGAGATCATTGTCCAATGAGTAATCAAGGACCCATAGAATTTAATGATTTAAAAAGTCATTGATGTCTCCAGACTATAAAACGGGACCTCTCCCTATGATACTATCCATGAACGACACTTCTCATGAAGAAACCAAATAGCTTTCAGAAACCACTTGTGTGGAGCGAGTACATATTCATAGTCGCCGAAACGCTGCTAAGTGCTTAGATTTCCTTCGACCGACTAGGCAAAAACGTTTCACCCCTTCTGATCTTTCAGCAATCTTTGAAGCCTACTTTCGTTCCTAGAGACCAATTCTCATATTTGGGCAGGTGCTCCTATAACCCGCCTGAGTCTCTTTAAAAAAAAAAAACTTTAAAATAATAGGTGATAGAACTATAACAGAAACATTTGCAATCTCCAGCACCGCCGCAATGTTTATTTTCTTTCATTGTTTTATCGTTGCTTTTACAAATAGTCTTCTAGGGAAATAGCCGGTTACATTCCTAATCTTAAACAATTCAAACGTAATACCCAGGCTTCAGGGAAAGGCTATCCGTTCACCCTTGAGCTCAAATTTCTGAAGTATTGTTAAATAATATAGAGATTCTTCTCTACCCGCACATGAATGTGGAATGCTTTACCTAGCTCTGTTTTTCCCATCCATTTCGAGTACAAAACTTGAAAAACATCTTAAATAAATACTTCCCCATTTTTTCTAAGGCTCGCACTGTGTTTAACATTTTAAGGGTAGTCAAAACCCCTTTAGTCTGTTTACATTATAAAAAAAAACTTCCAATGGAACACATTCAATAATTCCCTCCGTATACCACTCTTAGCGAAACCTTAAACTTCTTCTTTAATTCCTTTACCTCACGTTAAGTAGTGTTATTTTCTTTTTGATAAATATAATTAGAGTTATAAAACAAAAATAAGTCAATTCGTAAATTTTCTTAGCAAAATCTTTTCGCGAAATTCACCGCACATACCAAGGAACCTAACATATGCGATACCATTCAGTTAAGGTATGGACTTCTCGGTATACATATACTCGGACCACTCACTGGGCCGATTACAATATTACTACAGGCAAGGAAAACAGGTGAAAAGAAAGCAACATAATACAAAAACATAGCAGGTGGTTCCGAGGGAAACTTGAATCTGTTGCCATCTTGTCTGGGGTAATTTCAGAGATTTCATTACGTCCAGGGTTCGCCGGAGGTGTGCATTGAAGTGACACTAAGAAAACTAAATACCAATGTGGGAGGACATGTTAAATAAAGGACGAAGAAGTCACCTCGAACGGCACGGTGGCGGTAGCGATCCCATGGTTTGAGTATGAAGTCTGTAGTATTAGTTCAGAAGTTAAAAATAATGTTGAATATTTTCCTGCATAATGGCTATAGACAATATATAGTGTAAGTTTGTTGCTATGGCTACAGAAGATACGGAAACGGTCGACAAGGACTTACCTCAACAGGGTATGTGTATAAGAAACTTTATCCAACACCCAACCCGACGGTTGATATAAATCTCTGGTTTTATGATCCGGAACGACACAAATCTTCTCCAAGAGCTCTAAAGAGACTAAACAGAAATTTATTTCGTTTCAGAGTGAAGTTTCTTTTTTTTTTCCTTTTGTTATGTGTCCTATTGCTCTTCTCCTGTGTTAACCTTTTTAGTTGGGTTCTTATGTTCAGCGGGATTCGGAGGTTCTTAAAAATTCAGGGAAATGTAAGCATATTTGTAAATACAGATTTTTGTATAATTTTTTTTTTAATCTTTTTTTTGTTTCAATTGGAATGCGTTCCAAGCTGCCCTGACTAATTTCGCAAGAAAAACAATATTGCAAGATGCTAATCAATTTATTGTATTTTAATTTATTGTTTTTATATATTGCAACCATAAGCAGAGGCTGTTTGGGCAAATGAAACCTATCCCAGTGATTGGAAGGACGGCCTTAAAGTTAAGTTACCAAACCAAAGAAAGGTGACGTTAAAAATTGTAATAATTGGTGTGGTATGACAGTTTTGTTAATGTTCCCGAAGTTGATGGCAACTTTAATTCTCGAAAGGATAAAGTCCAGGATAGAGTCTAGGCTTAAGAGGCATTAAGCGGGCTTTCACAGTGGTCGATCTTCGGTCGATCACATTAACACCTAGCGAATTATACTTGAGCAATCATCCGAGACAGCTTTTCCATTCTTTTGAGGTGCGTTATTGAGTGACACAAGGAGATGTTCTTTAGCCTATTCTGTAGGGATGTGAAGACTGCTGCAGTGGGTTCAAACGAGAGGCATGGAATAAAATGGAGACAGTTTGATAAGATCAGCCATATAGACTATTCCGATGATAGCTGTCTCCTCGCAAATAGCACCGGTGCGGTGGCTTGAATCAAATGTATCAATCACTGCAAGTAAACGGAGAGGTGGCTGGCTTAAGGATTAACGTCAACTAAACCAAAGTAGTGCACACCGGCCAACAAATTTCAACAGCAAATTATTCTAAGACTGGGGATCATTGAAAAGGTCAAGCAGTTTAATTATCTGGCTAATTGTGTAGCAATTGATGGTGGAACAGACCTAGGTGTTAACATCAGAATAAGTAAGGACTAACGTGCATTTGGAATCCCCTCTTCTGTGCGGAACACTAGTAAAATATCATTACCCACCAAGTTGAAACTTTTCCAATAAAACGTAAGATCTGTGCTATTATACGACTGTGAAACATGGAAGTACTCTGCTAACATCTTGAGCTACAGGTTACAGGCTTTCGTTAACCGATGTCTGTGGTACATTTTGAAGATCTACTGGCCCCAAACCATATCAAACGTCGAGTTGTGGAATAGAACCGGTTAGAAAAAAGAGAATGTAGACATTATGCAACGAAAATGGCGTTGAATTGCCCATATTTACATTGAGGAAACCTGACAATAACATCTCGAAACAATCTTTTGAACGGAATCCTCAGGTTGCAAGACAAAACAAACAAAAACAACCTGGAGGTCAACTGTAATAGTAGAAGCAAGGTTACAGGACATTCGTACGTGACCACAGCAAAAACCGCTTACGTCAAATCGTGACAGATGGAGGGAGTTTGTTGCCCTATGCTCCAGATGGAGTTGAAGTGCTACTCAAGTAGCCGGAAACCATATATACAATCAATTTGTTATTGTAACTGTTTCTAACAAACATTTTAAAAGAGCAAAATGGAGTGAGTTGACATTTTATTCAAATTAAGTAAATTTTCCAAGCATTGGTTGTCATTTGTGATAGTACACTCTACACTGACATTATTTACATAATTTAAAAGTTTAAATAATTTCGATACTGATTTTAAAACTATCTCCAATAATTGGTTGATTGTCAAATTGAAAATTTTTGTTTCGCCCTGGCTTAAGCAAATGATCAGAACTAAAGGGTTTTTCAATTGATGCGGGTAGATTTTGGCGGCCTGTGAGGGCTGTAATACTCTCATTTAATCTACCAATTTCATTGTTTATTATTGCATAAATTACTGATGCCAAACTACCATGACAAGTTTGTTCAAATTTGTGTCAGATAAGGCCTGACCACGTGTAAGATTCAACTGATTCAGGAGCTCAAAGTTCATGAACATGGACAACTTGGCTTCGGAGCATTTGGAAGAGGACCGAAAATTATCATCTTTGGCGAGGAAATTTATTTTTGGATTGATGGAAAATTTTCTGTACAGAAAGGGTGGTTAAATTTTAAGGGCCGATGTTGATTTTGAATAAAACACAAATTATTTAGGAAATTATTGTCATTTCTTTTTATTATGATAATATTGGTATGGTTCAATTAAGTATGGAACAAAATATCGGCCAAATGGCCGCCGCGACCTCGGCGGCACACCTCCATCCGATGGTCCAAATTTTCGATGATGCTGAAGCATAATTGAGGTTCTATGCCGTTAATGTGCCGAATTATCTCATCCTTTAGCTCTTGAATTATTTTTTTTTTTTTTTTTTTTATAATCTACCCGCGCTCAAGGGATTATGATTACCCTTTAAATGTTTCAACACAGCGCGGGCGTGAAGTTACGGAAGAGAAAGAAGGATAGGAAAGATGTGTAGCACGATGTTCTGAGACTGAAGGTTGTTGTCTCAGATATTTTATCTCCAGGGATGGCGGCTGAACTAAAGCGGAGAATGCCGTGTCTTATTTCTATGTCGCTTATAATTCACATTATTTTATTCGTGTTCATCCTTGTTGGGCATACTAGTTTAACTCAATTACATGTTGTTAGTGTTATGCCTGAACAACATGTAATGAGTAAACCAGCAACCCATTGATGACAATTTTAGAAGGTTTTTAATGGAATTAAAACGACATAGACGACGGCAGGGATCGAACCTGTGATCATGAGGTTCACAGGCGAGCACACATCCATCGCGCCACGGCCAACCCCCAAATTGCTGGCTTATCGACATACGCCTTTTCTTTCAAATAACTCCAAAGAAAGAAGTGTCAAATCACATGATCTTGGTGGCCAATTGACATCGCCACCACGTGAGATAACACGGCCATTGAATTTGTCGCGCAAAAGAGCCACTGTTTCGTTAGCTGTGTTGCAAGTGGCACCGTCCTGTTGAAACCACATATTGTCCACATCCATATCTTCCAATTCTGGCCATAAAAAGTTCGTTATCATCTCACGATAGCGAACACCATTCACAATAACTGCCTGACCGGCTTCATTTTGGAAAAAATACGGCCCGATGATGCCGCCACCCCATAAACCGCACCAAATAGTCACTCTTTATGGGAGCATTCGTTTTTCGACAATCACTCTTGGATTTTATCATTCGCCCAAATGCGGCAATTCTGCTTATTGACGAATCCACTGAGGTGAAAATGTGCCTCATCACTGAAGATGATTTTTTTTTATTTGAACACCCATTTTCATAATAAACCTGAATAACTTTAACGCGTTGCTCGATTGTGTATCTTTCCATGGTTCAAATTGAGTTAGTCTGAAATTGAGAAATGTCAAATGAAATGCAGAAAAAAACTTGACGTTTAGGTGTGGTTCACATTCAACATCGGCCCTTAAAATTTAACCACCCTTTAGAACAATACAAACCCACATGAGGTTTACCAGATATTCAAAAAGTTACCTTTTGGTGGGATTTTGAGCCGAAAACAATCCACGTTAGTGAGGCGGACACCGTCAATGGTGAGCGCTACAGAACAATGATTACCAATTTCGTATGACCCAAATTGAAGCATAAGAACTTAGACGACTTGTGGTTCCAGCAGGACGGCGGCGCAACGTGCCGCACAGCGGAAGGCATGCCACGACTGAAATTCTGCATGAACGATTTGATGGTAAGGTTATATCTCCCAAAGATTTCGTGAATTGGCCACCAAAGTCATGCGATTTGACCCCGATAGACTTGTTTTTGTGGGTTTTTCTGGTCTTGCAGGCCTATGCGATTAGGTGATCATAACAAAGGCATCGCTCAAATTCAGCTGGATCTTGCGGAAGAGTCGTTGAAAATTGGAACACTTGGAAACGTGTCACCGTAAGAAGTCGAGGAGGGCATTTGAACATTGTCATATTAGATACATGGGGCATTCCGGTATTCTAATATAAACGAAAGACTACCAGTCTTTGAGAACTTGTTTTATAGAAAGTACTCCATATAACAGTACAATATTATAAAAAAAAAGAAAGAAAGGTAATGAAGATAGGTTTAAAAGATTCAGGATCAGTAAACTCCTTAGAATTTCTAGAAATGAATCTTAGCATATAATTAGCTTTAGCTTCTATGTATGTAAGCAATGTGCAGATATAAATTAAGTAAAGGATCAAATAGAACTCCAGGGTCTTTCTTTTCTTTAATTCTACAAAGAACTATGTATGTCATCAATATCATAAGAATGAAAGATGGGAGGCTGGTTAAAAAAAATTAAATAATTTGGCAGTTTGAGATATTCAAAAATAAATGATTTTACTTACACCACTAACAAAGTCTACTAAGGTCTTCTTGGAGGAAAATACATTCTGAAATAGATTTTAAGATTTAAGTCACCAGCACACAAACACTTTTCGGAAAATCGGATATGAAGTCGAATATCATTTAAAATAAATAAATTTGGTGGTGCAACAGCTCGGAGTGAACCAGGACCTAGTGACTTACAACTCTCAACCATTCCTTTGTGCGAGTTACCAGGGAACGGAGGGGACCTACAATTTTCTGCCGATTTTGAACGGCTAATGAGCAGCACTTTCCATGACAAGAGATACTTTTGGAGAATTTGTCAATTCCTCGCAAGAGGCACTACACCCCTGGAAAAAAACTTTCTAGCAGTGGCTGAGAATCGAACTCGAGACCTTCCGTCTTAGATGATTTGTGAGTTTAAAAAAATTTAATTCATTAGTTATTTAGTGATTTATGATTTAAAAAAAATTAATTCACAACCTACTAAGTGACTTATGAATTAAGAAAAATTTAATTCATCTAGTTGGTAGATTGGAAACGTTTAAGCTTGTTTTGACTTCATAATTATTTAATTATTAACGAAAGTAGACTTCAAGCTTTTGTGTGTCACAAAATTTTCGTGCTAACCTATACATTTTTCAATTAATAATTTTTTAATTAGAATTCTTCCATTAGCTTATAAATAAATTTGTTTTAATTCATAACTCACTAAGGTAACTTTTGATTTTTTTTTTTTAAATTCTTAAGTCACTTACTTGCTCATGGCCTAAAATTTTTTTAATTCATAAGTCACTTAGTAGGTTCTGAATTAATTTGTTTTTAATTCATAAGTCACTAAGAAGCTTATGATTTAAATTTTTTTAATTCACAAGTCACCAACTGACTTATGAATAAAAATTTTTTAATTCATAAGTCAGTAACTAGCCGCTCAGTTAAATTTTTTTTATTAATAAGTCACCCAATAACTTGTGAATTAAAGCCAAGAGTTTAAGCTAAAAAGTGACTTAAGCTCTTGCAACCATAATATGGTGCAACAGTTTTGACAGTTTGTTGTAATGAGTGTCTCTTTTAAATAATTTAGAAATTACCGTGAGCTTGCTAATCGGACGGTAATTTGAGACATCCTGTTTAGGACCTGCTTTATGAATAGGAATTGTGAAATAAATTTTCCAATTGTTTAAAAATTCATCCTTATTGTGTGAAGCGTTAAGCAAAAGTGTCAAAGGTACCAAATGAGCACTTGGGCACTGTTTATGAACAAAAGGGAATATTTCGTCAGGAGCAGGTTGCTTATCAGGACTACGACTGCTCAAGGCATCAAATACAAATACAACACTAATGTTAAGGGAAACAATATTTAAGATTCTAATCATGCAGTCATCTTGTTAATACCCCAAATACAGCTTGTTTTGTTCTATTTTAACATCTACCCGCCCTTATTGAAAAGCCTTTACTCAAATTTTTGGTTATAGAGATCCATATGTAGACGGACTACTTTTTTCAAAATATATACGATTATCGTGATGTTATGTAAATGTTATATTTGATTAAAACTTAGAAAATTGTGTCTACGTGAAACGTATGTGCTATTCTCAGATAATCCCTGCATCGCCAAGCAAATAAGAAAAAATGTATGGAGCGATAATATGCAAAAGACATTATATTAACCGATATTGTTCCTCCTTCTGCCAACGCACGCCGAGATGAGTAAATAAAAATAAAAAAAAAGCTCTCAAATTCACGTGCCGCATAAGCAAAGAAAAATTCCATTACAAATTGCCACCTCCCTAACTGTGACTCTGTTGAATATAACATTGTAAAAGAGCATGAGTCCTTAGCAATGGAGAAGGATTTTTCCGCCAAAGACGTGACAGTTCATAAATGTATCGTCTTAAACGTGATTTAAATATTTTATGCGTTGCTCATTCCAATCGAAAGGAGCGTCGGTATTCTATGCCATTTCAATGCTGGTAGATGGAGTTCCTATACTCGTATTTACAAAGGTGTTAACACAATATTTCTTTAGGGAGGAGTTTCGTATATTGGTTTGGAGAATTTCGTATTTGTAATTGTTGCAGCTATCAAATGCGGTCGTTAAACATATAATTTTATGTAATTTCCTCCTTTTTCAATGCAGAACGTTAAGTTACTTCCTGGGGAATAGGTAGGGGTATTAAGTCAAAACAAGTGACTCACATGGTGGGTGGATGGCATTCTGTCATCAAATTAAGCCAGATTCAAAATGAATGGAGACAGGTAAGCATCATTTTTTTTGTATTTGAGCATATGCATGTTCCTTACAAGATATTAAGCCAGTAGCCTTTAATTTGGCTCAAGACAAAACTAATGAAAATAAAATGCACGACTAGGAATTTTAAAAACGAATGTCATTTGATTTTCATGTTATTTATAAGGATACATTTTTTTTTTAAATTCTTTTAGAGACAAAAACAGAATGCTATGCAAATATGAATTTATGCAAGAACAAAAATTATAAGTCGTTGTAGTGGTTTCTTAAGAAAAATGCTTTTATACATATACAAAATTTTTAAAGGATTTTTAAGAAAAAAATTTGGTGTGCCAACTTTAAGTTTTTATTACTGTACGAATAAAAATTAAATTTCCAAAATAAATATTGAGCCGTTTTTGAGATATGGAATTTTCCAAAAAAAAATATTTTTTTTTTTCAAAAATATTTTTTTTTTTAAGTTTTAAAATGCAATAGTCTTAAAACTTTTTAGAAGCATCTCTGCAAAAAATTTCATTAAAATTCGTTATGCCGGAACTGAGTAATTCAAAATTTAAAAAAATGGTTCTATGGTAGGTACAAGCTGTAAAATCTTAATTTCAATTTTTTTTTATTAAATTAAAGATCGTTAAAATTAATTGAAAGAAAAAAAATTTTATCAAAATTCTAGGCGCCGTTTCCGAGAAAAATACAATTTTTGAAAACCATTTTTAACATTTATATGGTGGGTAGGTACCTTTATTTTTAGATAAAATAAAACATTTTTTCAAAAATCTTGTAGATTATGTTGAGAAACTTTTATTCATCAAGTTTAAAAAAATCTAGCCTAAGTTTTTAAAAAAAAGTTTTGAAATTTTTGTTTAAAAATCCAAAAATGTTTTTTTAAATTTGAATACTCAATTCTATTTAAGTTTTTGAGGAACTTTAGCACAAAAAAAATTATCAAAATCGGTCGTACCGTTTTCGAGGAAATCAAAAACAAAAGAAATGGTTCCTTGGGGGGTACCCTACATAACAATTTTTAGGAATTTTTTTTTCAACAAGTACCTACCTTTAACTAAACGAAATTTTTTCGTATCTTTTTTTTTAATCTGTCAAACAGGTTTTGAGAAAAAAAAATTATTTACAAAATTTCGAAAAAAAATCGTATGGCAGGTACCGTTATTTTTGTTCTTAAAAAACAAAAAAAAACGTGTGGGGGAAAAAATTAAAAGTGATATCTACCAAGTTCAAAGAAAATCGGCCGAGTCGTTTAGGCTGTAGTCGAACCGACAGACAGACAGACAGAATTTCGAGACCCACTTTTTTAGTCTCCGCTATCAACCTAATGTCAACTTTGATCAAAATCTCGAGTTCGATTTTTTTACGAATGCATAACTTGCCTTTAGTACCTATAAGTCGCAAGTAAAAAGTGTAGCACATTTATTAACTAAATTAAGAATTTTAAAATGGAAGTCGCATCTACAGATTAGAGCCGAAATTCGACTCTTTGGGAATTTCATTAAGAATTTTAATATATTTTTCTCGCACTCTATTTCTTCTAAAAGCCACACAACTTCATGGGTCAAACGTTTATGTTTCTATATTTTGTTCAAGTATTGTTTGAATTTTACGAAAGGATTTTAAAATCAGAGAGGAAATCTTTGTTTATAATACTTCGTTTTCACCAAGAGTAAATCCGCTAGAGATTTAAAATAAATCTTGAAGTGTTTTCACCAAAGAAACTGAGATTTATTTGACGTTTTCACTCTGTCTTGTCATTCAATTGTCAATTTGGACAAGAGAAAAAAAAATTGCAATTGGATAGTAAACAGGAAAAAAACAGATATTTCTATTTTGTGTTGATTGTCAATGAAGAAAATGGGTTTAAATAGGTCCGTTCTACAAAATAAGGTTTGTTTGTTTTGCAAACCTTCTGATTGCGAGAAGATTTCAAGGAGATTTATTTTAAATCTTCATTTGAGGTGATTTATATTTGTATGGTAAATCTACGTGATTTAAAGGAGATTTATGGTAAATCCACTTAAATCCCGGATTTACCTTTGGTGAAAACGTAGTATAAGGAAGCTTAGTTGGAGATCGCTTTTCTGGATGAACAAACGTGTGATATGACTATTTTTCTCGCCTCCTCTGAAAAGTTGGATACAACTTACAATTTATCATGGTTGTTGTTTGTTGGACATATTCATAAATGGTCAATGCAGGACCCAAATGTATTAGATATTAAAAACATTTGATCCAAATTCCTCTAATATCGTCAATTCACTTTTTTCCAATCCGTAGTTTTAGTTTAAAAATAAAAAAACACAAGAAAAATAAGTAAAAATAATTCTTGTTTTATATAAAAATAAGTAGTATACAACATACAAATGTTAAAAACCTTTTTGGAAAATATTATTTTTCTCAAAAACAGCTTTGATTTTTTATTTAATTAAGACTTTATTATCAATACTTGGTATAGAGCCACTTAACAAAATATTTGTTTTTAAATTCAATAATTCAAAAACTGTTTAATGAAATTAAAAATCTCTTAAGCTAAGATCAAATTCGTGAGACCCATTCGTTCATTTTATTTCCTTTTGCTTGACTATGTATTTCCATTACTTTTTACTTGCGATATAGGTATCTACTATAAGGGCAAGTTCTGCATTTGGAAAAAAAATCGAACTCGAGATTTTGATCAAAGTTAACATTACGATGATAGCGAAGACGAATAAAGTGGGTCCGACAATTCCGTCTGTCTGTCTGTATGTCCGTATGTCTGTATGTCTGTACCTCGATGAAATTAAAAATTTTTTTTAGCCCAAAACTAAGGGTACCCCCCATACACCCGTAATGCATAATCTTATTTATCTCGAAAACGGCTCTAACGATTTGGATAACAAAGATTAGGTGTGACATTATGAACATACATATATCTACTACATTTTGGTCGAAAAAAAATTTGGGGCAAAATGTTATTAACGGTACCTGTCACAGAACCGTTTTTTTGATTTTTTGACTTTCTCATCAACGGCTCTAACGAGTTTAACCAAAAATGTTCAGCAGGAGCCCCTTTAATTTTAAAATAATATTGTATATAAAAATATTCATTTTTTTTGGGATTTTTGAAAAAAAAATTCAATTTTTTTTTGAAAAACCAATATCTTTAAAACGTGTGAACGATTATTTTTTGAAAATATTTCTAAAATCTACACTACTAAATACTTAAAATTTGGTATCCCATATTTTGTTCTCGAAAAATTTTAAGGAAATTTGTTATATAAAAAATTACTTTAATATTAAAAGGATTAATCAGACGGCAATTCCATACATTTGAACATTTTTATCTCATTATATCCATGTTTTATATTTATAAAATGTATTTTAAATTCCAAAGTAATTTTACATAAGAACAAGTTCGTGCGATCCAGTTGTGCATTTTATTTTTATTTTTTTTTATGGAGTTTTATTTTTTTTATGTCAAGTCTAAGGTAACGACAAGGATGAATACATTCAGTGATTTCGAATCACAAATTAGAATTTGCATACCCAATTCGTATAACGATAAACTCAAATATGCAAGATGAAAGTTTCACTTTCGACAGCAGTCATTTAGGAAAAAAGTTTTCTGATGAGCTTTTTCGGCAAGATCAAATTACTTCCTCATTCAATGTTGCTATCATTTTGCCTACTTAAACTTTTACCTGAAAAGCCTGCATTAACTTTTCATTGATTTCAATTGAATTGAAGTCAACACAAATAAAAGGACGTGGGTTGGTTTTCTATTTTTTTTTTTTATCTGCCTACTTAAGATTACCGTCGAAAAGTTTTGATTTTCTGCAAATGAAAGTTGAGACTTTGTGTAGAAAGTTTTCCGAAAGCATCCGTTTTTAAACGAGATGACCAACCATCAGTTTTGGGGTTGGATCTGTGCGCGCCGGTGGGTGGGAAGAATATATCCTCTGATGGTATCCTGGAGTAGCCAAGTGTAATAATATACTCTACTTTGCGGATCTGTAATTTTCAGTTTAATAACATCCTTGGGACACATTTAAAAGGAAATTGGAAAAGTTTTTTTTTTTTGTGTAGATAGGGCGGTATACTTTATTTGTGGGTTTTCTTCTATTTATTTTTTTGTAGAGAAAATATTCTGAGATCTGCAGGTGGACTTTTCTTGTTGAAAGACGAACGGAACTACAACTGCAATTTGAGTTGGGAAATGGAAGATTTAGACAGGACAATGACGCAAGGGTCACATTTGTTTCTGAAGTAATTTGGGAGTTTTATCTTTCCTTTATCTGGATATGATATATTTTTAATGAATATTTGAAAGGTGATTTGTAGAGGCAAGATGATATCATTTCAAGTGAAATGAAAACAAACAATTTAAAGAGACTTTTTTTGAAAACGTTAATATGTAGGTAAAGGAAAAGATTGGGAGGAGTAAGGCAAGGCATTTAGTGTTTTCAAAAAGCGAACCCTGTCATACCAGTGCTACTATTTAGGTTTTTTCTAATATTTCTAAATATATCGTATTTCACTTAAACTTTTACACGAATTGCACATGTGATTTCTGTGACAAAAAAGTTCAAACATTATATTTAAAATTTGTGTAAGCAAATGCAAAATAATAAATTATATTAATATTAAGTCTCATTCCAAGTTTCGGCTATCCTTGAAAAAAAGTTTTCAACTAATTTTATAATTTTTCTTAAACAATGGAAAGCTACATATCTGCTTAGATATTGTATGGCAAATCTAATCAAGTGAAGTTATATGAAATCATATAATAAAATTTATTAACATAAAAGTTGCATGTTTTTAGGTATTTGTCATACTTTAAACAAAAAAAATACTTTAGAGTTTTCTTATGTTGAACACCACATTATAATTTTTGTATACAAATTTGTCCCTCCAAAACGACTTCATTCATTGAAAAATAGGGCAAAAAAATAGAAAATATTTTTTTTTTGCAAAATCTATGAAAGATTATTTTTTGAAACTATTTCCTAAGACCTATATTACTAAATTCTAAAAATTGTCATTCCAAATTTTGTTCGTAAAAAATTTTAAAGAATTTGTTATATACAAAATTAATTTAATAATAAAACGATTTTTTAACTTTTTGGAAATAAATTCCTACTTTTCGAGAAATCATAGGACAATTTTATGCTTTGGAACACTGTTATCTCTTTAAATCCATGTTTTATATTTATTTATAAGCATATTCTATATTCCAAGGTACTTTTAGATAAGAGCAAGTACGTGCATTTTATTTACTGTAATCTTATTTCTTTTTCAAAATATATCTTTATTAAATTATTAAGTATTTAAATTACAATTAGATAAAAATGTAATTATAAATTAAGTATATTAGCTTAAGCAATCTGTAAGAGGAAACTCGATAGATAAATGAAATAAATAAATTAAAAAAAAACATTGATTAAGTTAATCCTTTTATTTATTTTTTATTTGTAAACATAGATTTATAACGATAAATAATATGTACATAAATATTTAACTACCAATACCTACTCTAATCTTTATATACACATACCTTAAATATTATTATACTTTATACTTAGCTCTAAGTACGAGTATACCTTTTAAAGCTTGTTATTTTCATTATTTTAAAAAAAAATATTATGGTTTGATAGAGAATAAAAATATATATACATATAGATTGGTTTGTAAACCTCTGTTTTAATAAAAGAAGACCCGGTTATAACTCAGAAGTGGGATAAGCCAAAATTAAATATTAAAGATTGAAGATCGCAATTTGAATATTGAGTATTGAAGATTCAATTAAAAAAAAAATCCGAAAACTATAACATTGTACATATAAGATTATGTCACAACTCATGAATAAAAGTAAATTACTTGCATGGTACGAAGCAAACAATGTGGAAGTTCTTGCAACTGGGACAGTAGCGCAGCTTCGAAATTTGCATATAAGAAAAAAATCTGCACTAGAACAAGAACAATCTTCTAAGCAAATTGAACTTATTGAAAATTATAAAAATTCCGAATATTATGAACATTTTGAACATTCCGAAAATTCTGAACATTCTGAAAATTAAGAACATTGTGAACGACATATTCCGACATGTTTTGATGAAAATAATATAATTCCGAGGAATTATGATGAAGAAGCTTTCATTGAAAAAGAAATTCGTGTACTTGAAAAGAAAAAGAATTTAATCGCATTACGCAATGAATTGAAATTTTTAGACGAAGCAAGAGAATCGAGTAAGACTATTGCACCTTCTTTCAAAGATATTAAGCACTCGATTCCCGAATATTCGGGTGATAATTCATATGATGCATATAAATGGTTAGATACCTTTGAACTCATATGCGGATCAGTGAATGGTGATTCTTCTTTCTGTTTGAAACCCATCCGTCGACTTATGCGACCTGATTCCGCTGCTGAACTGTTTTTACGAGTTGACAATTCCAAAACTTATAATGAATTCCGATCAAAATTTCTTTCAAATTTTGGACATACTTACTCAATATCTGAATTTATTTAAAAAAATCGAAAAACCACCTTCAGCTCAGTAAAATCTTCAACTGTTGGTTACATTTTGAAAATGAAAGAACTTGCATCTCCGTCGAAAAATTAATTATTGGTTTCCGGCTATGAAAGAAAAAGTTGAAAGTGTTATACAAAATTGTTTAAAATTTATTATGTATTCTATTCCTTCACATTGCCATAATCGAACATTGCATTCAATTCCAAAGAAACCTCAAGCTAATGGCCGAATATTCTGTAGTTGCCTGGCAACTCTTTTCTCACGCTCACACTCTTTTCTCTCTTGCGCTTATAGAAAACAGCTCAACTGTTGCGAAGGCAATCGTTTAGTTTGTGTCAAAACAACACAAACTTTTTAGTTGCTCGAATCGAGTTGCTCCGAGTGCGTGGTGTCCCATATGAACCCATATGTTTCATTTTAGCAACCAAACAGTTGCAAAACTAAAAATTGAATGTGCGCGCCTGGCCTTAAAGATAAAAAGTTTTTTTTTTATATATTTGGGGTAATTTTTCCTCGAAATTTATAACGTACTTTGAAAAAAATCAACTAAAATGTTTATTGTATGCCTTTTAAAAAATAGTTAATTGAAGCTTATGAATTTTGTAAATTGTGAAATTAAGGAAAATAATATGTTGGTGGCCGTGGCGCGATGGTTGTGTGCTCGCCTGTCAACCTCAATATCGCAGGTTCGATCCCTGCCGTCGTCCATGTCGTCTTTAATTCCATTAAAAACCTTCTATTAATTGTCATCAATGGGTTGCTGGTTTACTCATTACATGTTGTTTAGGCATAACACTAACAACATGTGATGGAGTTAAACTAGTATGCCCAACAAGGATGAAAAATGAAAAAAATAATGCGAATTATAAGCGACATAGAAATAAGACACGGCATTTCTCCGCTTTAGTTCAGCCGCCATCCCTGGAGATAAAAAACCTGAGACAACCACCTTCAGTCTCAGAACATCGTGCCACACATCTTTCCTATCCTTCTTTCTCTTCTGTAACTTCGCCCACGCTGTGTTGAAACATTTGAAGGGTAATCATATTTCCTTGAGCGTGTGTAAATTATAAAAAAAAAAAAAAAATATGTTGGACCCATATTAGCATAACGCTTAGGCGGTTGGACTTTTTAAGATGATAGGATGAAATATGTTGGAACCTTTACGAGTATCTTTAAATATTCAAAAGGATGTGTGTGTTTTCCCTATAGACCCCAAAACGGTGTGACCGGTTTTGATGAAATTCGTAGACAATCTTCAAATTAATTCATCGGGTGACTGTGTAAAGCTTAATGTTGATTGGACCCAAAGAAATTTTTTTTTGATTTTTTGTTAGCAACATTTTCTATACATATATGTATATATATATATATATAAATAAATGCGGATATACTCGACAAAAGTGAGGCGTACCACACTCATATCGGTAAATCACATAATAAAACGGCGAACATGTTTTTTGTGGTACACTTTTCGCGGCTCACAAAAACCGAAGGGGCATAAGTTACATATTAAACGAAAGCATTTTTTGCATAGATGTGCAGAATGCCAAAATTATTTAAATATACCACACAGAAATTATTTAAAACAATAAATTAAAATTGCAAAAAAATGCCCGGAAAACAAAAACAAAAACAATTAGAAATGTCAAATCGACTGACACATTAAATGTCAAATCCAGAATGAAAGCATTCAGCGCAAACCCAAAGCCAGAACCCGAAACATTAAGAAAGAATACACACATACTGTAACAAAGCGTTCCATGCTTCTACCAATACTGAACACATTGGGTGATTTGATTTACCATGACTAAGCAGCTGACGAGCTAGATTCTAGTTTACAAGTCATCTGAAATTGTCCAGCTATTTCGTTCCATCAGTTTGGTTCGAAGAATAAAACGTCCTAATTGCCACCAGGGGCTTTGGTACCTGTTGATCTGTCGGTGTTTATACATTGGCTGTGCCTACCAGAGGCCTTAAACCTGTTGATCTTGTAAGCGCCAAGGGCGTAGTCCGTAGTCCGTATTTATAAAAGAGTAACCCGATACCGAATGCCAGTTAAAGGAGAAACCAGATGCCAGAATCCAGAATAAGGCTTTTTAAAGGAAGCCAGCAGGACCCGATACCAGGAGAATAACCGATGTTTACCAGATACAGCAGTCAGGGTGTAATTAATTGAAATCAAGAAATATTTAAGTTGTTATATGAAGTTAAGATTTGTTTTTAATAAAGATTTTGTATAAGGTTTTAAAGACCTTCCTACTGAAGTTTCGTGTTTTTCTTCAAAACGACCATGGAAATCCGACGAGCAAAACCTCGGCTGGAAAGCAAAAAGCACATCACAATACACTAGCGACATCTGTTACTTTCAGTTTGGCGACATCTATCGGTCATTTTCTGAAGCAATTTATTCAATCTATTAGTGTTTTCAAAAAGTGAAACATTTACTTTTTGGTTTTTTGAGATGGGAAAATTTTAAATTAAGTTGGAAAAGGAGAGCAGACTTTTTTTTAATATTTTCACTTTTCAAGTTCATTGCAGTTATGATAGGGGTATTCATACAAAAGTGTAAACTCTGCGTATTTGTATAAGTC
Source organism: Chrysotoxum bicinctum (assembly GCA_911387755.1). NCBI lineage: Eukaryota > Metazoa > Arthropoda > Insecta > Diptera > Syrphidae > Chrysotoxum > Chrysotoxum bicinctum. Next base: position 2,095,604 of record OU426987.1, read on the forward strand.
AATTATTTTCAAAACTTATTTACATTTGTCTGCATTTGAATTTTAAATATTTGCAAAAAAGAGAATACAAAATACTCGAAATGTATTTGTCAGGGAAAGAGAGAAGATAGAAAATGAAGACGTGAGACGTCGCGTCGTCAAAAATGCGGACGAGCATGATACAAATTTAAATCTCCATGGCTGAATGCGTTCCATGGGTTCAAACCTACCTCATTTTCGGATTACTTCCATTTATGTCATTTATATGTTGACAATAAACAGCTGGCCGATCGATGTGCAAACAAAAAAAGTTTTACAAAAGTAAATTGAATTTATGTTTTTGAAGTTAGCTATATTTCTTTAGGCGCGTTATGAAAAAATGATGAGTGAAAGTTTTAGATGTAACACAAAATTCACAGATTGACGTCACTCCGGCGACGTGGGTTCGATTCCAATGTTATGGCCATAACAACAGATGAGGGAGAATGACATTAAGGAATCGAAACAAAAATTGTTAATGTGTCAAAAATGTGTATAGGTTTGAAAGTTTGTTTACCATTAACTGTTTTCCTTTGGATTCCAAGATTAAGTGCTTAGTAGGTACTTCTCATTGCATTCAACAATTTAAGAAAATCATGAATTCTCTGTCTTTTATTGAATGATAATGAATTAAATAAATAAATTAGCACCCGAATTTCGAGAGCTGGGTCGGCTAGTCTTACTAAAATGACTGAAACAAAACATTGTGATTGAACACATGTGCGTGCATAACAAACAACACAAAAAGTCTATATTAAACTTGTAATGCAGGCTTAGATACGAGATAGAAACAGTGTCCAAGAAAGATTCCTGATGCAACAATGTGTAAGCTCAAACAATATGTGGTTGCTGATAAACAGAATTCTTACAATATGTAACATACGGAAATGGCGTACTTTTCTCATCGATGTACCATGACGAACAAGCAAAACATTCCCCATGACATAACAACAACAAAAAAATGGAAAAATTTTGACTTGAGGCGAATGCACAATGGTCTATTAGAAGTGCTTGGACGGTTAAAGGGCTTGCCAGATTTCTGCGTGATTTTCGAGGAAACCACCAACCGATGAAAGGCGCTCTTATTCTTCTTGCTTCTGAATTCGAGCAAACTAAGCTTGATATTCCGCGATTATTGTTCCCTCCTTTGAACTGAAAAAAATTACACGAAAATTACGAACGAAAATTTGCTACAAGACCCATGTAGTGCTCTCACATTCATTGATAACACATTCCAATCCCACGGGCACCTAAGCTGAAAGAAGGTGTAGATGAACATTGGTCTTGAATGTTTGGAAATTGAAATAGCAAAGGAAAACCGTGCCACTTAAATTATTCCATAAACGTGTTGTGAGACTAAAAAACGAATTTCTGTATTTGACTGTAAGACCAGCGAAACCAAATCATTGCTTGTAGAAGAAGCGATAGAACAAGGAAATACATGAAACATTACTACTGTATTGAACGGTATGGGAATGATTCCATGATACGAATAGCTCTGTTTCCTAGCTCTGTGGCCCATCGTTGACTATTGCTGGCTAAGAGTTGCCGGGCACTTTACCTACAGTTATCGACTAAAATTTAGTCAGCTTACCGAACCCATCCATCCATCTGGTTATATGTATATGTACACCCAGAAAAAAACTGCGACCTAGATTTTAATAGCCCCGTATTAAAATTAAAAATGCATTCAGTTTTAAAAGACGCATTTGAATTTATTTAAAAATGATTTGTATCAAATACGAAAAGCTTTTACGAAATTAGGTAAATAACTTAGATTTTTGAATTGAAAAAATGACACAATTGATTTAAATATCCTCTATACTTTTGATGCATTTAAAATGAATTATATTAAATTCAAACATGAAATTCAAACGATAAACTCACAAAATCAAAATATCTTGAAACAAAGTAGAAACGTAATGAAATTATATGTCCTAATGTTTAAAGCAACGTTAAGACATAACTCACTAATATTAACTTATCGATATATTTGAATAGATTTTTAATCAAAGTGCGAGCATATTTACACCAATAAATTTTAATTATTGCGAGGTAGTTATCAATTATCTATATTTTCGCTTTAATAATTGAATGCATTAAAATATTAAGAAACACATTTAAAGTAAACCATAATGTTATTCCTTATTGGGATGCTAACTGTTTGAAATTGATATTATTTAATAGTTTAATTGTAAGTACATTATGTAAAATAAATCTTATTAAAAATAAATAACTAAGAATGCGATTTAGTTAAAGGAAACTAACGGAATTGTATCTAAGTTGTAAGATTAAAGTTAAAACGTATTTAAATCAAATAAGAACTTATTCCAAATGAACTGCATTCTTATTTTTGTGGTTTATGTTTATTAAGATCAAAATTAAAACGTATTTAAAACAAACAAGAAAAATATTCAACAAATGGAAGTTAACTGTATTTTCATTATAAGAAGGTGCTAGGTTACATTTTTGAATTTTATTTCAGTCGCGTTGGTTATTTGAAGAAATAAGTCAATTAAGAGTGTTTGCGTGTGCATTAAAGCTAATTTTTAAAATAGAAAATAATATTTGAGGCAATAAGTTGTCAATATTAAAGTGAGTTATTGTGCAAGAAAAGTGGAAATATTTGTTGGTGAGTTCTTTTTATTTGATTTAGGCTACTTATTTGCAAGCCGATAAAAACTGTAATTATATTTAAAAGTTTTTCATATTGGTAATTTTTATCTTTTAATTTTTTCTCGAAGTGGATCAGATAGTTCATATGCTTTTTTCCATAGAATGGGTATATATTTGGGAGAAATTTAAATTTAATTGAAATTTTAACAAGGTAGATGTGTATTTTCATTACAGGTGTCATAAACAGTGTGGACATAAACATATAGGCTATTTGTTTTCATAAACCTTAAAATATAAAACTTTCTTTAAAATCAGCACGTTACTAACTGTAGCTTACAATATTTATCTAAAGAGGATATATGAGATGCTATCACAAGTGTTGGATTAAGGGGATAATTCAGGGAAAAGCTTTGTTTTTGGCGAAAACCCATCCATTGTAGATCAGAAAATATCATTATTTCCCACTGAAAAAAAACGGTAAGGTAAATGGAAACAAATTTAATTATGCTATGTTACTTTCACAAGCACTATCACCTGAACTATTAATAACATTTTCAGGATTACTATTTTATTCCACGAAATAGGCAAAAACATCCAAGTGGAAAATTATAATGAAAATAGCCGCTCGAAACGTTCAAAGTCAAGCGAATGATCTTCCATGTCAACTAAAGAACCCTCTGGGCCCGTATTACGAATTACGATTATCGTTTATAAATCCCTCGTTATCGTTAAGTTGCGATTACGTTTTACGATACTGGTTTTTTTAAAACGATAATCGTTTTCTCTTACGACTGCTTTTGGCACTCGTATTTCATTGTTTTGACACATGTACTGTTTTTGACAGAAATATTGAAAGAATGAAGTTGGATGCGCTTAAAAAAATAGATTTTTTTATTTTATCCGGCAATATTTTGATGCATCCATTATCGTAAACCATAATCAGTCCACGTGTTGACTATCGTTTTCTAGGGTATCGTTTTTTTGCCTTTCGTTTCGTAATCTGTAATACGGGTCCTAAATTTGAACAACAAGCTTAAGTTGGCATCGTTCGGATTGGAACTTAGTTAAAGAGCATTGGAGAAAAACTTTTTCACTCTGGCAGAAGGAGTTAAATGAAGACTCAGAGCTGGTATTTTTTTTTCAAAACACTTGTTAAATTATAAATCTTTAAAGCACTCAAATCCGAATTTAAAGAACTATTACTCTTTTAATAAGCATGAGCTGCTTTTTTTGAAAGTTTAAAACTATTTTAACTATTTACCATAAGAAAGTAAATTGAAAACGGCTTCCATTTGCAATTTGTTTAATAGATTAAATAAACACATGTCAAGGAAAAAAATTTATTTGAGATTATATTTAAAAATAATTTATTTGTTTTGCTTATTTCTAAATAAATGAAATTATTACATATATGTATGTACATATTTAAACTGCAAAATCGTTTTTTATTTTTCCTTGTATCTGTAGGCTAAATAGGAACATTTACTCCAATATAATTTGTACAAAATAATATATGTACATAATTATAATTTTACACTTTTGTCAACGGAGATGACATCGATTTCAAAACTTTAAAATTAATTATTTCCAAATCATTATATCATCTTAAATATATTTTCAAAGCAGAAAATGAAATCAATTGTATGAATCAAGTCATTGATTTGAAAATTTTGACATTTAAATCCAGCCGGTATTGCTTTATATTTAAACTACTTATTTGTTTCTTTCAAAATAGAATCTTATTAAAATGTATTGCTTATTGGCTTTAATTTTAAGTCGAAATCCCTTTGATTTGAAATCATTTGGCTTGCATTCAAACTACTAACTTCTTTTATTCAAAGTAGAATCTTATTTAAATGTAATAAATATTGACTTTAATTCACGATGAACAAACATTTGAAATAAACTCTAGCCTTAATTAAATCAAAGCTAAATGGGTTTAAAATAAAGGGAATATTTTAATGAAAATATTACTACTTTTACTTTGATTTAAGTTCGTAAAGCATTTATTTTAAAGAGACTTTTGATTAAGTTTTTTTTCAAAGATGCACTACTTTGATTTTAAAATTTCCGTGTTCGGTGCCAAATTGTTTCCATTTTACTTTGATTCAAAGTATTTTTTTTTGATTCTACAATGTTTTTTGGCTCAGTGTAGATAATAAGTGCTTCCCGTGCGAAGCTGGGACTGGCTTTTTTTTAATAGATATTGATTCCTAGTTTCACTATCGACAATTCCTTGTAAGTTTACTTGATGATATTCATCATCAAATATATATATTGGTCCCCTATAATTATTATATGACCACGAACCTAATGATTTTATTGGACACATACGAAATAGTTCTTTATCCTGCAAGGATGTCCAATTTGTAGTTGTTCTTAGTTCTGGTGTACAATGTCATCGATAAATGCTCTTCGTCAAGCAATTCATCACATAAGTAAATTCGAACAAAGTATTCAGAATATACCTTGCGATCCAGTTATACAGCATGGGAAAAGCATCTTCCATTATTCCCTATCCGATATTAAAGTAATGGGAAATATTGGTGAATCCTTTTTTTCTCCTTCAAGCAACCAAAGTTTTTGAGAATTTATGGGTTTTATTTTGTGATTTATGACAGCACTAGGGAATGCATTCGCATCCAGAAAAAAAAAGAAGAACTGTATGTAGATACACAATACATTTGGTTTAAGGAACATGAAGTGCCACCGCCGCCGCCGTCACTAGTACAGCATCAAAATCTCTCTTGTGTTTTACCCGCAGCAAAGCAACCACATGAAATGTTGGTGTACGAAAATTGTATGACGGGTGAAACCTCTTCACTTGATTCTAGAAGCTGGAGCCGGAAAATGCAACTATGGATATTTGCGAGCACTTTACAGGATTTATTTATGATGGCTGACGGCGAAATTTATAGATCACAATACTAAGAAAAATGTGAAAGACAACCTTGCACCTACGAATATGTGTATAGAATTTTATTTATGCACCGACACATATACGTGTACGAACTATATTTACTTGTACAACAAGTCCTTGTTCTTAAAAGATTGACTTTAATAGCACTCTCACATAAAACTACATATAGTCGCAATAAAAATGGAGTCAATATTTTTATGGGAACAGTTTTATGTAAATTCATAAATTAGAGAGAGAAGTACTGTAAGGCCGAACAATAAAAACTATGATATCATTTGGTTGGTAGACTTGTCTGAAAAGGCTTGTTTGTTGAAATTGTCTTTATTAGGTACTTGGAATAAACCAAAACGTTCAAAACAGTTTAATAATTTAAGCTGTCTATTAAATTTGGTGTAGAACATTTTCAAGGGAGAATTGCTTTTTATGAGTTCCACATCAGAAACAGCCTTTTAGTTGTCTCAGGGACATTGATACAATCTTGCCAAACCACACTTGTTTGATTAATATACAAATAAATTTTAAATGTAAATAGTTTTCCAAAGAGATTGGTAGTTTGGAATTTGAATAAAACAAGTTGTGTCTGAGCTATCAACAATTTTTGTTTTAATTGAATTACTGATAGATATATAAGCCACAGCTTTGCTGAATGTGCTTCAGCCGAGAAGACCATTTTCAATGACTGGTGCACAGTGACGTGCCGTGGTGGTTTCAGTAGGGTGTTCACTATAATTTTTTTTTTCTAATCATTTATCTATTTTAAGTTTTAATCCAGGATCACGACGAGGACGTAATAGACATTTCATTTCTTTTTTTTTTTATTTTTTTGTTATTTTGTTTTTGTTTTTATTTTTTATATTTTTTATATTTTTTTGTATATTTATTTTTTTTTTATTTTTTCTTTTTTTGTGTTGTTTAGTAGTTTAGTAATTAGTAAAGTTAACGCAGTCCAACAGATATTAACTTGTATATAATAGTCGATTTGACGGGATTTCTTCAAAAAAAAACATACTGATAAAACATAATCATAAAAAATAGTTTTTGCTTTAATTTCCTTAAGAAATGATTTTTCTATTGAAATAATTTCCAGTTCTGACAATCTGTTCTCTAGCATTTTATTTCTGGCATATGATTTTATGCGCTGAAGGGCAGAAAAAGATCGCTCGATAAAGCTACTTGATACTGGAATCGTCAAGATTAGTGAGCTGAGTTTAAAAATTTTCGAAAAAAAGTCTTTTAGTTCCATATTATCGAGCATTTTTGGAATGTCCTTAATGGAAATATTTTTAAATTGTGACTGAGTAAGTTTAAAAAAAAACAGTAAGTTCATTCTCAAGCTTCACAAAATCAAAAAACGGACCATAGGAACTTTTAAGGCCTTCGAAGCCATCAGTTGGGAATTTTTTTTCATTTTCAGCAAATTTTTTTACGGAAAGACCAGAACGGTTCTTAAGATTTTGTTTGAATAGCAGAACTGATCTTAGAAATAAATGTGCTCATAACAAAATGTCAAAATTCAAAAAGATTCTTGTCTCTTTAATGCAGGTCTTGTCAGCTATATACGTTCTTAGTTCTACTATTCTTTAATTTGTTCTTGCTTCAAAAAGTACAAATTTGTAGATGGTAAATTTATTTTGATTACCTAGCTTCATGTATTTTTGCTAAAACTATACATTTTCATTATCGAGTAAGAGTGTATTTGTTCACAAATACTATGTTAATGAATCGCTGATTGTTAAAACAACATAACTGAAATTTTAATTTTTTTTTTTTACAGGAGATACAAAAAATCCTACATTTTTGGCCTTGTAGTCGTTGTCATTTTTTTAACCCAAAAATCCTATTAGAGTGTTTCGATTTTTAAGGATTTTTTAATATGTTTTTTTTTTTCTTCCGTGAAAAATCACATCACTTATGTTGTTTTAACAATCAACGATGATTTAAATGTGATTTAACTTTGGTTCCTTTGTTTATAATTTGTTGTTACCTAATCAAAAAAATATATGTATTTCTACTGCGAAAATTTTGGTTTTACTGCGATTTCTTTGCCAATTTACTGCGATCTGCGATTTATGAAGTCCGAACCCTGGTTGTGTGTTGTTCTGTTGTACACTTGTGACCTTGTGTACAACAACAACTGGTATACAATGAATTCGCACTCCATAATGAAAATGAATCATATCAGAGTTCACTGTCTCTCTCGATGCCGAATTGAGGATGGTTGAAGTTGAATGAATGAATGAAGTTGAACACCTTAAATCAAACCAATTTGCCTTCTTTTATGTAGTTTGATGTTTGAGTTGTTTCTGTATGTTGATTTGCTTTACGTGTCGCGTTGCCCTTGCCCGTCGACGGTGCGTTGACATGGAGAGAACATTGAAGCGTGAGAATGAATTCTCTGTCCATTCGGATGAAGGATCGCGGTGCGCTCGATAAAGGTGAACACCAAGGAATATACAGCCCGATTCTGTATTTAGCTGATAAATTATCAGCTAATGATAAATTATCAGCTTTCTTGTCAGCTGACAAATTATTAGGTATTCTACAAAACACCTGATAGAATAAAAGCTATAAGCAGCTTTTAAATTCACCTCTCTTGGTGGTGAATTTGAAGTGTCAAAATAAAGAGAAAAAAAAACATAAACAATGGAGGAACCAGCAGCAAAGTAAGTTAAATTTATATATTTTATTAATATTTTAGTTTTTTTACAAATATATATGCTTTTTTTTAAATTGGAAAAATATTTGTGTTTTGTTGAGTGCAAAAAATATGTTGTATGTAATGTTTTTGCTATGAATTTGTGTATTCTATAGTGCGCGAAAATTTCTGCTGTTTCTGTTGTTTGTTTATGAATTTTTTTTTTATTTTTTTTTGTTTTAGAAAAACAAGAGGTGAAAGAGCAACGCAGGAGCAGCTACAATGTTATGTCCAGTTTTGTCGGGAACATCCAGAGTTGCAGACCGGCAAAAATAGTCCAAATAACCCGCAATTAGTGAGTAATTTATGGAGCCAAGTTGCTGAAAAATTGAATGCATTTTTGGTACGATCCATGGCCAAAAAAGTATAACACAGCCAGCACCCGTGTTACGAACGGCAACGATGTTTTCTGATCATCATAGGGCAACAAATCATTAATGAACTGACGGCAAAACGCCCGGCTCAGTCGGAAGTTTTTTATAAATTCCCTTTCCGGCAAACTGAAGGGATCGCTGGCATCTCTCAATGCTTTCAGTTGCACTCTTCTCTCTTTTTTTTCGTCAATCTCTGCTTCATCGTGACTCAATAACAATAATAACAACAACTCTTCTTCCATTTTAATAAATTTTTTTATTATTGTTTATTTTATTATTATTATTATTGTTATTATTATTATTTATATTTATTATTATTTTATGTTTTGTATATATTTTACGCGTTCAAAATATAAACAAATACAATTGTCAGTACCTTTTACACAGCTGATAAATTTGTCAGTAAAAGAGCTTTTTTTTAAGGCATAGAATACGAAAAGCTGATAGTTATAAGGAACTTGGTAATTTATCAGCTATGTTGAATTTATCAGCACGACAGAATCGGGCTGATAGAATTTTGGATTTATATATACACATTTTGTCTCTTCTTTGCATTTTTTTGTGTGCTTTATCTTGGTTTCGGAGGTCGGTCGGTGCGTTTATATGAGGAGAACACCCTAGAGTACTATTTTTGTTATTTTGCTTGAAAATGTATTCTTCATCCATTGCATTTGAATGAATTGCCGTGGTGCGCTTGAATAAGGAGAACATGGAGAACATGAAATATGGGATGTGACTTATGTGATGATTTTGGTAGGGTGTGCGCTGAACACCTGCGTACCTTCGAATAAACGTCACTGCTGGTGCATATATCAGGCTGAATTTATGCGATGTCACGGGTTATGTTGTATTTGATGACATCGGTCATTTGCGACTCATTGGAATCTACCGGCAATATAGGGAAACCTTCCGAGAAAAATTCTTGGTGATCACTGTAGGTTTAGCCTTGTCGTGCAGAAGCGGAATGTCCATTGCGGCATCACTGTCACTTACTTTTAGAGTATCCAATTTGAACCAAAAGAAATCTGGTACCATCGATTGGTATTGTACTCCGTTGATTGTAATAGCAAAACAATCGTTTTTGAAGAATAACGTACCGATAATGCCAAAGAATCTCAATCCACACCAAACAACGACTTTCTGTGGAATTATTACGATATCGTCCGAAATCTTGCTTGCTTAGATATACCTATTTTTCATTTTTACTTGCGATATAGGTACTATAGGGCAAGTTCTGCATTTGGAAAAAAAATCGAACTCGAGATTTTGATCAAAGTTGACATTACGATGATAGCGAAGACGAAAAAAGTGGGTCCGACAATTCCGTCTGTCTGTCTGTATGTCTGTATGTCTGTACCTCGAACTACAGCCTAAACTACCGGAGGTATTTTCTTTAAACTCGGTAGTTAAGGGTCCTCGGTGATTCCCTAGAGGAAAAATTGAAATTTTTTTTTTAGCTCCAAAACTAAGGGTACCCCCCATACACCCGTAATGCAAAATCTTATTTATCTCGAAAATGGCTCTAACGATTTTGATAAAACAAACTAGGTGTGATATTATGGACATGGACTATATTTTGGTGAAAAAAAATTGGGGGGGAAATGTTATTAGGGGTACCTGTCATAGAACGGTTTTTTTTATTTTCGAATTTCTCACCAATGGCTCTAACGATTTTAACCAAAATTTTTATACAGGAGCTGCTTTGCATTTGAAAAAATATAAACTAAAAAGTTTTTCGAAAAAATAGTTTTTGGATTTTTAAAAAAATAATACAATTTTTTTTTTTTTGAAAATTCAATATCTTGAAAACCCATACACGATTAAATTTTTAAATTACGTTTTAAAATGTATTTTATTAAATACTAATAATTTGCATATCAATTTTTTTTATAAAAATTTTAAGTAAAATTTAGTACACAAAAAACATGTTTCGGTGTGTCTGTATGTCTGTACCTCTCACTACAGCCTAAACCACTGGACCTATTTCTTTCAATCTCGGTAGTTAAGAGTCTTCGGTGATTCCCTAGAGGAAAAATTGAAATTTTTTTTTTAGCTCCAAAACTAAGGGTACCCCCCATACACCCGTAATGCAAAATCTTATTTATCTCGAAAACGGCTCAAACGATTTTGATAAAAAAAATTAAGTTTGATATCATGGACATGGACTACATTTTGTTTTTTTTTAATTTTCGACTTTCTCATTAACGGTGTTACGGTAAAATTTACCGCAACAATGACTGGCCTTCGTTTCCTTCCTTCCCTTCTTTTCTTTGGTTGCGGCTGCAAAATTCTGGCGAGGTTGAGGGCAACCATGGTACCATCAACCATTGGTGTACTTAGTCAGCATTTTGCAAAAGTGACAAATACAGGTTTCGAGTGAAAGGGGTTCCGAGATTTACGAGAATATACTTGACATGTAGACGGGCGGTCTCATGCAGCATAACGAGTGCCAGCGGATGAGCTGAAGAGGTAACGAGTCAGGTGGACTCTTACCTACCTTAACATCAAAACAACACAACATCCTAAATTTTTGCTTAACTTTCAATTTCTAAAATAACTTAAATTCTTTTTGTAAGCGTAAGGGTCCCTAACGATTAAAGTAACTTATAGATTCTTTTCCTTAAGATATTAATGCGTCTTTTCCAAAATGGTCCACTTCGAATATAGTTCGTGTTAAGATTATGCTTTCCTCTTTCATCTCATTATTGTTTAGATGGCTTCGCTTTTCGAATCACTCGCGTGTATTTAATTGTAACTAGGAGAATGCCTAGAAATGGCTTTTTCTCGATTTTATTCTTTTTGATTTTTCTCGAGAAATTTAGTTAATAATAGTCTGAACTCGACCATTTAGATTCGGCAAGTTTTGGAAAGACACCCAACAACTTGCTGAATCCGTGAATGTGTGCGTGAGAGAAAAGTTTCGTTTGAGATTCAACAACGGTGGTTTTCTGCGAAACGAAAAAGGTTTCCAGGAAGCCGGTGTCCGTGACCGATGATCGCGAAAACGATTGGCTGGATGTGTGTATGTGTGAGTGACTGGAATGGTCGAGGGAGGAAAGAAAAGGATTTTAAGCTAGGAAAGTTCACTCTTGAGAGAGCTAACCAAGCGACAAGATTAATTGAAAAAAAATTAGAAAAGGATTCGAGAAAGTTAAAAAGGAAAAAAATCGAGGAAAATAGCACAGAATTTAAAAAGGAGATCGAGGACAAAAGTTTGGAAAAAGAAGGAATAGTGATTCGAGGAGCAAAGTCAGGAAAAAAAAAATAGGAGAAACGAGAAGTTGGAGGAACGTAGATCGAGAAATAAAAGATAAGTAAATCGGACATCTTGTCCAATTCTAAAAATTTTTACTGTTCGTGTTCTTAAAAATTCGTGTGGACCTTCGTTCTTTCTTTCGCGATAAATTTAACTTACGACAAATTTAATTTTTTATTCGGGTGTTCATTTTTCTATCGTTAGAGACCTAACCGCGATTTCATTTGCATTTTAATTCAATTGTACTTTTTTATCTTGTTGAAAAAAATTTTGGGTTTTTATCTTACTTTCTTATCTTTCAAATTCCCTAGTGGAAATCACAAAAACGGAGTTTTATTTTCTTAAAATTATTTTCTTTCGCTCAATAATTAGTTTTGGAATTTTACTAATTTTAGTTCGAACAAAAATTCCTGGCGCCCATTTTTATTACAAGTATCCCACTGCACTTGTAATAAAAACATTCCTTCGTTTCATTAAATTGATTATAGCGATAATCAATTTAAAAATCCTTATCGCGAATTCTTCCACCTCCACTGAACCCAGCCCAGCTGAACAGCCGCGGTGGTAGCTCATATCAACGAGCTACGGGTTACATTTTTTTTTCTTCTTCGTTTTCTGTTGATTTGGCTATCTGTCAAAACGAGATCATAATACGCGTAAGATCGGGTCGAGTTGTTTCGTTTTAATTTTTTTTTTATTCGCGTTCGAGTAATTTGTTATTATTAGTAACGAAATTAATAATAATAACAATTTTAATAATACAAAATAAAAAGGTCGGATACCAATTCGCGTCGAAGAAAAAGTGTAACAACGGCTCTAAGGATTTTATCCCAAAATTTTTAGCAGGAGTCCCCTTAAGTTTAAAATAATATTGTATATAAAAATATTCGAAAAAATATTTATTGGGTTTAAAAAAAAAAAAAAAAATTTAAATCAATATCTTCAAAACCTATGAACGATTATTTTTTGAAATTATTTCCTAAAACCAATATTATTAAATACTTAAAATCCGCATCCTACATTTTTTTCTTGAAAAATTTTAGAGAAATTTCTTATATAAAAAATTTATTTAATAATAAAACGATTTTTTAAGGTTTATTTGCATAAATTCATACTTTTCCGGAAACCAGACGGCAATTTTATGCAGTTGAACATTATTATCTCATTAAATCCATGTTTTATATTTATAAAATGTATCTTAAATTCCAAAGTACTTTTACATAAGAGCAAGTTCGTGCGATCCAGTCGTGCATTTTATTTTGCTCAAATTGGGAAGCATTTCAAACTGTTTCAGAACTTGACATGTGCCATGGTGTTATTCCTTATTTTCTGAAAAAAAAAACAGGAAAATTAACAACAGATAAATTAACACAGCTAAACGCTAAGTAGATGCTTATTTGAGCTTAAAAGTAGATCCTTAGAAGGTCTCAAATATTTGTTGTTGCAAAAAATGACTGTACTCCTAAGTCTAAGGTAAGTTTTGGATTCAATAATAATATCGAACTCAAAATTTTAATCAAACCTGATATTAAAACGTTGATAGAGAACAAGAAAAAATAGACCCGGCACTTCTATATATCTAAGTCAAAACAGAAAACATAATTGTTGAAAAAGAGTGCCAAGATCTCATGTACACGAAAACCCTATCTGTAACCAATATGCCCTAAAATGTAGGGAGACCTAAAATACGCTAAGTTTTATGTTTATGAAGTTCAATATGATTTTTTTTAAGTAACTTTCTTTACAGCTCCAAATTATATCGGAAAATTTCAATATTGATATTATCATTTTGTTTTTCATATACTCGTAAATACATATACAGATTCGGTCAAAATAATAATAGTGTAAATAAAATCATTGCTAGGTCCCTGAATTGTCATGTTTTTGTGGAGCAATATGAAACTGCGCATAAATTACTTTCGTCGCCAACGTGATTTCGATTTTTTAAACAAATTTTTGTATAAAAACTACCTTTTATCGGTTGAGAGTAGATCAATCTAATAGTATGCACTTTTGGAAGTTTATAAGCTCAAAACGTAATTCAAATGGAATACCAAGTTGCATGAAGTACCTGGGCTCAAAGTCTAGTGAGGTGCCTAAAATCTGCAATTTTTTTGCGAACTATTTTCAATCGGTGTATTCATTAGATGCTACTTCCATCCAGGAGATGTCCAGTGTTGGTAGAGTTGTTGACATTGGTTCGATTGTTCTTAGCTCCATGGAGATAGAAGAGGCTTTATATGGATTGGATGGAAGCAAAAGCGAGGGGTCTGATGGAATTTCTGCTATTCTTTTAAAAAAGTGCGCAATTGCGATAGCTGAACCACTTTCAATCATTTTTAATCTTTCTCTTGCCAATGGCCAATTTTTGGATGGCTGGAAAATTTCTTTTTTGTCTCCCATTTTTAAATCGGGGTCAAGGCAGGAAGTAACAAATTACAGACCAATTTCTAAAATTTCAGCTATACCAAAAATACTCGTATGTGAGAAACTAGTTTGTAATAGACTATCCGATTTGTTTCGGAACCATATATCAGTACAGTACATCAACATGGTTTTGTAGCAGGTAAATCAACAGCTACAAACTTAGCTTTAATGACAAACGTCATCATATCACATATGGAAAAGAGGTGCCAAACCGATATTATTTTTACAGATTTTACTAAGGCATTTGATAGAATAAACCATCATGTTTTATTTCATAAATTAAGTTCCTTAGGTATCCATTCTAATCTTCTGAAGTGGTTAGAATCTTATTTGACGGATAGAATTCAAATCGTTAAAATTGATAAATAATTCTCAAACAACATTTCTGTTCCGTCTGGAGTCCCACAAGGAAGTCATTTGGGACCACTATTATTTTTGCTATTTGTCAATGACATTCCAGAAATATTTGTGGATTCAGATTGCCTTCTTTTTGCGGATGACCTTAAACTCTTTCGGAAGATTAGCTGTGAGTCGGATTGCTTCCTCCTCTTATTAGATCTGGGGAGACTTGACTGTTGGTGCCAACGGAATTATCTTCTCCTTAATATTTCTAAATGTCAAGTTTTATCGTGTTTCAGGAATTATAATCCAATTTTGTTTGATTACAACATCAAAAACATTTGTCTAGAGCGTGTGAGAACGAAGAAAGATTTAGGAATTATTTTAGATACGAACTTGTCATTCTTACCACAGTATGACTATATGATTAACAAAGCTAATCAAATGCTCGGTTTTATCAAAAGAAATACTAGAAGTAGTAGGTTTTGGCCGGTTCTGGATCAATGAAGCGGAGCAATTTAAGCGGAGCAAAGTGGATTTTTAAGAGAGAATTTAAGGGGATTTTTAAGTTGGATTTTTTTAAGTTGGATTTTTTAGTTGGAATTTAGAGAGTAGTAGGTTTTGGCCGGTTCTGGATCAATGAAGCGGAGCAATTTAAGCGGAGCAAAGTGGATTTTTAAGAGAGAATTTAAGGGGATTTTTAAGTTGGATTTTTTTAAGTTGGATTTTTTAGTTGGAATTTAGAGAGTAGTAGGTTTTGGCCGGTTCTGGATCAATGAAGCGGAGCAATTTAAGCGGAGCAATTTAAGCGGAGCAATTTAAGCGGAGCAATTTAAGCGGAGCAATTTAAGCGGAGCAATTTAAGCGGAGCAATTTAAGCGGAGCAAAGTGGATTTTTAAGAGAGAATTTAAGGGGATTTTTAAGTTGGATTTTTTTAAGTTGGATTTTTTAGTTGGAATTTAGAGAGTAGTAGGTTTTGGCCAGCAATTTAAGCGGAGCAATTTAAGCGGAGCAATTTAAGCGGAGCAATTTAAGCGGAGCAATTTAAGCGGAGCAATTTAAGCGGAGCAAAGTGGATTTTTAAGAGAGAATTTAAGGGGATTTTTAAGTTGGATTTTTTTAAGTTGGATTTTTTAGTTGGAATTTAGAGAGTAGTAGGTTTTGGCCAGCAATTTAAGCGGAGCAATTTAAGCGGACAATTTAAGCGGAGCAATTTAAGCGGAGCAATTTAAGCGGAGCAATTTAAGCGGAGCAATTTAAGCGGAGCAATTTAAGCGGAGCAATTTAAGTGGACCAACGGTTCGGGGAAATCAAATTATGTCCTTTTTGGTGCTATGGATGCTTAACAAAAGAGAAGAAAGAAATATGCCCTAGTAAAAAATAAAAATACAAAGTTTTTAATATGATTTAAATTTTTATTTATTTTATTTAAACTTGATAGGTTTTACAGTGTTAATGTGAAAAATTATCTTTATTTTATTTAAACATTTTTCGTTTTAAAACTATTGAAATATAATTCTCAGACAAGCCTGGTGACTATTTGATCAAGTGGATTATACTCGATAATTCGATCATGAAGCATAAGACAGTAAGCTGAAGTGTTTGGAGGAATATTTTTTGATGTTCTCATCTCCAAACGTATATCGATGGGGCCTGTTTTCAATGTTTCATTTTGATGTCTGCAGTCTATAACAAAAATAGGAGCACGTGATTTAAATAGATCCCAGGAAAGTAGAGGCTCGGCAGTAGTTTTATTATAGTAAGATTTTTGGAAATCGGCGTACATCCTGTAAAACAAGCTATATCTGTTTCTTTCAAAAGAAATATTGAGGTCTTCGTGAGGATAAACGTCAGAGTTTAGATAAACTTTTAAATCAGTAAGGTCACAATGATCAAACATCGTAGGATCTGCAGAAAGTTTTTTATTTTTTTCAGTTTGTAGAGCAAAGACAATGTAGCGTGGTTTCTCTATTTGTGTTGTTGTCTTTACGTTCCAAATGTGATGTGTAGAGCTCAAAAGTGTGGGGTATTCATAAAGATCCCAGTTTCGGAAAGCAATTTTCATAAAACTATTTTTATTTATCGATTTATATAGATTTAATTTCATAGAATCTGATAATGTCACGTGTGGTACTTTCCACTGCACCTTATGAAGTTTTACTTGAACATTTTCTTCAGTTGAGGAGATAAGAGCGTTTTCATCCATTCTAGCACGTGTGATAATTAGATCATGTCGAGCATTTGGGATAATTTTCTTATAATCTTCGGCGAACCCCAATAGTTTATTCAATGGAATACAGTAATTAAAATGAAATGGTTTCAAATTAATAGCAGATTCAGGAGACCATGATGCATTTAATAGCATATCACTCTCATTTTTAGTCAAAGATAAATAATTTTTGATCGTTGATGTAATTCCCACATTTCTATTGCAGTCAATTTCCTTTCCATTTAGTTCATAGCGTATTTCATCAAATAGAAAAGCCATTGCGTTGTTTACAAGTTTTGTATTAACAATCTCTTTTGCATCTGTTTTCGAAAGTGTTCCTTCAACATATAAAAAACTTTCCGAAGGAAGAACGTTAAGATTTTGATGTTGTATAGAAATCTGAATGATATCATTTCGTTCAAAATTGTTTTGATATGGTGAATAAGTATGATATTCATATTTAGAAATACTTTCACTGATCTCAGGGTCTTGGAAAATGTTCAACATATTTTTCGCTTATATATGTTTTAATTATTAGTTTATTGCTTTCAATGTCTTAAGATGTATCCCAATGATATCAAAAAGTCCTGATTACTCTTCGTAAGTCGATGTGTTACCGCATCTGAGTTAGAAGTTTGATTAAGGCGCTTATTATTTTCTACAGTGTATTTATAGGGAATTGAGGATATTATATTTTCATATACAATCATGATTCTGGTTGTAAATGTAGTCGCACCGTTATTTTTTCTCCTCTAAAATTAATATCTTTTCCGTCTTGGTCAACGAACTTTAAACACAACGATGTTATTCGTTTGACGTTCACAGGTAAATAAATAACATTTCTTGGAACTTCTATGATTTTATAGCCAGGGCTTACTTTAACAGCAAATTCATGCAAAATATGCGCTGATTGGTTATTAATGTATGTTCCATCTATTATATTACATTCAATTCGGATAGCATTAACTCTATTTATATCAACGTAAAGATCAGATTCATGTATTGAATTGGACTTTAATAGTTTTTTACTAAACCCTAAAAGGGATCCGATAGTATTAGGTTTTGAAAAGTCAATATCATCAGTGCTATATATTTCACATTTCAAAGTGTTATTATTTGCCTTGATTTTTATTTCACTTTTTCGTATTACACCTTTCTTTTTTTTGTTTATGTCATTAAGCTGTTTTTGTACAAAACTATTTATATCTTCTATCTCATATGAACCGATAGGGAAAGAAATTACATCATTACCTACATGCAATAAGTTATTAAACTCATCCACGTTTGGTATAGAGTTATAAGTTTGAAAATCTATAAGTCCACAAACATAACTAGATTTCAATATGATTGGTGGAAAATACTCAGCAATCAGACTTGATTCATTCCCACTTAAAGTAAGTGTTAACGACATGATGATGGAAAGACAAATGACTCGTTTTAAATTTTTTCATATCATTTTATTCGTTTTTATGTTATTTCTTAAAATAATTATTATTACATTGTTCTAATAAAAATCTTAAGCATAAATGGCCACATATAAAAGTATCAAAATCTTGTTCTTGAATATAATTATAATTAATTTTATTACCAAGATAGCGTATTACTTCAGATGGTGGTCTTAAATTTCCAAAACTATCAAAATACTTTAAAATATTCTTGTTTTTATTTTTAATATATGCTACCCAATGAGTACCCATTCCAACTTCATCATCCAAATTTATAACGCCACACTCTTTATCTATAGATGTTTTCGGTAAAGAGTCCCGCATAAAAACTCCTCTAAAATGCTCCAAATGTTTCTTCCCGAACCGTAGAATATCATGATTGTTTAAGGGTCGGTTGGGTAGCAATTCAATCAGTTTTTTGTATTAGGTGTGTTTAGAAATAAACCAAGTCCACTTTTATATGGTTTTAAATATAAACCTTTTCCTTGAATAGCAACTGCTTCCATTGCCTTATTATGTCTTTTGTTTTCTTCCAATGATCTTTTAGCATTACGTGCATCATTGAGTGCTTTTGCAACACCAACTGCTCCCCCTGATAAAGATCCAATAGCTGATAAACCAGCTAGAATAGGAGCTAGAAATGGAAGAAAACCACCACTTTTTGGAAGTGGGATTATTCTCGGTGTTTGTATGTGTTCTTTTTTATTATTCTTAATAGCATTTTTTGCGGCCTTCACAGCAATGTTAGCCATAGATGTTGTACCACAACAATTGATATTGTTTTTAATAGCATTTCTTGCTTCAGTTATTGCCTTTTTAAAAATATTTCTTTTGCAAGACTTTTTTTTCTGTTTATTTCTTTTAGTTTTGTTTTTAGTTTCTTTATTACCCATACCAAATTTCGTCTTTGCCTTCATCATGTTGGTGACTAAAAGTCCGCTTAACTTTTCGGAGGTTGAAGAATCGCTTGCTTTGAATCTTTTCCAAGCTTGCTCGGTTAAAATTTTGTCAGCAACGTGTCGATCTGAGACAGAGCTACTCTTAGAATACGCAATATCATGTAAGCGACAAGCCTCATCTAGTTGATTAATCCCTTTATCTCCTCTACGTAATCGTTCTTCCAATTTAGTTCCAGGACCACAGTAATTATACGAAGGAAGATGTAGCTCAAATGGTAAATTGTCTATAACTGTATTCAAAAGTCCTTTCCCTTTGATTGATTTTGTTTTATTATGATACGGAGTTTGATTGTGCTCAATCATATTATAATTAACACTCCTCCCTACTTGAAGGTTGAAACGTTTATGAATATAGTCATATAAAAATCATATGTTTTATTGTGAAAGCTATCAGTTGGCATTATGCGCTTCGTAAAGCAGTCAGAAGTTATTAAAATAAAAAATTTTGATTCTAAAGTCAAAATAAAAAAAAAACATGGATCATTATTTCCAAACAGTATTCGAGGAATTATAGTTGGCCCATCAAATTGTGGGAAAACAAATGTAATGCTAAGCATTCTTCTTGACCCTAATGGATTAAAGTTTGAAAATATTTATATTTACTCCAAATCCTTACATCAACCAAAATATCTATATCTTAAAAAGTTGATTACATCCGTGAAAGGAATGGGATACAATGAATTCTCAAATAATTCCGATATAATGCCTCCATCAGACGCGAAAAATAATTCAATATTTATATTCGATGATGTTGCATGTCAGAAACAAAATAATATTAGAGACTATTTTTGTATGGGTCGTCATAATGGAGTCGATAGTTTTTACTTATGTCAGTCCTATACTCATATACCAAAACATTTGATTAGAGACAATGCTAATTTTATTATTCTTTTCAAACAAGATGAATTGAATTTGAAGCATGTTTACAAAGATCATATAAACTCTGACATGACATTCAATCAATTTAAAGACTTGTGTTCACATTGTTGGGTTGATAATTTCGGATTTCTGGTTATAGACAAGGAAAGCTGTATTGAAAAGGGTCGCTACAAAAACAGTTTTCACAAAATTGCAATACTATAAATATGCATTTATCATATAAAAGCAACACATTCCGCCAACAACACTGTCTGGGAAAACTAGTCCCCCATCTAAATATATAACAAAAATACAAAATATTCAATCATAAAAATGGATGAGAGTGTGTTGAATGATTTAATAAAAACAAAAAATATTTTAAAAAATAAATATATTCAACTAAAAACTGGAAAAATGATGAGAGAAAATGATTTGGAAAACACCTTCAAGCCAATTGTTGAACCTTTGGAAAAATTGCTTGAAAATGTAAAAAAAGAAAAGCCGCAGCAAGATAATGACATTAAAACAGTCCAACGTAAGAAGCTTCAATTTAAATCTTTTGATGAAAATGATGATGAGGAAATTCATGAAAGAACAGGATCACCAACGCTAGAAATGGATAGTGCTGATAATGCTTTTTTATTCAGTACACCTAAAAATTTTGCTAGCCCTAATAAAACATATTCTTTCAACCGAAAAATGTTGTCTGAATCAAATAGTGATACAACCTACGGCCCATATTTTGATGAAAATACACAATCTATAAAAATTGGAAAATGTAGCTTTGCGATGAATGATCATGAGATTATTATCGATAATGATATTTTTAATCGAACTCCTGGTCTTATTGAATTGATTCTAAAGAAAAATCCTCGCAAACAGAAATATACTAATGATGACTTAGAACAATATGGGAAAATCTTACAAAAAAGTAATGCGCATATGTGTAATCATGATAGTTCTTCTCGAATTAAGAGTAATAGAGGTATAAAATACACCCATATAATTAAGGAACTTGTTGCTGGACTTAAAACTGAAAATAAAAAAATAGGAAAATCGTATTCTAACATTACTGAAATGAAATATACAAATAAAAATATTGAATATGTATACTGGAATGATCCTAATGAACTTGTTAATAGACTAAGACTTTTAACAGCATCTAAAAATGCTGGTAATGATAATCATCAGAATGAAATCAGCTCTATACTTGAAGAACTAAACGAATCAAATATTATATATTAACATTATTCCGAACCAGTCTTAACATATAAACCATGAACGTTGACAAGTTCGGTAGGAACTCCAAACCTATTCCAAAAATCAAAGGTCTTGTAGGTCCTCCAGGAATAGGATTTAAACTCCTACCAACTGGTGATTTTGATATAGATAATAAATATTTAAACAACATTGGAATTAAACCTCAGCAGCCACACCAAGCCGTCTCCAAAGCATATGTTGATGAGCAGATAAACCTTAAGGAAAATAGTATGAAAGACCATATAAACTCTTCTTTAAAGGAGATAATGACAACTATGAACAGGGAAACAAACATATTAAGAAACAATATGACCTCTTCTTTCAAGGAAACAATAGCAACTATAAAGCGAGAAAATATGAAGCTATTATCACTTTCAAAGAAATCTGAAGATATCATGAATATTGATGAAAAACAAATTGACGAAAAAATACAAAAAAAAGTTGATATGATCATGAAGGCATTTTTTCCAGAGCGCATCGCAGAATAAAAATTTGTTAGTAGGCATTCAACACTAAAACGAACAACATCTTTAAAAATGGACTCTGACAAAATATTAAAAGAGATTTGTGATTTTTTAAAAACATATCGAAATGGAATGTTAGATGAGCATTACGAAGAGTTTTTAAATTGTATATCTTTAATAAAAAGATTTGAAAACGCATTCTACATTCAATCAATTCACGGATGTCATTACTCAAATTGTTGCTGGGCATCCAATCAATGTACACTAGGACCGGATACTTGTGCTTGTTATATTATAGAAAGCCGTTTAGTTAGAATTAAGAAACTTATGTTATTATATAAAAGATTGAAATAAAAGAATTTTAAATATATAAATAAGCCTACTTTTTATTTGGTTGAATTCACTCTTTGTAAATATGAGTAAGCGAAAGGTTGTTGAAGAGTTACATAAAGCTGCACGTCGAAATTTCAAACGTCGTAATGTTATCATTAAAGGTTATGATGATTTGTGGCAAGCCGATCTAGTTGAAATGATACCTTACAGCGATCAAAATAACGGGTTTAATTATTTGATGACAGTTATCGATACTTTTTCGAAATTCGCTTGGGTCATCCCGATGAAAAATAAAAAAGCGATTACTATTTCAAAAGGAATTGAAAAAATATTTATAGATTCTTCTAGAATTCCAAAAAATTTACAAACGGACGATGGAAAAGAATTCTTCAATACAAAATTCAAAAGTTTGATGGGAAAATATAAAGTAAATCATTACTCTACATTCAGTTCGTTAAAGGCTTCAATTGTTGAAAGATTTAATAGAACTTTCAAAGAAAAAATGTGGAAAGAGTTTAGTTTCAATGGCAGCTATAAGTGGATGAATATTTACAAAAAAATACTTTATGATTACAATCACTCCTTCCACCGAACCATTCGTTGCAAACCTTCAGATGTCAACAAGAAAAATTCAAAATCATTATTACCACGTTTCAAAAATAATACAAAAGAAGCAATTAAACAAAAATTTAAAGTTGACGATAAAGTAAGAATCAGTAAATACAAACATTTATTTGAAAAGGGGTACACACCGAACTGGACTACTGAGGTTTTTAAAATAAGAAAAGTTCAAACTACAAGACCTATTACATATCTCCTTGAGGACTATCAAGGGAAACCTGTACAAGGTGGTTTTTATGAAGCAGAACTGTTAAAAACTAACTGCGCAGATATATTTCTAGTAGAAAAAGTTCTACAAAGAAGAGGGAATAATGTTTTTGTTAAGTGGTTGGGATTTCCAACAGAACATAACTCCTGGATCAATAAAAATGAGATTCTATAAGACTATTCTATAAAAAGTAATGTAATAATAATAATAATAATAATAATAAACATGTTTATATACAATCTGTTTAAATGATTTTTATTTTTCTCTTATCCTTGTTATTATTAATGTTATATATATATATAAAACTAAAATATGAACAACAAATTATTTAATTTTTGCAAATTTTAGCTCGAAGGTTGTTCCAAGTGTTCTCACTATCTCAAATACATAACCTCCTCCACCAATTGATGCCATACTGTTCGATGTTAGATCTGAATATCTACCAGGTAAAAAGACCTACAAAAGTAATAAAAAAATTAATTTGATAAATAAGAAAGAAAATGTTTGACTTACCTTATATTCCCCGAGATCTGCTACGATCCGATCACCCCATCTGGTTTTAACCTTTTGTAGGGAGAAAATATTATATTTGAATCCTATGTCCAACTCGGACAACTTCCTCGTTGGCTTAAAACCACTGTTTTGGTTTAGCGAATTTGCCTCCCTCACAGCAAAATCATCTAAGGTAAAAATTGAATACTCTTCCTCGAAATGCATTTTAGTGTTGTTGTCTTCTTACAATCTTGAGAATAACTGTGATGTTCTCCAACAAATATTTGTCTTTTTATAAGAAAATCTTCTCAGATAAGTATGTAGTATATGTCTTTCAATACATATTAAATTTAGATTTTCATTCAACCGATCATGTCCATTCATGTTCATGATAGGGGGAAGATAGACTTACTCCAAAACCAAAACCCCAAACCCAGAACCCAAAATAACCAGGTTTAGAACGTAACACGAGGTTCAAAACGTACAACGACGTTTTATTATCCCATTATTTTGAATGATATATGGGAGAGGTCTTTTTCTAATAAGTGATAGTGGTTTCAGGATACATTCAAAGATAGATTTTTTTACATTTATATGTAGATCTTTAAAAGGATACTCCCCATTATTTGAAATGGTCTATAGAGATATTTTTCTAAGAGATGATAGTGATCTCTGAATATATTTCCTACAAGTGATGGGGGAGATAGACTTAACCCAAAACCAAAACCCAAAACGACTTTGACAGCAAGGTTTAGAACGTACAACGACGTTTTATTATCCCATTAGTTTGAATGATATATGGGAGAGGTATTTTTCTAAGAAGTGATAGTGGATTCAGAATACATTAAAAATTTTTGTATTTTTTCCTAATTTTGTAATTTCTTTTAATAGCATTAGAAAACCCTATAGTATACATTATTCCCGATAATCGAGAATGTTTAAGGATGACCGTAATCTTTTATTACCCCATTAGTTTCAATGATATATAGGAACCATGTTGTGATAGTGGTTTCAAAATGCATTAGCTGTTTCTATGAAAAGATAAAAATTAAAATAAAATAAAAATAAAAATTCTTTGTTTTGGATGAGAAAGATGTGTAATTCAGATTGGGAAAATGAGAATAAAAGAAAAAAAGAAAATAAAAGCAAAACCCAATAAACAACCCGATCATGTCCATTCATGTTCATGATAGGGGGAGATAGGCTTAACCCAAAACCCAAACCGACTTTGACAAGAAGGTTTAGAACGTAAAAAAACGTACAACGACGTTTTATTATCCCATTAGTTTGAATGATATATGTGAGAGGTATTTTTCTAACAAGTGATAGTGGATTCAGGATACATTAAATTTTTTTTGATACGTGTATAAAAGGGAACTCAGATTTTTAAACTTTCCATTCAGTTTTAACTATAGATAGAAAAACGTTGTTTAATTAAAAAAAAAGTTATATTTCTTCCAAAATGTATAAGTGTCAAGTTTGCTTAAAATATTTTACAAATAAACGGAATTTGGTGAGACATAATTCTCTCCATAGTGAGAGTAAAATTGAATTAAAGTGTAATTTCTGCCAAAAAAAATTTTCGCGCAAAGATGTTTTGCTTCGGCATAAAGAAATTATACATTCCGTAACTGAGGTTGCTGATACTCGTATATCAGAAATGATAATCTCCAAAGGAAGGCAGAGTTTTCCATCTTCAACATCACTTGGTGCTGAATGTTCATCGGAGAGGAGTGGAGAAGGTATGTTGGTGAGTACTACAAGAAAGAGGGATATTTCTCCGAAACCAACTACATCATCTGATACTACAATAAAAAAGCTGAAACTTAACTTTAAGAGATGTGACGTTTGTGAGGAAGACGTTGATGTTATGAAATGGTCTCATCATCAACGTAAAAATACCCATAAAAATAAGGCTAAAGTTCTCATCACACATAATGTTAGCTTGATTGAATCAGCTTTCAATAATAGAATTAAGACTTTCTCCATTAAAAATGTGGATGAAAGCATTCTTGACATAAAGATGCTTGTTGATAAGAAGCACCCCATAATCATGGGGCTTCTACAAGAGGAAATTCAAGCGATGAATTCCTTTAAATTCAATCTCGAAGTGTTTGGCGAATTTATAAAACATTCGGATGATCCCGATAGTGCAATTATTGCCACTAAAAGCATGCAAACCAAAATGCTAAGTGTAGTTTCAGAAGATGAATTGGATGATCATCTCGAAAAAATGTATACCGAAATAAAAAATAAATTGGAGGAATTTCAATGTAAAGACAGTGGATGGGCTTTATTGTCATTTTTAAGGATAGAAGTAAACATTAACAAATATAGACCTATTAGTGGATCTTCATATTTCAAGCTACCACTTCAATTAATAAAAAAGAAAGCCTGCATCAATGTTCAAAATAATGATGAATATTGTTTTAAATGGAGCATCATAGCTGCTCTGAGCACAGAAGTTACGAATAATCGCTCGAGAACTAGTTCGTATAATATCACAAACATAACAGATGAGTTGATTGATGTATGTGGTAAACTAATCAGCTTTAAAAATTTGCAGTTCCCTCTGGTATTAAAAGATGTAAAAAAATTTGAAGAGAACAACCCAGAGATAAGTGTGAATGTATTTGGATATGAATCTAATGATAAAAAGAAAAGTGTTAAAATCATTGGTCCATTATATCATACACAAAAGGAGCAGAATATACACATTAATTTGATGTATTGTATAAACATTGATCGTAGAACTCACTACGTTTATATCAACAATATATCTCGCTTAATATGTAGTCAAATTTCGGGTAAAGAACATCAAATGCATCTCTGTAACGGATGTCTACAACATTTTGCTAGTAAGACTAAACTTGAAAACCACAAAAGCGAATGTTGTAGACTTATAACAAAAATGCCAGAGGGAGATAACACAAATATTTATTTCAAAAATTATGGAAGACAACTTCAAGTTCCACTAGTAGTGTACGCTGACTTTGAGTCCATCCTAGCTCCGATAAGCCACCAAACACCCGATCCTAAATTTTCATCAACAACAGCTGTCCAGCAACATATACCTTGTGCCTTCTCCTACTTCATCAAGTGCAGTTTCAATGAAAAACTTGATAAGCAAGTGACATTTGTTGGTGAGTACTAACATTTAACTTGTTATAAACCATTTATTTTACCCACATTTCATTATTTTAAAAGATATGAATAATAATTTTTTTCTTCCTTTCTTTTAGGCAAAAACTCTCCAGATAAATTTATCGAAATGCTGACATCGGATTTAACTGCCTTATATCAGGATGTGTTGGAGAAACCGAAGCCAATGAATCCACTGACGGATGCAGAAAACAACTATCAAGTAAATAATCCATTTTGTACAATTTGCAAATTAAGTTTTAAGGAAAGCGAGCTTAGAGTAAGGAACCATTGCCATCTCACTGGTATATTTATAGGACCTGCACATGTGAAGTGTAATTTAGATTTTCGTGTCCCAAAATTTTTTCCAGTTCTCTTTCATAATTTCTCGGGCTATGATTGTCATATGTTTATTAAAAGTCTCGCTAAAATTCAAGGAGACATTAACATCATTCCGATGAACAAGGAAAATTATATATCCCTATCTAAAAGAATTTATTTGGGTGAAAAAAGATTTTTTGAAATAAGATTTTTAGATTCAAATAGATTTCTTCAATCAAGCCTTGCTTCTTTAGCAAATAATTTATCTCTTGATGACTTGAAAAATACAAAGAGTGTTTTTCAAGAGAGCGAATCATTCAATTTAATGATAAGGAAAGGTGTATTCCCTTATGATCATTTAGATTCATGGGAGCGATTTGAAGAACCATCACTTCCATCTATTACTAAATTTCATAATAAGATGGTAGATGAAGCATGTTTAGATGGGGATTACAATCATGCTCTAAAGGTATGGAATCATTTTAAATGTAAAACATTTAAAGACTATACCATTCTATATCTAAAGAGTGATGTTCTCCTGTTAGCAGACATTTTTGAAAAATTCAGAACAGTTTGTAATTCTATATACGAACTTGACCCTTGCCATTATTTTACCGCTCCTGGTTTATCATGGGATGCTATGCTCAAAACAACAAAAATAAAGTTGGAGCTTTTAACAGACGTTGATATGTACAACTTCTTTAAAAGTGGAATTCGGGGTGGGTTGTGTCAGTGCAGTCACAGAGATGCCGTTGCAAATAATAAATATATGTCAAGCTATGATCCAAATAAAGCATCGGAATATTTAATGTATCTGGATGCTAATAATTTATATGGATGGGCTATGTCACAACCCCTTCCCTATGGTAATTTTCAGTGGGATAATCCTGAGTTATATACAACTGAGTATATATCCAACATCAAAGATGATAATGTTGGATATGTATTGGAAGTAGACTTAGATTACCCATCTAGTATCCACGATTTGCATAACGATCTTCCATTCTGTCCTGAAAATATAATTACCTCGGGATGTAATATTCCTAAACTTATTGCTCATCTCAATTCGAGAAAAAAATTTACAATCCATTTAAGAAACTTACAGCAGTGTATCTCTAATGGATTAATAGTGACTAAAGTGCACAGAGTCATGACGTTTAATCAATCAAACTGGCTTCAGAAATATATTTTGCTTAACACTGAATACAGAAAAGTAGCCAAAAATAAGTTTGAAAAAGATTTTTTTAAATTGATGAACAATAGCGTTTATGGTAAGACCATGGAAAATGTTGAAAAACGTAGAGATGTAAAAATTGTTTCTGAGTGGCATGCAATAAGAAACCAATTTTCAGCAAGAAAGCTAATTGCTCATCCGAATTTTCATAGTAGTAACATATTTTCACCGAATATGTGTGCTATTGAAATGAAAAAAGGGAGTATAAAACTCGATAAACCAATTTACTTGGGCTTTGTTGTTCTTGACCTATCAAAGTGGTTAATGTACGACTTTCACTACGACTACATGAAACCAAAATTTAACAACAAAATTCGTTTGAACTATATGGATACAGATTCTTTCATCTATTCCATATTTACAGATGATTTTTATGCTGATATCTATGATGACGTAATAAATCCTGATAGATCTAGATTTGATACTTCTGAGTATCCTCCCAACAATATACACAACTTTCCCTTAAATAATGGCAAGGAAATAGGTCTATTTAAAGATGAAAATAACTCGAGAATAATGTTAGATTTCGTTGGATTACGTGCAAAACTATATTGCTATAGAGTAGATACCGGTGAGGTTACAAAAAAGGCGAAAGGTATTAAAAAATATGTAACAAATAATTTAGAATTAAGAGATTATAGAAATTGTTTAATTAAGAAACAAGATCAATATAGATCAATGTATACCTTTAGAAGTAGAAATCATAAAATATATACTGAAAATATTAATAAGTTAGCATTAAGTTGTGGTGATACAAAAAGATTTATTTGTGCGGATTCAAAGACCACATATGCATGGGGGCATAAGAATATTCCAATATGATTGTCTATTGTATATATGTATCTATAAATAAAATATTATATATTATATTCTATATATATGTTAAAATATTATATTTTAGTAGTTTTAAAACGAAAAATGTTTAAATAAAATAAAGATAATTTTTCACATTAACACTGTAAAACCTATCAAGTTTAAATAAAATAAATAAAAATTTAAATCATATTAAAAACTTTGTATTTTTATTTTTTACTAGGGCATATTTCTTTCTTCTCTTTTGTTAAGCATCCATAGCACCAAAAAGGACATAATTTGATTTCCCCGAACCGTTGGTCCACTTAAATTGCTCCGCTTAAATTGCTCCGCTTAAATTGCTCCGCTTAAATTGCTCCGCTTAAATTGCTCCGCTTAAATTGCTCCGCTTAAATTGTCCGCTTAAATTGCTCCGCTTAAATTGCTGGCCAAAACCTACTACTCTCTAAATTCCAACTAAAAAATCCAACTTAAAAAAATCCAACTTAAAAATCCCCTTAAATTCTCTCTTAAAAATCCACTTTGCTCCGCTTAAATTGCTCCGCTTAAATTGCTCCGCTTAAATTGCTCCGCTTAAATTGCTCCGCTTAAATTGCTCCGCTTAAATTGCTCCGCTTAAATTGCTCCGCTTAAATTGCTCCGCTTAAATTGCTCCGCTTAAATTGCTCCGCTTAAATTGCTCCGCTTAAATTGCTCCGCTTAAATTGCTCCGCTTAAATTGCTCCGCTTAAATTGCTCCGCTTAAATTGCTCCGCTTAAATTGCTCCGCTTAAATTGCTCCGCTTAAATTGCTCCGCTTCATTGATCCAGAACCGGCCAAAACCTACTACTCTCTAAATTCCAACTAAAAAATCCAACTTAAAAAAATCCAACTTAAAAATCCCCTTAAATTCTCTCTTAAAAATCCACTTTGCTCCGCTTAAATTGCTCCGCTTCATTGATCCAGAACCGGCCAAAACCTACTACTCTCTAAATTCCAACTAAAAAATCCAACTTAAAAAAATCCAACTTAAAAATCCCCTTAAATTCTCTCTTAAAAATCCACTTTGCTCCGCTTAAATTGCTCCGCTTCATTGATCCAGAACCGGCCAAAACCTACTACTCTCTAAATTCCAACTAAAAAATCCAACTTAAAAAAATCCAACTTAAAAATCCCCTTAAATTCTCTCTTAAAAATCCACTTTGCTCCGCTTAAATTGCTCCGCTTCATTGATCCAGAACCGGCCAAAACCTACTACTCTCTAAATTCCAACTAAAAAATCCAACTTAAAAAAATCCAACTTAAAAATCCCCTTAAATTCTCTCTTAAAAATCCACTTTGCTCCGCTTAAATTGCTCCGCTTCATTGATCCAGAACCGGCCAAAACCTACTACTCTCTAAATTCCAACTAAAAAATCCAACTTAAAAAAATCCAACTTAAAAATCCCCTTAAATTCTCTCTTAAAAATCCACTTTGCTCCGCTTAAATTGCTCCGCTTCATTGATCCAGAACCGGCCAAAACCTACTACTCTCTAAATTCCAACTAAAAAATCCAACTTAAAAAAATCCAACTTAAAAATCCCCTTAAATTCTCTCTTAAAAATCCACTTTGCTCCGCTTAAATTGCTCCGCTTCATTGATCCAGAACCGGCCAAAACCTACTACTCTCTAAATTCCAACTTAAAAATCCAACTTAAAAAAATCCAACTTAAAAATCCCATTAAATTCTCTCTTAAAAATCCACTTTGCTCCGCTTAAATTGCTCCGCTTCATTGATCCAGAACCGGCCAAAACCTACTACTCTCTAAATTCCAACTAAAAAATCCAACTTAAAAAAATCCAACTTAAAAATCCCCTTAAATTCTCTCTTAAAAATCCACTTTGCTCCGCTTAAATTGCTCCGCTTCATTGATCCAGAACCGGCCAAAACCTACTACTACTAGAGAATTCTCAGATCCGTACACCCTAAAATCACATTATAATTCTCTAGTAAGGTCTGTTTTGGAATACTGCTGCATTATTTGGAATCCCTATTACAATAATTCCTTAGATAGAATAAAAAAAGTACAGAGGAATTTCACAAGATACGCTTTCTTTAAGTTGAATTGGAGGATTCCAAGGCCATCCTATAATAGTAGATGCTTATTATTTGGTATGCAATCTCTTAAAGATCGTAGGATATACTTTTCGGTGATGTTCATCAGAGATGTTATTACTTATCATATTAACTGTCCTCCGTTGTTTGCATTAGTTACAGGGGGAATTACACCATCAAGGAGTACACGTTGTCGATTTTTAATCTGTGAACAGTTTCATCGGAGCAATTATGGCCGAAACGAGCCTATATCCCGTTGCATCAGGGAAGCTAATTTTTTCTGTAATAGACTTGATTTTTTTTCGATTTGCTCGAGAGACATCTTTAAATCCCTCGCATTAAATATAATTTCAGCTTCTTTTACTAATAGCACTTAAATTTGTATTCATTTATTCAAATCTTTTAACTATGTATGTTATTATATTGTATGATTGTACTTTTATTTGTATATATCCACCAACGTTTAATTATGTCAATTATCTTAGTCTAAGAGAATTTATATTCGAATTGATGAAATAAACTAAAACTAAAACAATATTCTGGGGTCAGATGAGTCCCAGATTATGTTATATGGTGGAAAGGGATCTCGTCAATATGTAAGAAGGCCTCCAAACACATAACTAATCCACGCTTCACAACTAAGACAATAAAACATGGACGATCCAGCATAATGGTTTGGGCATGTTTTTTCTTCTACCGGATTGAAAGCATTATTGATCAGCATCTTTATATGAAGATCATGGAGGAAGTTATGTTCCCATATGCTTAAGATGAAATGCCACTGAAATGGGTCTTTCAACAAGACAACGACCAAAAGCATACAAGTAAAATTAAAAAGGGGTGGTTCCAAGAAAAGAAGGTTAATGTCATGGAGTGGCCTGCGCAGTCCCCAGACCTCAACCCTATAGAAAATCTTCGGTGCGATGTCAAGAAGTATATTGGTAGTTGTAAGCCAACTACTAACACAGCACTTTGGGAAGCTATACAGCAGGCTTGGAAGTCCATACCTGCCGAAATATGGGAAAATCGAATTAATTCGATGCAACGTTCGTTGTGCTGCTGTTATTTCTAACAATCGACATGCAACTAAATATTAATTTAAGGTTCAAACACTCGACTATCACTTGTGGTAGAAATTGTATATTAACTTTCCTTTTTGTAATATTTAAAGGTAGACTTTGAATGCGCTACTATTTTTTTGACCGCTGTTTTTCTATATAACTTGGATAGATTTGAAGTTACCAACTAATTTATTGAATTTGAAAATGTTTTTTTTCTGAAATTAAAAGCCTAAAAAACATTAATTTGAAAATCAGATGACTATTTACTTCTTTAAAATTAGTAGAATAATTTATTTTAGTTTTTCTTGTGTTTAAATGTTTACTACTATTATTTTGAGCGCAGCTGTATGTATATATTTGATATTTTCATAACCTATTAAATTGATCCATGGTAAGAACTTTGCCCTTAAATGGAAAATTCTATTTTTCCATCTTTACCCCCGTATTCCAGATCTAACGTTGTGTGAAAAGCATAGATCAAAAAATTAAGCGAAAAAGTTGATACCACATATCCGAAGACTAGCTTTGTTTGCTGAAATATCTTGTAAACCTGGAACCTGCTCTTCTTTCAAGTGTTAATTATGCAATTATTATGGGATACACCCAGAGACATATCTCGTTAGCTGATGAATTACTATACCTCTTAAATAAAAACAGAAGTCTCATTACTAAGTTATCTTTCTACTTATTCGTACGCTATTTATTTAAAATTGCAATCTTAATAGCTGACAATTATGCGACATAGAGGAGTATTGATAAACTGCCGCAAATGTGGAAGTGGAATTGTAAATGCAACTATCAAAAAACCATTGCGTCCCAAAAGTCAGCCGTATGGTATTTAATTTGGTCTGGTTGTGTCACGGATGCGTACTTTTCCGTAATCTTCAATTCTCATAGCTTTAGACATGAACTGATATTAACTTGCGATATACATAGGTACAAGGTGGCTCAAAATTAATCACCGTATAGGAATATGTTATGCTTTTTGTAAATGGCCTCGTGCATCGACCATATTTGATATTTGTGAAGAAGACAGCTGCAGATTCAAACAGACAAGCACTCGGCTATAACATGGAATAATAGTGTCGAGTTTTTGCCCAATCATCGGTCGGTGGTGTTAGCGCAGCCTGAATTTCGACGTCGATTTCCAACATGGCAAACATTCCGGTGCTTGGCTACTCGATTCAAAAAGATTGGAATCGCAGAAGACCATACAGAGCATTGCCAACACTATACTGGTCGTTCAGCCAAAAATACAGCGATATAATGATTGACATGACCAGAAGATCGCCTTATATAACCATCCCAGACTTCTTTCTTTGGGGCTACTTGACGTCGCGAGTTAATGCCTCAAACAATCGAAGCCCTTATGGAGAATATTCGACAGGGATGCGAATAATTATCACCGGAAATCTTGCGGAATGTGTGTACCGAAACAGGTGTCAGCCATTATATATCATCTTTTCCACTCAACAGAAAATTGCAAAGATCAAAATAAAGATTTCCATCACTTAAAATTATATTTTTTATTTAGCAAAAAAGTAATTTAAAAACAAAATTGGATGATTAATTTTGAGCCACCTTGTGCTATAGGGCAAGATATGCGCTTGCAAAAAAAAATAACTCGAACACTTTGATCAAAGTTCACATTACGATGATAGAGAACACGAAAAAATTGGGTCCCAAAATTCCGTTTCCGTTTGTCTGTCTGCATATCTGCACCTCTGCTTACAGCTCCCAGACTTATGATTCCTGCCATACAGCCGTTATGGGAAATCTTATTTATTTTGAAAACGGCTCTAACTACTTTGATAAACAAAAATATATGTAAGCAAAATTTTAGGAAAAAAAAAATTATTAACAGTACCCGATTCTATTACTTTATGTATTTTCGGCTCACTCATTAACGGCTCTCAAAATTTGCACCAAAATTCAAGTAATAAATATACAGGAAAAATAATATTGTACATACAATTTTTACAAACAAAATTTTTTGTTTTTTATACTCGTATTTATATTTCAAAGCAATTTTTAAATTTTAAAGTACTTTTACGTAGAGTGAGTACGATCAAGTCGTGCGTTTTATTAAGTCTAGTTTTGATTTCCAGCCGCTGAGAAAATAATTTTCTGGCGTGGAATGTCTGTTGCTACCAAGTGAGAAATCTTCCAAGATTATCAATTCGGAATTGGCATAAAATTGTAGGCCTCTTCTAATCCTGCTAAAATGCACAGTTGAGTGACTGAGAGTAAAGGCTCCCTAGGAGCTTTTGGACTCTAATTTGTTTGTTTTATCGCTTCTTCAAACTTTGCTCTGTTGAAATTGCGTTCTTCCCTTTAAACAATTTCATAATAATACCTGCTTTTCTAAGAATGCTCATCAGTTTTGCATCGAGTCTAATTTCGGACGTACCGCCAAGTGAAGAGATTCTTTTTTTTTTTAACCGTACCACACGAATGTGGTATTCCTTTCCCAACTTAGTTCTTCCTTTTCATTTCAATACCTAGACCCTTAAGACAAAATGTCCTATACTCAATTCTCCCTCTATTTCCTTAATGCTTGCACTGCGTTAAATAAAACATTTTAAGGGTAGTCATAACCCCTTCAGTGCGCATCTGTAATGAAAAAAAAAAAACAGCAACTTCTAAATTGTTTAGTTTTAATTTATTATCTTAGTAATAAATGGCTTTAAATTTATGAAAGTATTTTGCATTTAATAATGTTTTAAATTAAAATAATATGTATGTATTGTTACGTTTTTTTTCTTAAGCACTACTTATCTCACTCGCATTATGCTTAAATAGATTCTCTACTTTTACTATGCACACTTTCTTTTCGGAATTAAGGTTATTGTCAGACGCAGCAATACTAAATAAAGTTTTTCAATAGTTTAAACTATTAATGGAATATTAGTTGTTAGTAAACCGCTTTTCCACAACATTCAAACATAAGCTTGAGACACATCATAAGTTAATAACAAAACGAAAATGGAAAGCTGTCACATTTACCCCCTAATATAAATTAAATAAAGAGTGTGTCTTCCCCTTCCCCTTCGAATTCCGTTTTTCATTTTTTGTTTTCAATCAATAAAGGTGGCTTAAAAAGGACACTAGCTTGTTTTTAAACTGGAGCGGAATCGGATGTCGCCCATGCATAATTTATGTTAAATAAGCTTTATATTTGTGAGCATTTTGTGTTTATTTTTTTTTTTTTTTGAGTACTTTTGTATATATTTAGTTAGAAGGAAGAAATATGTAATGCGGAGTGCAAACTAACTTGAATCCATGTCTTTGGTTGCTCTGGGAAGAATCTGATAAAAATTCTCAGTTGAATTTCCTGTTTACTAATCGCTACAGATAGATACCATTGTCTGAGCCTTAAATTTTATTTATGTTTATTTAAATACTTCTTAAAGCATTTCCTTTTTTATGGTTTAAGGCTCTTGTGCTTCTATCGTTTTTGTGAATCTTAAAGCTTTTTGCACATTTAACAACATACACAAAAAAACCGTATTCGTGTATACGCTTCTAACTTCATAAGAGAATCTACATCTACAGGCTTCTCGTATATGCAAGATGCAACGTTTGAATAGCATTTTATACACACACACAAGGATACATACTCTTTTTTGCTTGTGATAATGGAAAACTGGATGCAAGTGAAGATAAGAGTATGATAACAAAGTTTGTTTATAGACTAGAGGAAAATGACGATGAACACTTATGCCTCATAGCATACATTTATGCACACATTCGCACACATACAGCAAACACACAGAATTCTCTTATAAAAAGTGCAAGTACCTATATGATGTAGTATATTTGCAATTCATCTTCATTGTTTTATCTCTCATAAATATTATTCCAGACTTTTCGTTTTTTTTTTGGTTGGATTAGGATGTGCGGAAGGAATGGAAAGCAAATAAATTTTGAAAATTGAAAATCCTACTGAAGAATATTAATTGCAAGAGAAGAAGTATATAAACTTAAAAACTAAAAACTTTAAAATATGTAGACCCCTAAGCTATTTGTGTTAGATTGTTGAAATTAGGCCAAACGTAAAATACAAGGAATTTTTGTCCTTTTAATGTCATTCGTTAGGTTTTGAAATAGGAATTCAATTTTAATTGAATTGAATTCAAATTTTAGATCCGGATTAGATGACATATAGTCTCATGAAGATCATACGCGATTTAACCGTGTTTATATTTCAATTCATTTGGTTGTACCGTATCTATGTGAGCTTTTCATTTGTCGAATTTTTGAGTTCAAAAATCTTCTTATAAGTCAAGCCATACAGGCGTTAGAAAGTTTGAAACGAAATCAATAAAAAAGATCTTGAAAACAGGAAACATTTCGAAAGAAAATTTCACCATGTATTATCTAGAAAACCGACCGTGGCCCCCTTCCCTGAAACTCATACAAATTATCTTCCTTTCTTTAAAATTCATAGATACTTGTTTCTTTGTCAAGTTCACCGAAAAATAGGGCCATATCAATCAGTAACGATTCGTTTTTTTTTTTATTCGATCATCAAAAAGTATTGATGATTTCAATGAATTTCATTCCATTTTTTTTCCTTTTCAATCAAAATCGATTATAAACAGAGTTTTGACTGTTCGAGAAAAAATTAAAAATATTGTTTGTGCTTACTTTTTATTTTGAATAAATACCTTTTTTTGCGCAAAATTGTTTTGTTTTATCTATGTATTTGGTTTTGGTACTACGAAACGAAATTAAAGTTCAAATTGGATTCGATCAAAATAAGTACGGGCTTTAGTATTGTATTCGATTCGTTAAATATCATCATCGAAATGAATGAAAATCGACATTCACCAAAACACAAAATGATAGAATGATCAATTGATTAAAATGAATCATTTAGTTGATCGATTGTTAACGATTTGATTATTTGAAATGAACGATTTATATCAGATCATTCTGGTTTTGTTGTTCGTTCCGTAGATAGTTCTGATATTGTCGTAAGTAAGTCGAATGCTGTTGGGCTAGATGATATCGCTCCTAAATTATTTTATATGATTCTGTCTATTTTGCTGCATTATCTAAAGTTCGCGTTCAATACAATTTCAATGTCAGGAGTATATCCCGATCTGTGCAAGTTGTTACAATTTTAATTCGCGAATTAGAAATTATATTATTAATGAAAAAGGTCAAAGAAAATGACCCGAAAGAACCACGACGCGACCGAACAACAACTAGTAAGATGAAACTGAAAGAAACCGATGACGAACTGTCAAACTATCGACAGACAAGTTCAGCGAAAAAAAAATTGCAACTGATAGCAACAATATATGCTACCACCACGACTAGGTTCAGCAAGGGGGTGGGTTCGCGAATTATTTTTTATGACGATGATTTATTAATGCAATAAAAAAATTAGATGATTTATTTTCAATCAACGCAGAGGCGTAGCTGAAAAAGGAAAAAGGGCGCCAGTGATTTTTTTTTTTTTTGAAGATAAGGAAATCACAAACCTTTGGAGTGAAACGAACGGTGAAAGATATTTTAAATAAAAGATTTAAATTTATTATTCCGAATGGGAATTTTAAAATTTTATTCAATTGCTTGGGAAACCTTGCAATTAAGTAGGGCTAAAACCCAAGATCTTTTGAAATAATTATCACACAAATAAAAATGAATTTAGCAAGATGGACCGTAAACACTCGGTCCCGAAAGCACAAACGGTGGTAGAAAAAAACGGGTCGCGCGTTCCGTAATATCGGAATTTTTCGATTACAAAAACCAAACAAATATGAAAGAAAAACCAATTTTTAAAACGAATTTATAGACTCCAATAAAATTTTTAAATTACACCTTTAGTACCACTATACTTATCTTTGTTACCACCAAATTCCTCTCTTATCCTCGAGTTTAACTTCAACTTTCCTATGCCAATTCTTCGTCCAAATCTTCCTACGTTTCTGCAATTAAAATTTTCTGATATTTTCCTTTCTTTCGTTTTAAAATTAATTTCCTTTTTTTTTTGTTCTCAAAAAATTTGCTTGTTAATTTTCTTCTTGCACGTCTATCTTGTTTCAATCTCCGTAAAGAAGTGTCCTTCCAGGCTTTCACCTTGCCTGGAAGACCTCTTCTCTTTTTAAAACCCAGTGCTTTCCGCCAATCAGTGACGTGGGCTTCGATAGCGTCATTTATCAGCAACACTCAGCACATTGGCGAGAGTGCGCCAACGCAGTTGGAACCCATCAGCCTTCTCGTACTCGCACTTTACACCCAGCTTTATGCACAATCATCATCATTGAATTCGCCGACCTCCGGATTGACTTTCCAGTGGCGGGCAATTCAATGGGTGCATTCAGCCACCTAACATCCCCATACAAGTTTTTAAACAAAATTTTCTGAAAACCAAAAAAAAAGGAAATCAATTTTTCTAAAATAAAACCCGGTAAGAAACACTGGAAAACCCGTGCAAAGAAAGTTGCTATAATTTAAAAAATACTATTTAGAGGAAGTTGGTGGTAATTTTCTACATCGCCAATTTACTAGATTCGTTGGGTTTTTGCGCAGATTTGGGGAATTGTAAGGACTAGCCGTTAACGTTGCATCTTTTACATACATAAAAATATGTTTTAGGTTGGGCACGCAGCCATTCTCACAAGGAGTAACTTCAACATTTGGGAACAAAATTTCGCCAATGTTACTTTTTCCGCTAGTTTACACAGACCGCCCGTCTGTCTCTGTGACCAACTGTCACTTCCATTAGCTTTTAGTTTCAAAATTAAACACGCTTATATTTTGTTTCTTCAAGTTACTGAGCGAGTGAACCGATGGCTGATGGACCATGGCTGCCCTTCTCTCTCTTAGTAAGTTGAAAGAAACACCTGCTTGAAGAAGGTTATTAAAAGAAAGGAATAAGGATAGGGAACAGAAAGAATGATTCTTGTTACGGAAAATTTTACCGTAACAAAGGTACTTAAAATTATACCATTTCCAAGAATTCTTACAGGACGGTCTATCACCGTGATGACTGACTTGATAAAGTATATAATGTGATAACGTTCTTACACTGAGCTCAATCCCTACCTCGAAACAAATTGGATTACGCAAAAGGCACAACTGTATTAAACAAAAAAAAATATTTATTGAATGCTGCTAAGCTTATACCTAACCTATGTATGTATGTATACTATTCTTTTTTGACTAAAAAAAGCAAGCAATGCAAATTTGGGGATAACTTGTCATATTTTCTGTCGAATGGTTTGGGTGATTCTCATACCTTGATCAAAATCAGCGGTATGTACTGTTTTTAAGAAACACAGTTGAAAAAGAGAATTCACGATTGGGGTGCAAGAACTTGCTCTCATGAAGTAGCAGTTTACTACAAAATTACTGTCAGTAAGCACATCATCTGACACATTCTTCATCTATACGACATCTATAATATCATAGAACTTTTTATGCATAAATTTGAAGCACTTAAATCGATATTATGGGCGTTTTCAATGTTCATAGTTCTTCCTACGGCATCGTAGCCAGACAATACCGGAAGGAAGGTATGTAAAGATCTTTGCTTAGTTAAACCATTTAACTCAGGTTGTTAACGACTCAACTCGAATACCTGACATTGCAGGCCATTCCCCAAATACGATTGATCTGTTCCTCACAACTGATCCTGATTAATACACTATTAGTGTATTAACATCGCTGCTAGTTCAATTTTTCCACACAGTGTTATAATTCGTCCTGTAATTGAGAGCGCAAATCTTTCTATGCAACTCGTACAGTCGCAAATCCTTAAAGATCTTGAAATACACAAATCCGCTGATCCACATTGGGTATCTCCTTTACTTCTGAAGAGGTGTTCTTCTTCGCTAGGCGGTCCCCAAAAAAGGCGAATCTTCTTCTAATCACCGACCAATTGCACTAACGTCCATTCTTTCCCAGCTCATGGAAATGCTTAAGCTTAAGAAACGCTGTTTAATAACTGACAGTACCTTCTCCCCAATAGGTCCACTGATGATCTGAGGGCATATCTCACCAAAAAGTGGAACCAAGCTTTACATCATTTTGTAGAATCAAATGCAATTGGCATTTGATATTTCTAAAGCATTTGATAGCGTTCGACACGAAGCACTTTTATCGATGATTCTCTTCTTCATTGGATAAGAAATTACCTTTCTGACCATTCGAATTGTTTTGGATCGTTTTAAGTTTGATATTAAAAAAATAAATGCTGGGGTGCCCGGAGACTCCGGTTTGTCTTCACACTCTTCCTTGTCATGATAAATGATCCTTTGTCTGAAATTTCTCTCAGCTTTTCATATTCGTTTTCAGACTCACAAACCTGTTCTTCAGCCATTGAACTGAAACGGCAGCGTATTCTTATCTCTACAGCATTATACAATGAAGTACTCGTATTAACAACCGCATGGAATTTAATACATCGAAAATACATAGCTGTCTTCTGTCGGCCAAGTGAAATATACTGCCGAAGCTATGATCCTTGCATCGAAGAAAGAAACTTAAAATCTTTCCATAGTCGATATGTTGTGTGTGTTAATGACCGTATGTTTTATGAAAAGGTGCATGCAATTGTTTCATCCTTCTGCTTGAAGGCATACATTTGCCTTAAACTTCATTACCCTGATACCACAGATAATTATATATAATTATCTGTGCTGATACCCTCTTTACTGATTTTAACCTGTTGGATAGAAAGAAAATCTCGTATCTTTCATTGACTTATCGCTTTTTCTATCAACGATTTTCAATTGGGAAAACCAGTTGCATTTCTTCCCTGAAACCATTCCGCAGTATTACTCGTCTACCGTTGTTCATGCGACACGTACTGTCAAATATAGAGATTCGTTCATTTTCCGCACTATTAGAATGTGGACAACTTTGCTCGATTTCCCCCCCATTATGATGCACAAGCTTCTAAGACCAATTCTCTCCACCTTACCTTAGCACTCGCACTGTGTTACACCGTAACATTATAAATGTAGATAGTTATAATATGCCTATATAAGCTAAATTATAAAAAAGAGCGATATGCAAACAGAATTGCGAGAGGCACTCCTTTCGTACTCCCTATCATCGTAATGTCGAGTTTGATACAAAATCACTAATTCGATTTTTCATATGAATGCATAGCTTGTAGAAAAAAAAAGAACATGTCAAAAGAGTTCTATCATAAACATAAAGAATTTATTTCAACGATAACTGTATATAGGAGTCTTTGTGATATTTCATAATGATTTCAAAGTGCATAAACAAACACATACATACATTGTACCTTTGTAATTTAGGACTTTGAGAATTTAGACAAACTTAAATTACTTTCAATGACAGAGAAATCACTGCAGGCCATTTTTCTTTTGAGAATTTCAAGCGAAATAGGGAGACCAGAATTTTCTCGAACAATTTTTGTGTATTAAAAGCAATCCCCAAGGACGAACAACGCATACAAACAATATTATTTATTAATATTTTTGAAAACAAACTAAATTTCATTAAGTTATAGAATTTGTTGAAGCTATATGTATAGGATACCACCTTCCAAGTTCATAAGGGATTGATGTCCACTTCAGCTGCTAGCACAAGTTTTGAAATATTCCTCTAGACTCTGGAGACAAAGAAAATGTGCTGTGTTTGTGATGCTGATAGGACAAAAAAGCAGGGAATTTTCAATTCCCTAGACAACACAAGTCACAAAAGAATATTGTTTGTGCTTTGTTCGACGTGATTTGGAAAAGGCTTGAAGTTTCGCAGGCAAGAAATTAAGCCAGCAATCGGATGATCTAACCTGGGAGCGAAATTATTTTATAGAAGTTCACACCAAGCAATAAAACAAAATATTTGATTGTGCTTACGTATTGTGTTAGCGTAATATTTTTATTAATAAACCTTTCTTACTTATATTTCATAGAAGACCAGCAGTTACATCTTGTTTTTAAATCCGGATAACATCTGGAATAGGGAACGAATCACTATTTTATCCTCTACGTATGATATTCAAAAAGTCAGACAAAATCGCTGAAGCCATTAATTTTTTATAATTTTCCACACTCAAGGGATAAAGATTCCGCCCATTATGTGAAATAGTAGGAATGTTGTTTTAAGTTAAGAGGCGTGGAAATGAGAGGGACATATTGAGAAATGTGCATGAGCAAGGAATATCCATAATTGACGGTACGTCTGAAGTTACGATTAAGGGTAAGCTGATCAGCATTCACGACTTGACAGGAATTATGGTCGAATTGTTTAACGCAACAGGCTTTATCATTGGGGCACTATATATAGCTCTTGAGCGATAAAATAATGAAAGGCAAAAAACATTACGCTGATGAATTTGTTTGCTATAAGTTCATAGGCTCTGTTCTTGATTTTATCTAAAATCTGTTCCTAACCCGCCCAGATATGGGAGTAATGCTCAAGTTTTGGGCGAAGTATGCCTTAAGGATATGCCCCATAGAGCAAGTAAAGCGTATCTGAAAGGTTTTAAATTCATTAAATTATATTAGCCTTTTAAATAACTGCCTTATTTTTTTGTCTAAATTATATTTTCTTTTGTGTTTTGTCGGCAAACTATACATAGGTTCGTAAATATATGATTCAGCAAAAAGTTGTATGGTTATCGTGGGTCAAACATAAAATTCTTGTCACTAAACAATTATCTCAACAAAATAATTACAATGAACCCACGCACGGTCCGGTCAACCCCGGTTGTGACAAAACTGAAAGCTTTCATAATATGTACAAGGATAAAACTATTAGTACAATATAGTGTCACCAGGGGAATATGATGGTGCAGTATTACGTGACCAAAATGAGAGAATTGCGTGTTACTGATGATTTATCAACACGATTCCCAGTCCTGATGGGAATTAACTTGATCTTATCAAAACGAAGCATTTTAATGGAAGCCAAATAACCCCTAATGGACATCTTTTGACTAATGAAACTCAGCCCACGTAATTCCATGTTATCAGATGTAAATGGCTTTGACCTTATGCTTTTGCAATAGTTATTATTTTCAAAGTCATTTTAATGTTACGAAGT
Source organism: Chrysotoxum bicinctum (assembly GCA_911387755.1). Lineage (NCBI taxonomy): Eukaryota > Metazoa > Arthropoda > Insecta > Diptera > Syrphidae > Chrysotoxum > Chrysotoxum bicinctum. The sequence continues at coordinate 2,138,782 of OU426987.1, forward strand.
CGGTGCAGTTCTGACTCAAGGCCCAATGGTGGTTTGGAAGTTTTGCGAGAACTGTGTTTTTTTAATAGGATTTTTGAGATGAAAATTTTGAACAATGGAGGATGTTGGGTGCAATTTTCATACCCAGAACTCTTCCAAAAAAAATATATAATTGGTAATTCACAAGCTGCAGTCATGCAAATTGCATAACCTTAATGGCCGTTCATGGGAACAAAAATAACTTCTATAAAAGTAGCCACGACTATTTCATGGCTCTGCAATCAAAATCGAATTAGTTTGTAGGTAGTTTATAATAAATGAAAATAGAAATAGCTAAAAAAAGGGCAATAGAAAGAGGTTATGATTGCCTTAGCCCCATGCTGACAGGAGCCACAAAATGCAATGACTTTTGGTTTGGTCGTGCAGAACTTGATTTAAATCAGAAAATTGATTACCATAGCTTATTAGCTGAAAGTAATTCGTGCTGTGATCAGTTTAATCCTACATATACAGGGTGTCCGGTAATTCGTCTGCCATACTTTGCAATGGGATTCCTGGTCATATTCTAAGAAAAATATTGTTCTACAGTAAAGTCTGATTTTCAAATTTTTGCCGATTTAAAAAAAATTCGAACTTTGGTGTACCTTGACCCACGTTAAGGTCAATTTCTCTGTAACGGTAGAGACCTCATTTTCAACTTTTTTTTTAGTAGAAATACTAACCTTTAAGACTACGTTTAAATTGAGCTAATATGTTTTTAGGGTTGCCAGATATTCATTTTTAAATGGTGTTCAATTTTTCTTGCCCGAGCAATATTTTGACTTTGAGGTAATTTTTTTTCAAAATATGCGTAACAGGGGCGGATGCAGAAAATAATTGTGGGGGGGGGGGGGGTTAAGAAAATATGAGATTTTCATAAATATATTATTTTATTACTATATTGTAGGCACTAGTTAATTACATATTCTATATTGTAATATTAACATAAATATGTTATAACTAAACAATATTTGCTCTTAGGGATAGGACGTATCGGAACAATTTCATACAGCTAATCGCAAAAACAAAACATGATAAGGATGTTGCAACGGATACCTATTTGGCAAATTTGAATAATGTTACCAAAAGTTGGAAAATATTCACTACGAGGGCGTTTTTGGTGCTTCCTATTTGGGCATTTTTATTCCGGAATTAATTCTTAGACATAGACTTTATGATAAATTCTAGGTTCGCCTAGCCTAGTGGTCCAAATCTGCAAAACTAATCCGGCATAGATTAATACGTGCAGTTATAACTTGTTATACTTTTGTGATCATAGGAAAAAGAGTTATATGAAAACATAAGGACACCAGCAGACACAATCAGTTGGTACCTACGTTAACTTTACTACATAATTATAACCAAAACGCTCTCAGAGGGTGCTACGTGCTACTCATTTGTAACTGTAACTTTCACACAAACGAAATGAGTGAGCTTTTTCTATTGCTGTTGTTCAACACACTCCGACCATGGAGCCATCAATAACACAAACTTCTATAAATCGAAATCTTTTATTAGCCATAAATCGGAACTTAAGATTAACACGGATATCTGTATCGGTATATTTGCTCCGTTAGTCCGTTTTCTGCTCTATACATAATGTTAACTACTTATCAAAAACGCCATTGCTGTTCGATTCGTCTATGTTTGTTAATCATCAATTCAAATTAAGACAGTTGCGTTAAAATACGAAGACACATAAAATAAAATGCACGATTGGATCGCACAAACTTGCTCTTATGTAAAAGACTAAGAATTTCAAATATTAATGTTATTAGAGAAAAGGCATAAAATTCATTTTTTAAATGACTAAAATTCCTTAAGTAGTTGGAGCTAAGCACAGGATGCCATGTGTTTTGAGCAACAAAATTGTAGTTCGTTTTAGTGGTTTCTTAAAAATAAAAGCTTTTGTATACAGAATTTTTAAAACCTATTTAAGAAAAAATTTTGGTACGCATATTTAAACTTTTTATTATTGTTCGAATAAAAATTTAATTTACAAACAAATATTGAGCCATTTTTGAGATACCGAAATATTGAGTTTCCTGAAAAAATTTTGAAATTTTTTTTAAAAATCAAAACATAAAACTTTTAAAATTTGTACTTACGCAATAATATTTAAACCTTGGAAGGGCTTCATAATGATTAAAATCAGTTGTTCTGTTTTCGAGATAATCAAAAACCAAAAAAATGGTTCCAAGGGGGCTTCCAAGAAACTATTTTTTTGAAAAAAATGTTTCAACCATTACCTAAAATGACTTAATGAAATTTGATGATTTTTTTTTTCAAAATTCTGTGGACTGTTTTTGAGAAAAAAATATTTATAAGATTTCGAAGAAAAATCGTACGGCAGGTACCGTTATTGTTGGTCTTAAAAAGAAAAAAAAAAACGTGTGGGGGAAAAAAATTCAAAACGATATCTACCAAGTTTAACGAAAATCGGCCCAGCCTTTTAGGCCCTAGTCGAACAGACAGACAGACAGAATTTCGGGACCCACATTTTTCGTCTTCGCCATCACCGTAATGTCAACTTTGATAAAAATCTTGAGTTCGATTTTTTTTACGAATGTATAACTTGCCTTATAGTATCTACCTATAAGTCGTAAGAAAAAACAGCACTACCAGAAGAATTTATGGCACGAAAATAACACTCTGTTTTTTTTTCTTTAACAAAATGAACCCTTTTTTTTTTTAGTTGTTTGGGGGGGGGGGATTTGAACCCCTAAAACCCCTACCTGCGTTCGCCCCTGATGCGTAATAAACATGAAGTTTTCTTATTTTTACCTGATGAACAAAACAATAATAAAAAAAACTCATTAATAAGTGCACCCAAAACCCATACATTTGTTGATACTTGGAAAAATCTAAAACAGGTAAAATTAAAAAAAAGTAAATTATTTTTTGCGTTGAGGTGTAAGGGGCTTAAATAAAACAATAATTTGTGTAGTTTTAAGTAATTTTTTATTTTATGTACACACAAATACAGTTATAATAAGTGCTCAAAATGCCTCTCCTGGGTTTTGAATGCATGCTAAATAAAGCCCGTTTTTGGATTTAATTTTATGTTTATTCTCGATAACTCTGGCCTTACTTTTACTGATACCTCGAAAATAAGTTGTTCTTATTTAGTTAAAGTGCTTATTTCAGATGAATAAACGATTTCTTTCATTTGTCCCCATACAAAAAAAAAATCCAGTATAGAGAGATCGGGAGATATTGCAGGCCAGTGAATTAGCCCATTTCTGACTATCCATCCATCAATCCTTAACTTCACGACCAAAGTGGGCCGGAGCACCATTTTGTTGGAAATATGATGAAGCTAGTTGAATCAGTGGAACATCCTCCATTAGGTCTGGTAGATTATTTTGTAAAAACACCAGATAGTTAGTAGAATTAAGTCGGGGTGGTAATTTGAAAGGCCCGATTAATTTATTTCCAATTACATCTGCCCATATATTGACACAGGATCTGTGCTGAAATGATCTTTGCCATCTTGAATGTGGATTCCTCGAAGCGCATGTATGGAGATTATGGAAATTCGCAATATCATCTCCTGTGAATTGAGATTCGTCTGTCCAAAGAATTTTGCTTATAAACTGTTTGTCATCCAAGTTTCTCTCTAGCAACCAGTAACAAAATTCGAGTCTCTTTTCAAAATCATTGGGAAGCTGTTCTTGCCCAGGTTTATGGTGATATGGGGCCTATTGCACCAACTACAAATTACAAGTACAAATTTGTGATTAAAAAAATTTTCATATGAAAAAAACTCGATTTTTACAAATTTGTTAAAAAAATGCTTGTAATCACAATTTTGTAAGATGGTGCAATAGGCCCATGGATACATATTTTTTCCATGCAGTATACTGGAAATTCGGCGTTTGGAAACATTAAACTGTAGAGCCAAGCACCTTATGCTGATTGAAGGATCGATTTCAACAGCTTGCAGCTCCCGCGTTAGGTCTTGCAGTTGAAACTGATCCAGTTTCTCGAAGCCTTCGAAAGGTACGAGTATTTTCAAAAACATTTCGAGAAGGAAGTCGTCTGTTAGGATAAAGTTCCTGGTATCTTCGTTGTGCTCTTCTTGAATTTCTATTGCACAACCCATAAACGAATAAAATGTCTGCGTGTTCTTCTCTAGTGAATGAAGGCATTTCAAAAAGCGCCCTTATCCAACTGTTATTGTGACTTAACTTGATAATCTGATGAATGAATTTGTTTTTCTATTCTTTTATTTAGTTAATTTACCCATTGAACATTCATACCAATAAATTTAACTCTCCCTCAGAAGTGATAAGGTAATAAGGGTTTTGACAGCTAGTCAAGTAGGTATAAGTAGACTTTTAACCATTTTCATGAGTGCGAAGCCTTAAAAACTATCAGTTCTTGGAAAACCACTTCAGTTGCCAAGTACTGCAATAAAAGTAGAGAAAAAAGACAAAATTCGATATTTTACCTGATTTAGATTTTCCCAAGTATCATAAAATGTATGGTTTTTGGGTTCAATTATTAATGAGTTTTTTTTTTGTTATTGTCTTGTTCATTAAGTACAAATAAGAAAACTTTATGTTTATTACGCATTTTTTGAAAAAAATTGACTTCAAAGTCAAAATTTTTCTTGGCCACTCAAAACTGAATATCTGGCAACCCTAAGTTTTAAAGGTTAGTGTTTCTCCTAGAAAAAAAATTCAAAATGAGGTTCCTATTGTTGGTACTGACAGAGAAATTGACCTTAACATGGGTCAGGGTACACCAAAGTTAGCCTTTTTTTCGTAGGAAATTACGGTTTCGTTTCAAAACAATAATATTTATCACTTCCTCTGTTATCTATTGTTATTATATTTAACTTTAGTTTTCCTACCAGCGGAATCTTTACTTTTGCCTAAAATAAATAGCTCTATCCAGAATTTCATTAGATGCAAGACATTGCTGTAATCTATTTGAAAACCAACTTCAGCTTAGATTGGAATTTCCAAGACAATAATGTGCTCTTATTAACTGATTTCCAACACAATATTATACGTGCTGTAAACTCATAGCCTTAGGAAAACAAGCATGATAGAATTAGGTGTACGATAGGTTCCTATATTGTGTGAAACGATTCCCTTGTGAACAAAAGTTTCCATCTCTAAGGAAAGTGGTTGGTTCAATTGTTGTTTTGATAGATTGATGGAATAATAATTATTGAAAGCTTCCTCTATACAATGCTTCGATTCGAACATCATCATACTGAAGGGTTTGTGAAGTAACTGCACGTCAAGAATATTTGTTTAATCCTATATGCAAAGTCAATTATTATAGAATCACGTATACTGATCACATGGTGCTAAAGGTAGAAAAGGTAAAACACTGAACAGGAAAGCCAGTAAGCTGGATCTATACCTTCAGCCAGTTTATAAGAGAAATGCAATAAGAAAGATTTATAGCCAAAATCAAAAATTCTTTTTCTTAGGGAAAATGTTTTGTGTGGTACTTTTATTGAATCATATTAGAAGAAATAAAATACCGAGTTTAAAATACCTAAATTAAACAATAGACGAAATTCAGAATATACATATGGAACAAAATTGAGTTATTTATTTTGAAAAGAGGATAAGTCCACTTTTACTTATGTGTGTATTATCCGCCCTTATACATTAATTTGTTAACATAGGTACTTATTAACTTGCACTCTTAAGCTAAATAAAATTTAAAATTTTTACTACTAGCCCTGGGAAAATTCGACAGCCAAATGACAAATTACAAACAATAAATCCAACAAATCTGAGAGTTATAATTGTATGTCTTGAGCATTTTCTTTAAAGTGTTCTAGATCGCAGCTAAAGTTTTCAACGGGAGAAAGGATTGACTTCGATATTTTGCTCAGACTTGACATTGCGATGATAGGGAAATAAAAAAGTGAGTCTCGCAATTCTGTCTGTCTATCTGTCTATTCGACTGGTAAAGTTAGGCTATAATTAAAAAAAAATGACATAAAGACATTACTGACTGTACCAAAGAACCATTTTCAAGAATTTCTCGTTCTCGGCATAACTCGGCATGTACAGAAGCTTCTAAGAAGTTGAAAAACATTGAATTTCAAAACCTTAATAAAAATATTTTTTGAATTCTAGAAAAAAAATAATCAATTCTTTTTTTTAAATTCAGCATCTCAAATTCGTACAATAATTATGACTTAAAGTTGCCATACAAAACAAATTTCTTAAAGTTAACATAATTTTCTGAGCTATATTTGTTTGTAGTCATTAAAATATCGATGTTTACTTGCGACTTATAGGTATAGTTATGGATTCGTAAAAAAAAATCGAACTCGAGATTTTGATCAAAGTTGACATTACGATGATAGCGAAGACTAAACAAGGTCTCTAATCTCTGTCTGTCTGCCTGTTCGGCTACAGCCTAAACGGCTCGTCCGATTTTTTTTAAACTTGGTAGCTATAGATATCATTTTTAATTTTTTCCCACCACATTTTTTTTTCTTTTTTTAAAGACCAAAAATAACGGTACCTGCCATACGAATTTTTTTCAGAATTTTATAAATATGTATGTATCTATTTTTTTTAAAATTGTCCCACTGATTTTTTTAAGAACAATTCTAGAAAAATCATTTAGTTAAAGCTAGTTGAACAAAAAAATCAAAAAAAAATGGTTTTTATTGGTACCCGCCATGGACCAATTTTCCTTATTTGATTTTCTCGAAAACGGTACAATCGATTTTAATCATTTGATGTATGCTTGAATATTATTGTGTATTCAAATTAAATTTTTTTTTTTTTGATTTAAAAAAAAAATCTGAATTTTTTTTCAAAGCTCAATATTTTGAAGACCCCATGCTCGATTTTTTCTAAAACTTGATAAATAAAAGTTTTTTAATATTATCCACAACGTTAGATTTTAACGAATTAAATAGAAATCCATTGCAAGATGTGTGAAAAAAAAATATTTTACCTAAAAATAACGGTACATAGCATACAAAAGTTAAAAAACGCTTTTCGAAAATCCTATTTTTCTCGAAACGGTTCCGAGAATTTTGATAAATTTTTTTTCTTTCATTAAATTTTTATGATCTATAATTTAATAAAATAAAGTGCACGACTGGATCGCACGAACTTGCTCTTATGTAAAAGTCCTTTGGAATTTAAGGTACATTTTATTAATATAAAACATGGATTTAATAAGATAATAATGTTTAAATGCATAAAATTGCCGTCTGGTTTCCGGAAAAGTATGAATTTATGCAAATAAACTTTAAAAAAACGTTTTATTATTAAATAAATTTTTTATATAAGAAATCTCTCTAAAATTTTTCAAGAAAAAAATGTGGGATGCGAATTTTAAGTATTAAATAATATTGATTTTAGGTTTTGAAGACATTGATTTAAAAAAAAAAAAATTTTTCAAAAAATACAACAAATATTTTTTCGAATATTTTTATACACAATATTATTTTAAACTTAAGGGGACTCCTGCTGAAAATTTTGGGTTAAAATCCTTAGAGCCGTTAATGAGAAAGTCGAAAATAAAAAAGAACGGGTCTATGGCAAGTACCCCTAATAACATTGTGCCCTAAAATTTTGTTTGACCAAAATGTAGCCCATGTCCATAATATCACACTTAATTTTTTTTATCAAAATCGTTAGAGCCGTTTTTGAGATAAATAAGATTTTGCACTACGGGTGTATGGGGGTACCCTTAGTTTTGGAGCTAAAAAAAAAATTTCAATTTTTTCTCTATGGAATCACCAAAGACCCTTAACTACCGAGATTGAAAGAAATAGGTCCAGTGGCTTAGGCTGTAGTGAGAGGTACAGATATACAAACACACTGAAACATGTTTTTTGTGTACTAAATTTTCCTTAAAATTTTTATAAAAAAAATTGTTACGCAAATTGTTAGTATTTAATAAAATACATTTTAAAACGTAATGTAAAAATTTAACCGTGTATCGGTTTTCAAGATATCGAATTTTCAAAAAAAAAAATTGTATTATTTTTTTAAAAATCCAAAAACAATTTTTTCGAAAAAAATTTTAGTTTATATTTTTTTAAAATGCAAAGGAGCTCCTGCGTAAAAATTTCGGTAAAAATCGTTGGAGTCGTTGGTGAGAAAATCGAAAATCAAAAAAACGGTTCTTTGACAGGTACCCCTAATAACATTTCCCCCCAATTTGTTTTTTGACCAAAATGTAGTCCATGTCTATAATATCACACCTAATTTGTTTTATCAAAATCGTTAGAGCCGTTTTCGAGATAAATAAGATTTTGCATTACGGGTGTATGGGGGGTACCCTTAGTTTTGGAGCTAAAAAAAAAATTTCAATTTTTCCTCTAGGGAATCACCGAAGATCCTTAACTACCGAGTTTGAAGAAAATACGTCCGGTAGCTTAGGCTGTAGTTCGAGGTACAGACATACAGACATACAGACATACAGACATACAGACATACAGACATACAGACAGACAGACGGAATTGTCAGACCCACTTTTTTCGTCTTCGCTATCATCGTAATGTCAACTTTGATCAAAATCTCGAGTTCGATTTTTTTTCCAAATGCAGAACTTGCCCTATAGTATGGTAGGGTGATGGCACTAGTAGTCGGCCACTTAACTTTTTTTTTATCTTTGATGAGCGTTTAAAAATCACTTATTTAAGTTTTTGATAGAGTTTTCAGTTTTAATGATTAATTGAAATGTGTAGTTTGGGAAATTCTAGACGAATTAAGTATATTTACTACATGAAACAAATTATTTAACTTTATGGAGATGAAAGTGTGATTCTTGAGTAGTCGGCCCTTTCAGTTTCAGTAGTCGGCCGCATAGGTATCTAGTAGTCGGCCTCTATTCGACAATTCATATTTTCATACTATTTGCAATAGTAAAAAGTATCTAAGAAGTATTTTAGCATTTAATAACTATCAAAACACAATTTTAATAGAACAGGAACATGTTCGGCAACAATGACCAGCACTCTTTAGTGATTGTTTCACAACACAAACCCACCTTTCCCAGAACACCCTCAACGCTGGAATTCTTCCTGGCTTCCTCGAACCTAGTAGACACTGTTCATGAATTATATGAAGCTGTTCAACTGTCGATCAATCTCAACCAACCCGTAAACTTTACAACAGAAGTTCCTGAGAATTTCAGACGGATGGATATTGATAGACTTCACAGGGACATCGAAGACATCTTAACTCTTATACCTTCAGACAGAAATCTTCTGGCTACCCAAATCGATGCAGCGATTGTCAATTTTAACATGCCTTATCTAATGCCTTGGACAAGCAAAAACAGTCTAGAACGTCAAAGGATAGGTACCAGCACCTTCCCGAGTACTTTCAGAGTCTCTATGCTCACTGCCAGCTTCTAAGAAAACGAATCAATTAAAAAATCAAGTGACCACAACTCCAAGGCGAAACGCACATTAAATTCAATCACTCCACTTAAACCGAAATAATTTTCATATCTTCATTGGTATAAGAAAACATCTCTAGCGGATCCATCAAAGTGAACTGAATACAACCAACAGAAACTTACAGATAGTTTGTAATGAGCTACCGCAAGCCAACATCATGTTCCGGAACTCTATTCAATACCACAATAATATCCAATACCAGAAAAGATTGCAAATCAGGACGTGATGCTTTTAAAACATCAATAGGATCCATAGGAAAACAGCCATAAATACAGGAAACCATCATCAGCAGTGATACTGAAGCTACCTCTCCCCCAAACAAGGTGGAAGCGTTAGCCGACTACTTTGAAGGAAACTTCACTCCGTATCCACCTACTGACTCAACTTTATTACACGAAGTTGAGGCAACAGTTCAACAAACACTTCGAACGATCAATTTTAATATCATCAATCCAGCAAATGATTCCACCGATGTTTCAAATTTATCCAATCTAGAGAAGATGTCGAAATCATCGGTAATTCTAGGCCAAAAAAGTCTAATGGGCCAGATGGTGTCTCCTACTACATCCTGAAAAGGTTGCTCATGCAGTAATCGTAATGACTTTCCTCACAAACAGTTTAAACAGCTGCTTGAATTACTGTTACTTCTCCCAGAAGAGAAAAAAAGCGAAGATTGTTCAAATTCCGAAGGAAGGTGCTTCCAACCTAGTTTCCAAGAACAGGCTGATATCAATTCTCGAAAACATCAGCAATTTACTGTAAGAAGTAGTCTTCCGAAGACTGAAGAAATTCTGCTGTGAAAATTCCATCATCCCTGATATGCAAATCGGCTTTCGAGAAAATTACTCAACCTCGCAACAATTTGCAGAAATCTGGTCCTGAGACTCCCTGAGGGATCTACTACTAGCGGCAGGAAATATACTGTTAATAACTTAAACTATTAATTCAAGTTTTTTGTCAAGAATTTAATAACACTAGTAAGTTATTTAAGTAAATCTTACATGTGTAATCCTATAACCTTACATACAAATCGTAATAGGCCGACCTAAGAATACTGGTTGTCTATAGTCGGCCACCCCTTCTCCCTTTACGTTAACAGGCGGCCGACTAATGAAACCATGCAATATTTGTTCAAAGTGTTTGTGGGAATTAAAAGAGAATACAATTTCCCTTCACTTTGCATACTCAGTTGAAAAAAAACTAAATATGAGTAGTTTTCAGTAGTCGGCCGGGGGGGGCCGAGCTAAGAAGAATCGAAAAAAAAAATGTCTTCTGAGGCCGGCCCCCCTTGTAGTTAATAACAAAAAAATATTTTTTAAGTTTTTTAGCGAAAATACTCAAATATAAACTATAAACAAATAAAAAATGAACACATAGTGCACCTACCTTCAATATCTTGCCAATTAAACCTGTTTTAAAAACTTACTTCCACTAATTTTTTTTGTTCGAAAAAGCATAAAAACACATCGAACGAAATCTCGACGCAAACTTTTATTTTCTACAAGAAAACCAGCAGCTGCAATTGAATGAAATTTTGCACCCAGGAAGAAAAACAGTTAGCCTATTAGAAAATATTTTTTGCCTGGAAGTTGAACGAAGGCCTTTACTATTACGCTGTACTTTACGACGAAGTGGCCGACTACTGGAGGTGGCCGACCTTAGGTGCCATCACCCTATATCGCAAGTAAAAATTGAAATTAAGATATAACTGACTGTATCTATCATAGAACCACAGATAATTATATACAGATGTCTCATCTCCATACAAAATTCTGTCATCGAAAATTTTCTCGAGCAGACAATCTCGAGCAGACAAAAGCTTTCTTAAGAAGGTTTCATAAGAAGAAGAGAATTTAATAATCGCCGTAAGAAAGCTTTTCTGAATTAAAAAGAGAACAATATACGAGTAATATTCTCTCTTCTGTTTAAGGACTTTTTTTATTATGCGCGAGAAAGATAATACTGGCAGACAATGCGGCTACCTTTGTTCATGTGGAATAGGTAGGTATCTACCAAAAAAAGCAAATTCCTACTGTGGTATCCTATTTTTATTTAGAAAAAAGGCAAAAGGTAAAGATAAAGGTAGATAGAACATATTCTATTAATATCTCCATCATTTGTATTATATAAATTTATAATCTTTGTTTTTTTTTTTTAAATACCTTACACCTGTTCGTCATGTTGATATTGTTTGTTTGTGTGTGTTCATCCATGGAGTAGCCGCATGTATAGGTCGGTATTCTATGAAGAATGTGCATTTTTTTTTCTAACGGGTGATTTTTTTGAGGTTAGGATTTTCATGCATTAGTATTTGACAGATCACGCGGGATTTCAGACATGGTGTCAAAGAGAAAGATGCTCAGTATGCTTTGACATTTCATCATGAATAGACTTACTAACGAGCAACGCTTGCAAATCATTGAATTTTATTACCAAAATCAGTGTTCGGTTCAAAATGTGTTTCGCGCTTTACGTCCGATTTATGGTCTACATAATCGACCAAGTGAGCAAACAATTAATGCGATTGTGACCAAGTTTCGCACTCAGTTTACTTTATTGGACATTAAACCAACCACACGAATGCGTACAGTGCGTACAGAAGAGAATATTGCGTCTGTTTCTGAGAGTGTTGTTGAAGACCGTGAAATGTCGATTCGTCGCCGTTCGCAGCAATTGGGTTTGTGTTATTCGACCACATGGAAGATTTTACGCAAAGATCTTGGTGTAAAACCGTATAAAATACAGCTCGTGCAAGAACTGAAGCCGAACGATCTGCCACAACGTCGAATTTTCAGTGAATGGGCCCTAGAAAAGTTGGCAGAAAATCCGCTTTTTTATCGACAAATTTTGTTCAGCGATGAGGCTCATTTCTGGTTGAATGGCTACGTAAATAAGCAAAATTGCCGCATTTGGAGTGAAGAGCAACCAGAAGCCGTTCAAGAACTGCCCATGCATCCCGAAAAATGCACTGTTTGGTGTGGTTTGTACGCTGGTGGAATCATTGGACCGTATTTTTTCAAAGATGCTGTTGGACGCAACGTTACGGTGAATGGCGATCGCTATCGTTCAATGCTAACAAACTTTTTGTTGCCAAAAATGGAAGAACTGAACTTGGTTGACATGTGGTTTCAACAAGATGGCGCTACATGCCACACAGCTCGCGATTCTATAGCCATTTTGAGGGAAAACTTCAGAGAACAATTCATCTCAAGGAATGGACCGGTAAGTTGGCCACCAAGATCATGCGATTTGACGCCTTTAGACTATTTTTTGTGGGGCTACGTCAAGTCTAAAGTCTACACAAATAAGCCAGCAACTATTCCAGCTTTGGAAGACAACATTTCCGAAGAAATTCGGGCTATTCCGGCCGAAATGCTCGAAAAAGTTACCCAAAATTGGACTTTCCGAATGGACCACCTAAGACGCAGCCGCGGTCAACATTTAAATGAAATTATCTTCAAAAAGTAAATGTCATGGACCAATCTAACGTTTCAAATAAAGAATCGATGAGATTTTGCAAATTTTATGCATTTTTTTTTTTTAAAAAGTTCTCAAGCTCTTAAAAAATCACCCGTTATAAGTTTGACAATACAGAGCCCACACCGCGCACGGGTGAATGAATTTCAATTTTTGTACAGAACATTTTTATGAAGTTTCTTAAAGTGTAATTTCGCAGTTAGGAGTGTTTATTTTTTTTTTATAAAATCTACATGGACTTTCTTAGAACTAATAATATTATTACTAATTCATTTCTGCTGAAATGGAAAAAACACCACCTTTATGTATTTTGGAAATAGTCACGAGTGGGACAAATAAAAGACAGGCGCAAAATTGTAAACATTTAAAACCTGCTCTAAATCAATTTTAGAATGCGAGTCGACTCTAAATATTGTATTTAAAAAGAGAACCGACTTTTTGTTAATTTTAAGGGACATAAACCATACTTTAACGTTAAAGAGCTCGTCTAACTTTAACAGCAGCAAATACCTAGCTAGTTTATCTTTTAAAAGTGAACTTTGTCTATATTGACAATGGTTATTTCATACCAAAACAAATCGAAGTAAAAATGTTTACTGATGTTTTATTGGATACTTTAAAAGATGTGCTTTGTAAATAGACTCAATTAATGAATATTATAAATTTGAAACAGTCGTACAAAAGTGTTCTACGATCAGCAAATCTGTAGATACAAGTATACACAGTTGCGGATTTACACATTTCCCAAGTATAGGCTGTTGAATTTTTGCCGCCCTTATCTCTAAAATTGTGAATTGTCAGTTCCTAGATTATCTTTACAATTCAACAATTCGATTCAAATTGCACAAGAAATAGTTTTTGAGTATATTTCTGAGGTAATCAAAGTTTAATGATGTAATGCTAATAAGGCGAGGTATGCTACCCCTAAAATAATGAACATTCGGTAAACGTAGTTACACAAATTGAAAAAATAACAACGTGATTCCAGATGAACTCACGTACGGATATTCAACGTCATCGATTGTATCTAGTTTTCAATCTGAAAAGTATTTGAGTTTTTTTTAGCATTCTAATAAAATTTTCAGAAGTTAGTACCTGTTCAACAAACAGTAGTCAACACATAAGATTAAAATCGATAAAATGATTCGATTATTATTTTGAAATCTTTTGTTCTATTCAAAACGAAGAATATCTGCAACAAAACATTTTTCCTTGCAATAATTTTGTATTCAGATCTACCACACCAATATCGCTATTACCAATACGCATAGCTGGGCACCGTTAATGAAACCGTTAACTTCGTTAATCGTTAATCCGCTACTAAAAAAGTTAGCTTCGTTAAACGTTAAAGCGTTAAATTTCGGAAGAATTAACGCTAGTTAACGTTAATTGTTAATACGTTAACATGTGATAAAAATTGTATTTTTTATATTTTTTTTACTCTGAGCACCGGCGGCGCTAAGTAATGCCGGTCGTCCACTAGGCGATCAACGCACAAATTTCGAATTCAACGCATTCAACTCTAATGTACCGTGCCTTCAATTCTGTTCAACCAACGGGTTGGATCTAGTTGTTGGCCGTTGCTCGTTTACGGGTAGTGTACGAGCTCGTGTTGCTCCTTGAAAATGTTCGATCAACACGTTGAGCAACATTTTTAAGATAATGTGTTGCACATTAATTGTTCAACGCATTGATCAACTTTTTAATTTTCTTTGGGATTTCTTGACGTAATATTGTGTTGCGTTGCGTTGGCTGCAGTGAAATGTGTCTACGTGGTTGAACTATTGCGTTGCCATGAACTTGCAGTTGTTGCAACTTGCAAACTGTAGTTTATTTTAGTTTTTCGTCATGGAAGGTGATAAAAAATCAGAGTGGACCACGGAATGAATTTTGCAAATGATTTCAGCAATTGGGGAAAAGCCCAATATATGGCACATTAAGAGCCCCTCTTATAAAAATCGAGATGCCAGGGAATTGGCTTGATCTCAAACTTCCTCGAAAATGCAATTGCCTAATGTACCGAACTGAAGTCAAAATTATTTCCGGTTTGACGTTTGAGTTTTTTATTTATCGTGGTGCGTTCAACGCATTCCCCAACGAGTGATCCTTGGTTAAGTGTACGAAGGTATCAACTCGTTCATCAACTGGTTGAGCAACAATATCGAAAACGCAGTTGATCAACTCGAAAAACTTGTTTTTCTGTCAAAATCGAACAAGTTTATCAACTAGTGTACGAGGTTGTTCAACATTTTAGTAAGTTGGTCAACTAGGTGTACGGAGCTATTCAACACTATACTGGAAGAAGTCTTAAGAGTTGATCGACTAAATGTGCGGGGTTAATCAACATATAGGAAAGTTGGTCAATTATGTGTACGGGGTTCCAAACGCATTTTGTTCAACTTTAGTTGCTCAACGTGAATTACGTAAGTTGCTGCACTAGTGTAAGAGGTTGTAAATTCGTTTATCCAACGAAAGATGACCGGCATAATGAAATGATCAAACGAAACGAATTTCTTCGCAGTTTTCTCACTCGCACGCGCCGTCAAAATATAATACGTACCTAGCTGTTTTTGTTTCACCCGCGGTACGCTTCGCATGGCACTTGTCTCATACTTGTCTGAACCTGTTTTTTGCGCCGCGCGGTAAATAGTAGGCATTGGATTAACGATTAACGGACTTAACGTGGATTAACGGATTTAACGAGTTCGTTAACATTTTTAAAAGTTAACTTAAAAGTTAATCCGTTAATCAAAATTTTAACTTCGTTAATTAACGATTAACGGATTAACGAGTTAATGCCCAGCTATGCCAATACGTACAAAATGGCCCCCCATACATATCTCACTGTTTATACGCCGTAATGCGTAGGTAAGCAAGCAAAAAAAGCAAATATCACATAAAAAAGTAGTTTTAGTTATAGTACTGTGGGTGGTCGGCTTATACTTCACTTTTTTACCATAAAAAATAGTTTCTCCTTCATAATTTAAAGTTTTTTATCAACAGCAAACATTTTGTTATCGATTCGTTAAAAAAAAGTTCATTTTGGTGGGGGGGAATTCCGAATAAGGGCCAATAGTACTGTGGGTGGTCCGCTTATACTTCACTTTTTTACCATAAAAAAGTTTTTCTCCTCCATAATTTGATGTGGGGGGGGGGGGGGGGGGGATGGAATTCCGAATAAGGTCCCGGCCGATTTATGGTTGTGGCTGTGAACTGGGTGTTTTACCGTAGAATATAGAAGTTTGCGGTACCGTTGAATGTACAATGAAAGAGAAGAGGGAAAAGTCATCGAAAAGGTGTCTTTTGGACTTCTAGAGTGATATCTACACATCAGAAAACCGACGGCTAAAAATAAAAAAATTGCCGCCCCTAAAATCTGCCGCCCTAGGTTCAAGCATACTTAGCCTGCTGGTAAATCCGCCACTGAGTGTACATATGTTATGTACCTATGCATGCCAAGACGAGTATAGCCAAATGAATTTGCACCTTGGAAAAACAAAATTGAATTGGAATGCTGTTAATTAGCTATATATACTTCATTTCATATAAAATAATGTAAATAACTTATTTCTTCTTCTTCCTTTTCTTCGGCGCTGTTATGATCTCGATGTCGAGGGGATCATAACTCTCCCACGTATCTGCTTCACACTATTGATCCGCCTGTGGGGTTCGCCGGGTTGACCTCAGAAATCGGCGGCAAGCCTCCCGGTTTTGTATTGTTCCATTTCTGAGGCCAACTGAATGCTGGTGTTTTTGCATTTGTTTGTACCAGGAGCGTTTAGGCCTACCTTTCTTTTTATTTCGAATTGGAACGTTGTATGATATTGCCTTTTTGACGGGGTTCTCAGGATCTCTCCTTTGAACATGGCAATACCAACTGAGTCGGTCGTGTTCAATTTTTTGGGAAATGGTATTCTTAACATGAAGGCTTCCTCGGATCTTCGTACTTCTAATTCGATCAAGCTTTGTAACTCCTGCTGTCATACGAAGCATCTTCATCTCAGCTGCCGTTAGCTTACTCTCATACTTTTTGTACATTGTCCAACATTGTGAACCGTATGTGAGTGCTGGACGCACAACTGAAGTGTAGAGCTTTCCTTTCAGCTTAGGGGGCATTTTTCGGTCACAGAAGATAGCAGAATTTTCCCGCCACTTCATCCACCCTACGCTTACGCGATGATTGATATCGTCATCACAAGTAGCTTCGTTATTTATCATAGACCCCAGATATTTAAACTTTTCACACTTGGGAAGCACTACTCCATTCAAATAAATGTCTGGAATAGGCCCGTGTGGATCAGAAAATGGGCAGCATAGGTATTCTGTCTTTTTCGCGCTTATGCGGTACCCACTTCCTTCTAGAACATCCACCCATACGTCAAGTGTTCGTTGTAGGGATATCGGGTCTTCTAACTGATGCACTTTTGGATCCGTCACTTTGCCTTCAAGCAGGTAATCAAGAACTGTAATAAAGAGCAGGGGCCTCAAGACACTTCCCTGGTGTACACCTACTGTGATTTCGAATTCTTCGGTGACTCCAGCTGCGCATCTTACTTTAGTAACTGCTCCATCATACATGTCCATAATTATCCGCACATAGGTTTCTGGAACTCCTCGTTGCCTGAGGGCCACCCATATTAGATCTCGTGGTTGCCGATCGAATGCTTTTTCAAAATCAACCAATACGACATGCAAATCCTCCAAAGAATCCCGATGTTTTTCCATAATTATTCTTATACTCTGGATTGCATCCGTGGTTGACTTACCCCCGACAAACCCGCACTGGTCATCAGATAGCCTAATTATTTTTCGCAGTCGGCTACCCAAGACTCGCTCAACGATCTTCATAATGTGTGACATCAGCTTAATCGAACGGTAATTATCACAGCTTCGAGTATCACCCTTTCCTTTATAAATTGGAAGAAGGTAACTTTCCCTCCATTGATTAGGCATGCGATCACCTCGTATAAGTTTGGAGACAAGAATCATGAGCCATCTAAACCCGATGTCTCCCATCTTTTTCCAAAACTCTGAGGGTATTTCGTCTGGGCCAACAGCTTTTCCCTTTTTGGAGTATTTTACCGCCTCACTAACTTCTTCGACTGTGACGTCGGATACTTCGCTTAAGTTAGGTGAAGCTATTGGAAAGTATAGCCTTGGAAATTGTTCGTTTAGAAGTCCGTCACAATACTGTCGCCACCTGTGAAGAATTTCGTTGTCTTCCACAAGTTGTTGGCCTTGAGCATTGTTAATGAACTTTGGCGAACAAATCTCCTGGGCATTTCTTCTTCTTTGAGCGGCTATTTTGAAGATAGTTGCGCCCTTATTCGTGTTTTGCCGTAGCTCTTGAATAGCACCAGCTGTCGGGGTAGAAATTTCATCCAGCTCCCGATACAGGTTTTCTGTATTCTTTGCTTGAATTTGGGCGCACTTCTTCTTTGCTTCTTTCTTGCAGTTTCTATATTCCACTTCTAGGCGTGACTTTTGCTCTGTATTATTAGAGGGGCACTTCGACCAAGCCTTGAAAGCCATTTTCTTTTTACTTATAACTGATTTAGCTTCATCATTCCACCACCATGTTTCTTTGCCTTGTTGGTTGTGTCCTTTTGAAACCCCTAACAGTGTTTTGGCTTTTTCTTTGCAAGTTCTCTGTAGGAGATCCCACATACTTTGGGCTGTACTCTCTTCATTTCGAACTATATCGGTGTTGTTATACAGAACGTTTTGCATATTCGAAATAAAAGCTTCGCCTTTTTCCTTATCCAGATTATACCATTTGATCTTCCCAAAAGTTTTTGTATGTTTGTTGTCGTTCACTGTCTCCATAAAAAATTCTGTCAGTAGGAGACGGTGTTGGTGGGCGATCGCTTCTCCTAGTATCACTTTGCAATCTTTTACCCGGGGTTTCATGAAACTAGATACCAAATGGTAATCAATCTGGGTTTCATTTCCACCACTGCTGTAAGTGACCAGGTGTCGGCTTTGTTTGACGAACATGGTATTTAGTACGATAAGACCGTATGTTTTGCACATGCTCAGGATGTCTTCACCAGGAGGGTTCCTGGTGCCGTATCCGAGGCCTCCATGGCAATCTTCATAGTCTTCGTTTGTCTTCCCGACATGTCCGTTCAAATCTCCGCCCACGAACAAAAACTCTTCCTTTGGGATGTCCTTAAGTAGATTGTGAAAGTCTAGCCAAATGCATCTTTTTGAACCTGCTCACATCCAATTTGGGGAGCATATGCACTATGCAGTGACAATATTTCACAACTTTCCTTTAATCACCAATTTAAGGGACGTCAAACGGTCACAGGATTTCGAAATGGTCAATACGCTGCCTAATAGATGTTTTGCAAGGATGATTCCGATTCCGTTTTTAAATATAATAATTGATTTTATGTGGAAGGTTGGTTAAAATAATTTCTGGGCCAGAAGAAATGATTGTACAAATAAAATTAAAAAAAAAATGAATGATAGCACCAAAATAATGATTGATTGTGTTTTTCAGAAATTACAATTTTCAAAGACGAGTTTTATAGATATCTTTAAATAAGCCCTAGACAAAATATATACATATACATATATATTTTTTTTTTTGATTTTTTCATTCGGTTAAATTTCACAAATTAGTCGAATACGACTAGTAATTAAAAGTATTTTTTCTTAATTAAGTAGGTGGTAAACGAGATCTATATTTCTGCGAATATTGGAATAAAAACCTGATTCTATGCCTATTAAACAAACATTAAGGATAGACAGGTTTTTCAAAAATATACCTATGTATTTATTTTTCAATTTTTCTTATTTCATATACCTTCGTTGATTGAAGTTTCTTTTTATTTTAAAAACCACCTGATGGAATTGTTAGCTCAAAGGTAATCGAATTTATCTTCAACAATGAAAAAATAAAAAAAATATACCAAAAGCTTACAAACTGGCACATATGTATATACATATGTGTATACAGATTTTCAAAAAAATGAATGTCGGAATGGCGGTTAAGACAATAAATGGATCGGTTGCTATTAGAAGAGAATTATTTCAGCTTTTACACAAATTTTCACAACATTTAGTTGAATACCTATGCAAGCCCAACAGAAAATTGTATTAGATTAATAAATAGTTTATAAATGATTCACTAATAGGAAACAAACGTTCACACGTGATGATAGAAACATAGGAGCAACATTTTAAACAGCATATTATTAAGGGTTTAGCATTTTATTAGTTAGCAATTTGTTAAACTTTTAGTAATTTACTAGCTCTTCGAAATTTTTAAACTTTTTTTTTTCGTTTTACTAACTAGTAATAGACTAATTCCCTTTTATTAAAAACGGTGGATCTGAAAACATTTAAATCATGACAGTTCGTTAAAATTAACAAACCAAACTGAACTAAATCTGAGGAACGGGCCTAATAGTTTTAAATATCGAAAACTCAAAAGTCAAAAGGACAACCTTAAATTTATTTTGTTATTAAATTTGTTTATTTTTGACAACTTTTTTGCGAAATGTTTTTTTATTATTTCGCCACTTTGCGGATTGAACCATTCCAGTCTTCTTCCAAAAAAGTGTAATTTAAATATTAGGTACTTGAAATTCTGGTGCAATCTGAAGCCAACGGCTTGTAGTGCAATCTTGGATCTTTAAGTTTTTCGATTAAAAACTGATCTGCTATCTTGTCAAACCTACATATATTATGTCTGGAGTAAAATTCTCCATAAAGCTGGGTCCTCAATCATATATGTACATATGATATATCAAAATATTCGTCTTCCGAAAACATTTTATTTTATTTTATTTACTTTTAAAAACAATTAACTCACGAATCGAAATAAAAAAAAAAACTAAATAAAACGCAATTTAACTCTTCCAAATAAAATTGCCAAGAGATTTTTTTTGAGGCAAATGACAGATTTTATATTAATTTAGTAAATTACTATAAGTTAAAGTAACCAGTTTGTTATATTAACTTAAGTAAAATGTTTAGAGATAGTAAGATGATAAAATCGTTTAAAGTTAGCGAAATCCTCTTTTTAACTTAGTAACTTACTAAAATGTCTTAAACGCTTAAGATTTTGCATTAATATATTTAAACAAAAAATACTATTTCTCAAATTGGTTTGACAATAAGAATGAATGCCGTACACACAGACTTGATACAGTCAACTTCTTGATAATTGTTTTTCTCTCAGAAATTTGTAAATGGAATTATGACAAGAACGTTAGAAAAATTTAAAACCTTAACATAAAAACAAGAAGCTACAGAACTAGTGAATGCATGAAAAATTAAACAGTATGAAAAACTAAAAATGGATTGTAAAAATAATAAATGTAAAATGGGATGAAGGGTGGGTGAACTAAGCAAATACCTACGCAATTTACAATTTAAATGCTTCAGACATTTCATATGGAACAGGAAGAGCAGAAAATACCTATTCAAAAAATACTCATTTTTTCTTCAATAAAACTATCATTATTTTTTCACTTACAAAAAAAAAAATAGAAAACAGAAAAACCGTTCTTATGTAAGTACCTTCGTATGTATATACTACGTTTTCTTATTTATGCTGAAATGAAATGATTTTGAGAATCGTAGTAGGTAGATATTTACCTATAAATTGTTTCGTTTGACAATTCGTAACATTTATAAATTAACTTCTGCTACAATAAAGGTATGTTTGTATCTAATTGATAACTGGAAAATTGTCACCTTTTAATAAAAATGAATTCCTGGACATATGTATGTTTTAAAAAAAAATTATGTACTACCTATATACGTCTGTACAATGTGTATTCTCGTACCTACACTTATTCTTCTGGTTGCGTTTTTTCATGAAAACATACCTATTATACCCATAAACACTTCAAAAATTATGGAAAATGATAATTTTATTTGTATAAAATAAATACCTAACCCGTAAAAAAATCTGTATCCACAATTTCTTAGGGTTTTATTTTCTTCTTCTTTGTCGCCCTATTTCAAATTGAAGTTTTAATTTAATTACTTTTTTTCAGATTGTTTTTATTTTTATCAAACCCAAAAAAGTCAACCACGCTATTCTCGCCATCATCAAAAGATCGCACTAAATCAAATGAAACCAACCTTCCTGCCTGCAGGTGTCATCATAACCTCATTAACCTGAATGCAAAATACGCATACACATACATATGTATCTACGTATGTAGGAACTAGGACTAGGAGTAACAAACAATATTGTATCTGTTTTTGGCTCTGATAGACAAAATTGAGGAACGAAATTAGAATAATTTGTATGGGAATTGCAAAGAACAAATAGGTATACCTACCTAAAAAAGATAGAGAATAATATTATTTCACAAATCCATCCAAATGCTTTGACATAATGTACCTACATAAGTTCCTAATTAGCTTCTAAATGCAACAAAATATCTAAATAAGTGTCCCTTTTATAAACAAAATTGCCTTAGATTTTCAGATAAACACAAAATATCATTTTTTCTTGCAAAGATTCCTCTATGAATAATGTAGGTATCTTGTGTCCATAACAAATCTATTTAAAAAAAAGGGTCTGGCGGTATTGAAAAAAAAAACGAAGAATACAGACACAGAGTTGAATACGCAAGAGCAACAGACGAAATAGATTTTATTCGTGAATTCAGAGAGCACACTTTTTAAAGAGAAAAAGCACTTCTCAAATAATCTTAAAATAATAAATTGAAAACAGCTTTCTTAAAAGCTCTTTCAAATGAAGATTTTCATTTTCATATGTCAGTTTTTTCTATGGGGATGCGACATCTGTATATAATTATCTGTGATAGAACCATTTCTTCGAATTTTGAATTTCTCATTATCAGCATAACGGATGTAAATGACATTTTCTAAAAATTAAAAAAAAAAACATTGCATTTCAAGACTTTGAAAAAGATTTTTTTTTGAATTGTAAGAAAATACCTGTTTCTTTTTTGGAAAATTCGATATCTCAAAAACATTTGTCTATCTCAGTATTGAAAAGTTATCGGGAATTGATAAACTGTTTATTTCATGTGAATTTTTTTTCTCTTAATTTATTAAATGAGAAGACAAAAACAAAGGTTTTTCTTTTCGTTATAGCTATGAAACTAAATTTAAGTCCGAAATCGGCTAAAAATTCTTTAAAAAAATTCGTTATTAAACGGAAAAAGTTACAAAGGGCGTACTTTCCATATTTTCAAACCAAGCCAAGCCAAGCGGAAAATCATTAGATTGGTTAAATTTTCTCCGAACTCACATGTGATCCTTAACAATGATACAGCGAGTTAATTTTCCAAGATACCACATGGCATGGAATAAATTCGAACGATTGGCGAAAAGTGATCTTTTTATACTCTGTTCAATTTATATTTGCAGTACAGGGAAGATAGGATATTTGCCTTTCAGTCTGACCATTATGGATTTCAATAAGCTATCTTTAATTTAAAGCTCTTACAGTAGGAGCATTAAAAATTGCCGCAAATCTCAGAAAAATATTTGCTACCAAAAGCTCGAAAAAGCTTAAATACTGAAAGTTACAAAGCACAAACCAAAGAAAATGCCATATGAATTTCTTTCAACTTGGCAATGGTAACTCTGATTCAGTGTTTTTTTTTTAATAAACACAATAAGGCAAGGGTTGGTTGCAAATTGGCGATCAGTCTCCTTTTCTTTTAGCCATGGAGCAGATAGGTTATGGTGAGCTGTACGTGAGCTCAAAGAAGATTACACAAACAATTTCTATGTAGCTCAGTGATTCTCTTTCTTATTTCAGTGGCAATTTCTTAAGTTAAGGTGCCGTGCAAATAGCAGCAGGAACCAGTGTTTCTGAAAAAGCTTTCCCATAAGGCATGTACTGCAAATATAAATAGAACAGAGTATAGTGCAGTAGTATGTTTGGTATGTGATGTGAGGTTGTTTTGGTTTGTTTTTTTTTTTTTTTTTTGGTCGGTTTCTAAAACAATTAAACATGGATTCTGTTGCTAGTGGTATGTAAAATTGAGGATGATTGTTTTTTATTGAATATATTAAGTGTATAGATAATTTTGAAGCAAGTAAATGCAATGTATTTGATCACTGCCAAAAAACAAAAAAAAATATCTTTAATAATGTAAAAGTTAATTTAATTTGAGTGTCAGAGTAATAAATATAGTCTTAAAATTTTGTTTTCTTTTTCCCAAATGAGAAATAGTCAAAATGTATTGCGACTTTTTGCGACTTTTTTAAATATTGACTCTTAAACTTGATAAGAAAGGGCATTTTTTGTAATTTGAACTTTTTACACAGGATCGCGATCAAGTTTAATTTTAGTGTCAAGAAATCAGCTCTCTGATTATTTAAGAAGTTGCACGTCTCGTGGCATGACAGAAAAAATCAATTTTTTGGAAGAAAAAGTGCCTCCAAAAATTACAATAAATTTTTTAAGGCAAAATTCAAAATGGCTGCAAAGTGAAATTTAGTTTTTTCCCTTCATTGTTTTTTCCTTCAAAAGTAATTGTTTTTAATGTTTTCATGCACTAATAAATTGAAAATACACAAAAAATAATTTTGGCCATGTTTTTGAGAAAATTTACCTGTGTGCAATGGGTGTAATTAAAACGTGGTTGCAACGCTAAAATATATAAGGACTATCAATTCAATCAATTTTGTTTTATTGAACATACTATGTATTTATAATTTGGCTTACAACTTATAACATACTACATACATACATACATATGTATGTATAAAAATTTACATTTGATGTCTCATAAGTGGCCTGCTATGTGCTCTTAGTTTATTAAAAGGTAGATACTTTTAGTCGAAAAATTCAAAAATACCTAAATTAGCTTTATATGTGTTTCCTTCTTAGCTTGTGTACATAAATTACATAAGACTTAGTTAAAAACCTTTTAAAAACTGATTTCCAAATTTCCATGAAAAATAGTTGAGGGTAAATTAAATTTTTACGAAAATTAAGACTACCTTTCTACGAAGCAAGTAATACTCATGAAACATTTAAAAACAGCGAAAATAAGTAATATTTCAACAGACATATAAATCAACTAAATGTTCTGGAAAAAGAGAGACAAAAAACATAAAATATTACGAGTGCGACTAAAACCAAAAGCTAAAAAAGATAAATGCATCGAGATTACAATTCCATTATGACATCACTGGCTGTATATGTGGTTATGTGGATCGTGTGTATGGCTGCGAAATATGGAGCTGAATGAAGCTCCATGCACCAAAAGGAACCAACGGCAACGTTTCGTGTTAATGGAAGCTTTTGTGTACTTTTGTACTGAACAATATAAAAACACAAGAACAAAAAAGTTGCTGGTAAGGATGTGATGCGGCAGTTAAAAACAACAAAATACGTTGTCGTCGGTGTGGAAGCGCAACTGATGTGGAGGTGCACTGCCTTATATCCGCTCCATTATAGTTCTTATGATGTCTCCTACAGAAGCGTACTCAAAAGGGGAGCAGGTGAGTGGTTTTACTTTGCACCTCTTGATAGAAATAGATATTCTCGACATTACATTCTTCGTGTCGGTCTGATTGTGTTCACGAAGACTTATGAACATCTGGCAAGAGCCTAGACGGACGAGGATAAATTTGTAAAAATTTGGTACAAAGCATCTTATTTAATTCCGAAGAAAAACACGTACCTGGTTAGAATAATTAGAAGCTATATTATCTTATTCCACGTCGGGTCTTGCTGCGTTATCAGGAGGAACTATTCAACAGCCAACATTTTGGAAATACAATCTGCTATTTTGAAAGTTTTCACATAGACTGGTCAGTTGCAAGACATTTCTGAGAAATTCATTATTGATGATGTCCCCTTCTGTCTTAATGATGAGAAAATAGACAAGAACGTGTTGGTTTTCAATATAGACGTAGACGTAGAAGTATAGACAATGCAAAATTTTAAAAATATGTAAATGCTACTACAGAAAAAATATTCATAACCAATAAATTCATTTTTTAAATAACTTAAACAACTCTTTGACATTTACAAACGTCAAAAAAGTCTGTTTGCTTTTTGTACGAACTGTCACTGTTTTAGGTGCGTACAGAAGCAATTTATTAAGAAAATTTTGATATATTTTGATAAAAGGTTGTTTGAAATTTTGCGCCATTATCTTTTGTATAATTTTTTTTTAAGACATTGAATACAAATTAGAAGAATTTCAATTAAATCCGTTATGGCGATAATGAGAAATTAAAAATTCGTAAAAATGGTTCTATGGTAGATACAGTCAATAGTACCTATCCGTATTTCAAATTTTTTTATTGATCGTAAGAATGTATCAAAAAAAAATGTTATCAAAATTCTAGAAAAATACGATTTTCGAAAACCATTTTTTAAAATTTGTATGGTGAGTACCATTAATCTTAGATAAAATAAAACTTGTTTCTTACACTTTCCAGATTAAACAAGCAACTTATAATTTTTGAGTTTAAAAAAAAGGTTCAAAAACCGGCAATGGGGTTTCGAAATATTTATATAGTTTTGAAAAACATTTTGAGGAAGCCTTAGCACGAAAAATAAAATGCACGACTGGATCGCACGAACTTGCCCTTATGTAAAAGTACTTTGGAATTAAGGATACATTTTATAGATATAAAACATGGATTTAATGAGATAATATGTTCAATTGCATAAGATTCTGATTTCTAGAAAAGTATGAATTTATCCAACCAAATTTTAAAAATTTAATTATTTACAATATTCATCAAGTACACAAACTTTTATAGATTAAAACAATTATAGGTTTATATAATAATAAAATTGAATAATTTAACAAATAAATGTACCCCTAAAAATTATTAAAAATCAAATTCTTACATCTAATTCTAGTTATGTATGTATATTAAAATCGATTACGTCCTCATATTTATTATAAGTTAACGAAGACATAGTAATACATAGGAACATTAAATCCATAGTTTGTTCTATGTGAGGGAATGTGTAGAAAATCACCTGTTCTAGGCCTAAGCTGTCGAATAGGAGCGTATAATTTAAATAAAGAAAATAATTGTGAACATTGAATGTGGCAGGTCAAATCATCATGTACAAAAAGAGCAGAAAAATATTAGGCTGAGCGGCTTTAAATTAATTAAGCCAAGATGGTCTCATAGACCAATTAAATTTTCTAACAGCAAATTTAGTAAAACGTTTTTGGACTCTATCAATGCGTAGACGAACATTATCATAAAACGGACTCCATATACAACATAACAATACTCAATAAAAGAACGTATTAAAGACACATAAAGGGACTTTAGAGTGTATGGATATTTAAATTCATTTGCATTCCGAGATATGAAACCTGACATCGAGTTTGATTTAGATATTATATAATCATAATGCCAGGTAAATTTCATATGTTCATCGAATATAGCGCCAAGATCTTTTTGCCTGGACACTCTAATAAGAGATATGTTACAAATACTGTACTCGAATACTACAGGACATAAAATTCTGTATATAGTTAATACGGAACACTGACATGACATTAAAATACAAACCATTGCGATCACACCAAACAGATATTTTATTTAGGTCACTCTGAAGGCATTGAGCATCGGATAAAGAGTTTATTTCCTTGTATATTTTGAAATTATCAGCATATAAAAGACAATTGGAATGCATAACATGATTTGGAAGATCGTTTATAAACAAGAGAAACAAAAGCGGACCAAGATGACTTCCTTGCGGAACACCAGAAAAATTTACTATTTCCTATACAATTTTGACATATTCCTTTATCCCGTAAGATAACTACTAAGCCATGATAGCAAATTTGAATGGAAACCCAGAAACTCCAGTTTTTTTTATAAGAACGTTATGTTGAACGTAGTCAAAAGCTTTAGAGAAATCAGTATTATATTGAATCGACTTGATATCTATTTTCTAATGCACATAAACAGAAATTTGTATAGATAGTCATGTTCGTCAAAGTTGACCTGCCGCTTACAAATCCGTGTTGGAAATCATAAATGATTCAAAATAGCTTTTTTGGCCTTTAGTCCACAAAAATTGGCGTGAACTGAATTTAACAAAAATTGCGTATTGACAAGGTCCTCACAGTCAACTGATGAGTCCATGTGAGATTACACAGACGAAACGCTAATTAACTTTCTTTTAATAATAGCTTCAAAAATTTCACGATTTTTCTAAAATTTAACAACTAAAAGTTTTTCAATACAATCAATAAGATGTGAGAAAAAAATTATATTTTATCTCAAAATAACGGTACCCACACACAAATGTTAAGAATGGTTTTTGAAAATCATAGTTTTCTGGAAAAGAAATTAAATTAAGATTGTACCTACCATCGAATCATAAAAGAACTTTTTCATATCTTAAATTTGAATTTTGTGAGAAATAAAAAAATCTTAAATCTAATGAATCGTTCTCGAGATATTGGTATAAAATCTTTTTACTTGCCATATAGGTACTATAGGGCAAATTCTGCATTTGCAAAAAAAATCGAACTCGAGATTTTGATCAAAGTTGACATTACGATGATAAATTGGGTCCGACAATTCTGTCTGTCTGTCTGTAAAATTTTGGGAGAAAATGATATTAACGGTACCTATCATAGAACGGTTTTTTTGATTTTCGAATTTCTCATCAACCATCAACGGCTCTAACGATTTGAACCAAAATTTCTATTTCTATTTCATTTGAAAAGTTATAATTTAAAACTTTTTTCGAAAAAATAGTTTTTGAATTTAAAAAAAAAATACAATTTTTTTTTTTTGAAAATTCAATATCTTGAAAACGGATACACAAATAAATTTTTAAATTACGTTATAAAATGTATTTTATTAAATAGTTACTAACAATTTGCATATACAAATTTTAAGGAAAATTTAGTACAAAAAAAACGTGTTTCAGTGTGTCTGTACGTCTCCCTATGTTCTTCAATCCTTCGGCCTTCGGTGATTCCCTAGAGGAGAAATTGAAATTTTTTTAGCTCCAAAACTAACGGTACCATCCATACACTCGTATTGCAATTCCATACATTTGAATATATTTATCTGATTAAATTCATGTCTTATATACATATATAAAATGTATTTTAAATTCCAAAATACTTTTACATAAGAGCAAGTTCGTGCGATCCAGTCCTGCATTTTATTCAATTTTATTCAATACTTATGGACAACTCGGTTACAATTTTCATCAATAAGAAAATTACCCTTCGACTGCCTTACTTGGTTTAAGGTTTTAATGTATTTCGCCAAGCCACCAAATATCCGTAGGTTATCTTATCTAATTTTGTTTAACAATTTTGTTTGAGTCAGCCTTCAACATTTTCAACGTTGTTAAGTTTCTATGAGATGATAGTTAATAAAAACAGGGGAATTCCATACTTCAGTACTGAATTCATCAGAATCAACACATAATTACCTCAAATACCCCTGTGCATTTCACAAACGATTCTCGGGTAGTAAAAAAACACGCTCCTGCACTCCAATGCCTCCAATGCACCCCTTTATAGAGGTTTTTCTTTGCAGGTAAATTAGTTTTTTCATGCGAATTCAAAACATTATAAATATGTATATTGCCATCAATCGATGTATTTTGACTGCTCAATTGAGTGCATATTGAAAAGGTTATGAATATCAATCACTATTTGTTTGGTATTTGAATGCATATTTGCCAACCTTCACATCCCAGTTCATTGCATGCTATGTTTTTATTATTTCTCTTTGCATACCCAACATCCCATTTTATGATAAAAGAAATTTTTGAAAATAAAAAAGGCAAAGTATTTTAAAAAAATGGTTTTTGTATCTTGACTATAAAAGTGCTTAAAAGAAAATTTATTAAACGGAAGTACGTATTACATTATAGGTACTTCATTATTGTTAATGTGTTGCACTTTTTCTACATAGTGGGGGTAAATAAATTAGTTTGTTTTACTTTTGTTATTGAAACTTGAAAACCGTGAATATTAAGTACATAATTCATACAGTGATTTTGATTTTTTGGATTGTCTTCACTAGTTTGAAGGTCTAGTCCACTACGTCCCGAACCCATACTTAAATAAGTCTTTACGCTCAAATTTTCAAAATGTTTACATTGTTTTCCCAAACTCACTGATTCTTAGCTGAATAATAACCAATAGATTTGACCAATGTCACAAAAACAACATGTCCGCCACAAGCCGCCAATTCAAAAACCTTTTATTTTGCGGATAGATGAATGCTTTTAAAAAATATTATGATGTAAGCAATTCACTATCTCTAATCGAGTGAAACGATGTGTAGCTATTTTTCTATTAAATTTATACATCATATTATATAAACTTTTAATGGAAAAGAAAAAAGAATGCATAGTTTTTGTTCAAACTTTTATAAATCCAACTCAAGACGCACATCATTGATGACATCTTGACGTGTAAGTGCACTCAAAGAAACCAATAAATAGTGAACTTTCCATTTCTAGTCATCTCACACACGAGTTGAACATCATCTTCACGTATTCAGTTCAAGGGTTATCCAAGTTATAATATCTAGATATATATTACACATTGCTCGCGTAGTTCCCCTCCTTATTGCCACTTCTACTTCCACCAAAAGAATTGCTCATTCAAATCAAATCAAGTGCAAACTTTTTTCTCAAAAACTTTTCGACGTTGGTTTTTTTCTAATGTTCATTCGACGCAACGTCCTCGTCATCAAGAGTGTCGTAGTGTCACACAAATTCGTTCTCCTTGAATCCATCTAAAGGATAGATTTATTATGCATGCAAATTAAAGAGGCTAGGTTTGACTACTGAAAGCAGAAGTAAGCGTAAGCGTATGCACCCACACGGTTAAAAATTCTGGGATGTTTTTTAATACGGCCCTCGTATTACAGCCGTATGCAATACATGAATAATTTGTTTATAATATTCCAACTTTATTAAACATTTTTTGTAATAATTTGGTATTAAAACTCAGTACATATCCCACTAAAATGTTTTTTTTTAATACTTTTCCACTAAAATTTAATCTTCAAATATTTTTTCTATAATTAATAATTAATAATAATATAATAATTTTTCTATATTATAATCTATTACCATTATTATTGAAAACTTATATTTCAATAATTTATTATTTGATTTTAGTAGAATATCAGGTTAAAAGTGACCATAATAAAATAATGTATTGAAATCTAATATTTTATTGTATTAAAATTCAATAAATTTTGTATTTAGCGCGAAACTCTCGGCTGTATTACACTTATGGAACAGTACATTCTAATACACAACAATACTTATCTTTAATATTTCAGTATTACATTTATGTAGAAACTGTATAATAAAATAAAGTATTGGAATTTAATATTTGATTGTATTAAAATTCAATAAATTTTGTATTTAGCCCGAAACTCTGGACTCAATGCTCAAGAAATACTTTTTAACTCGTACTTGAATTGAATATCGAGGTATTAATTTTGAACACATTAAAATTAGATTTTAATACTTACGTAGGTATTGATTTTTAATATGTATAATTTTGTCGAAAGAAAACTCCCTTTAGTTTGTTTCAACACGTGTCGGCGTCGTCGGTCGGCAATATGGAGTTCTTAATGGAAAATTTAGTTGGGATTTACATTAAAGTGAAAAAAACGTGGAAAAAAATACAATCATTTAAAAAATCAGACGCATGAATCATCTAATCCTTAATTGTTTCAAATGAAGATATCCTTCTTTCAAGTAAGTAATAAATAGCAAATTTAAGTGCCATATATTTATTTCCTGGAGAGTGCAAGCCGTGCTAATTTATGTATTTTTTTTTTTTGTTTTAGTCTTGGAAAACGAAGAACTGGTGAACGGATTTACTTTGAAAGATCGAGACAGTGTGCTGATTCCAGTGGATTCCTTGTGCGATATAGTGCGGCAGAAATTGGGAGCTCTCTTTTTGTATACAAAGAAGTAAGTAACTTTTTTCAATAGTAAATTTAATGTACCTATATAAATAAAATTTTCCTAGTTTTACAGGGATTAAAAGCACTTATAAAAAACAAGCACAGCGGCATATATTTTGGATGAGTACGCTAAAGGATTCTTCTCGAAGGGCGTTAGTGATGGCGGGAGCTGCGTATCTGCTATTAATTTTCAATACTATGTGGGTTCAAAAGTAATCCAATCAAATCTTATAAATAGTATTGAAATTTAATAAATAGGTATTAGTTTTCAATACTATGTGGGTTCAAAAGTAATCCAATGAAACCCTAAATAGTATTAAGATTTAATAGTCTTGTATTACATTTAAACTCTCTTTGGGCTTAAAACGAGTAAAAAATATATTCAATTTAAATGAAAAACTATATGTTTTCAATATCCAGCGTATTAAACTCTAATATAAATGCATTTAAAACCAATACAAGGACTGATAAATTTTATTTTTTTGGTTTAAATACTAATACTTATGTGTGTTACTATTTAATAATACGAACTTGTTTTTTAATACAAAACAGTATTGAAATTCAATATGTATTCTATTGAGTTTGAAAATCAAATATATTCAAAGTATTACATTTAAATACCATTTTGGACTGGTCATATATGCAACCCAAAAAATATTAAATTTAACGCCAGGATTTTTAACCGTGCACGGTAGCAGTTGCATCGAGTGAGTCGAGTGCCTGGGTACTGAGTTAACTAAGAACTTAACGCGAATTAGTTTACCGCGTCGAGTAATGGGAAACGAGGAAGATCCTCCCAAGGAGGACTCCTTCACGTGAAAAGAATGTTTGCTCATAGTCGCGGATTGATTTGTTCATGGGCCCTAAATACTCCTTGTTTCACAGATAAAAAAAGCTCTTTTTATTTTGAAAATTTAGTATTGTTCAAATGCAGCACGATTAAATATATAAATTTGGTGGTACTCGAAGGGAACCAGGAACAAGTGACGTGTTAACAGGAATTTAAGGGACTTTCAATTTTTTGACAATTTTTTAGACAGTACACCCCTGAAAAACTCCCTTGCAGCGGCTGGGAATCGTACCCAAGACTTGCTGCATGATAGTCCAACGCACTACCCATTATGCCAAAGGGTACTACTACAATACACCATGGCAAGGGCTACAAAGATCGAACTATCGTCTTTGAAAGCACTCCAAATACTTACGTTTTTAAGAACCCCATTTGGAGAAAAAGGTGTAGAACAAACAATCTCATGCAGCTCAGGTTAAGGGCATAATACGTATTAAAGTTGACGTTATGTAATATAACTCCAATATTTAATGCAATCAACCATCCCTAAAGAAAAATCAGTTAGTCCGATAAAATGAGTTTCAAACTTGTTTCATGGCTCCTCAACTAGAATTCTGTTTTACAAACCTAAACTTATTCTATCTCCAAAACAAAACAAAAAATGGGAGGCACAACAAATTGAAGTGCCTGAACATGGTGACTTACAAATCTCAACTGTTCTTGTATGCGTGTTGTCGACCGGAATGGAGTTGACCTACATTTTTCTATCAATTCCGAAGGTCTAAGATGTCACTTCCTAGCAAAATGCATAACCTCTTACAAAACATTTTGTTTGTTTTTAAGATGGCATCAGCTGGGATTCGAACCATAAACAACAAAAAACGAAAAATACTGCTTCTCGATACACCCATTTTTATTTTTATTTCTCACAAAATTTGAAAATGGCCGCCCTGCTTCTGTGGCTCTAAAGACAAATCCGCAATCGTGTTCGACCTATTCAAAAGCAAAACCCGCCGAGTAGTGGCACTCCGTTAAGACAGGTAGTCAACTCGAGTGAGGCGCGGTGTGGACTGCTATGGGGTACAACTCGCTTTGCAAATGGAAGAATATTATTTTATGAGAATTTTTAATAATAATGAATATTCATGAGCCCCAGCTAGCGTTTTAGGAAGACTCATCTACAAGAATTATCTCTGACGCAACTCGTTTTGCATCGCTTAGCAGTCAGTGTTTGGAATATGATGAAGAGGAATGTGGTATGTACCTTCGTCTTCTCAACTCACTCCAACTTCGAGTTGAAGTGATGACGATTTCTCGAATTGCTTCCGCTCATCAGCAAGACCAAAATTTTGCTTTAGTTTCTTATTGTTGGAAATTGTTTGCCGAAGGTTGCGAAAAAAGAGTAAATTATTATCCTTAAATTAGAATAAGACAGAATAGGATTTATTTTTTTGTATTGTGCTTTGTTGAGGAGTGGTATCGTCCTTTGCGGACAGCGCGTCAACAATCCTTTTATACTCGCTATGTAAATTATATTGTCTTTGCTCAAAAGGAATAAAATATGGAAATTATGCTGTTTTAAGTGGAGAACTTGTGGCTTTGTGACCAAAATTACAAAAAATGAAACAAACACAAATAATTTTATTTTAATTTGTATTCGCTTTGCGCCTTTAAATAAACTCAAAGGAAATGCTGTTTCGTCTTGTTTTAATGAATAAATAGTTTTATCTTAAAGATGCACACAGACCGCTCGCTGGCTTTAAAATATATTTATTGCAAGAAATATTTGAAAACATTTTGCAGCCAGGAGGATATAATTATGACAGATTCAAAGATTTATTTGATTCATTATCAATCATATCAGGTAAACAGGGTGTTTCAGAACCTCAGATAGCAAATGGAGAAGAAAACCGTACTACGCGAATGTGGAATTCTTTGCCACGCTCTGTCTTTCCCAGTCATTGCAATGTTCAAGAATTCAAAACCAATGTACACTGACACCTCCTTTCTAACCCTTCCCGTTTTTCTTAATGCTCACGCTGTGTCTCTAGCATATTAAGGGTATGCAAACCCCTTGAGTGTGCGCCGATTATAAACAAAAAAAAAAAAAATGCAAGAATGTGGAGAGTGGAAAATAAAATTAAATTAAAACTTTCAAAAAATCGCATAAATATGTCATTGGAATGCCTGAAATAATTAAAAATTAAATAAGTGTGACATTCATATTCACATCATGTGGACGTACCCATCCATAGTACAGATACAGACACTCCCAATTTTTTTTTTGTTGTACAAAAGAATATCTGGGATATCTATTCTAATACATAGTGGATATTTTAGATTGGATGCAAAACTCACTCAAAACCTTCATAAATAAAGGGAACAACGATAAACTTAGGAAAGGTTAGTAATTGGGCTACGAGCTGTGGACTAGGTGTTAACTAAAGAAAAACTGAACTGATAATATTTACCCAGCGCAAAATAATAGTCTATGTGTTCTTCTTGACAGTTAATTGTTCTGGAAACTAAATGTTGAAGAAAGTGTAAAGAAGATTGCATATGTAGCTCCCTTCGCTTGTAGCAAAACTATAGGTAAAAAGTGGGATCGCCAATGAAAGATGGTCTTATACAGTATGACTAACTTATGCATACCAAAGCATAAACTCAAGAAGATACAAAGAACTTCTAGTGTCGGCACCACAGGGGCTCTAAAATCTTGCCCAAATGATGCCTGCACCTTTAACCACTTTATTTACACATTCGGTATTTAGTATCTTGCAAACAGTGATAGGCGATTTGGTGTAAAAACAGTTTTTTACATTTTGTATGTAAAAAATCATATATAATGTAAAAAATGTAAAAAACTGTTAAGAAAGGTAAAAAACGTAATAAATGTATTTATTTTGACAAATTTGTTATTTGATCTCAAGACTTCAGTGAGACAGAGAAGTTCATTGCTTTTGTTAACCCAATTAAATCGAAGTTTTCGAATCGAAGAAAATGCCGCGTTCAAGTACAGCAAATTTCGAGAAGTTGAATTTTAATAAAAAATATATGGCGCTTTGCAGTATTTGTAAGCAAACCTTACAAAACACTGCAGTCAGCAGGTTGGTCAGCCATTGGTAAGTTCTATTTTTACTTGCGACTTATAGGTACTAAGTACTATAAGGCAAATTATGCATTCGTAAAAAAATCGAACTCGAGATTTTGACCAAAGTTGACATTACGATGATAGCGAAGACAAAAAAGTGGGTCTGGCAATTCTGTCTGTCTGTCTGTCTGTTTGTCTGTTTGATTTTTGGATTTTTAAGACCAAAAATAACGGTACCTGCCATACGATTTTTTTTCGAAATTTTATAAATATTTTTTTTTTCAAAAACTGTCACAACGATTTAAAAAAAAAAAAATCAAAAAATTTTATTTAGTTAAACCTAGGTAATGGCTGAACATTTTTTTTCAAAAAATGAGTAGTTTTGGTACCCACCTTGGGACCGTTTTTTTTTGTTTTGTTTTTGATTTTCTCAAAAACGGTACAACCGATTTTGATCATTTTTTTTTCATGCTAAAGCTTCTCAGCAGTTTGAATATTATTGTTTATTCAAATTTTTCAAAAAAAAATTGTATGGATTTTTAAAAAAAACTTTTTTCAAAACTTGATAAATAAAAGTTTGGAAAATTAATCTACAAGATTTGGGAAAAATAAATTCATTTTACCTAAAAATAACGGTACCCTCCATACAAATGTTACAAAATGGTTTTCGAAAATCGTATTTTTATCGAAAACGGTTCTGAGAATTTTGCTTAAATTTTTTTTTCTTTCTATTATTTTTAAATATCTGTACTTTAATAAAACAAAATTTGAAAACAAGATATTACTGACTGTACCTACCATAAAACGATTTTTTAAAATTTTGAATTTCTTATTATCAGCACGACGGATTTTAATGAAATTTCGTAGAGAGAAGCTTCTAAAAAGTTTTAAAAACATTGCATTTCAAAACTTTAAGAAAAATGTTTCTTTTGAATTTTGAAAAAAAATCAATTTTTTGTTTTTTGAAAATTCAGTATCTCGAAAACGGGTAAATAGTTTTTTTTTTGTAAATTTAATTTTTATTTCATACAATAATAAAAACTTCAAATTTTTTCTTATACTTATAAAACCATATTTTTTAAGAAACCACTACAAAGACTTATAATTTTTGTTTTTGCATAAATCTATATTTGCTTGAATCACATGGCATCCTATTCTTACCTTTAACTACTAAAGAAGTTTTTTTAGTCATTTAAAAAATGAATTTTATGCTTATGAACAGTTTCTCTAATAACATTCATTTTTGAAGATCTTATAGTCTTTTACATAGGAGCAAGTTCGTGCGACCCAGTCGTGCATTTTATTTAACACCCATTAACATATTTCCACAGTCTACCATACTGAATTCCATCCAAACGAGTAATAGCTAGTATCGAAACGACGCACTTCAGCGCTAATAGGGCAGCAGGGCTAGACTGAATACTGAAAGTGGTCGCCATTTCTAAATTCATACCTAAATAAACTTTTTCTCCCAGAATACCTTTTCATATCTGTTGGATTTTCACACCAAATGTTTGTGATCTATTCCCAGCCACCATTACCTTTAATCTTAATATTAACTACGTTCCTTTTGGGGGGTACTGCATTTCTTGAGTGAAAAATACTCGAAGAATAGATATTCCTTGTAGGGAGAAGTGCTTCTCATCGTTCGACGTTCGGGCTCAGCAGACAATTTAAATTAATCTCCATTTCTGCCGGTAATTCGCACATAGGAATATTAGAGAGTTGTATGTACGAGTATGTCACTATGGTCAGGTATTCTATGAGCTGGGTTATGACTCTAGTGTTTATTCATTTAAAATGTTATTTCAACTATTGAAAACTGTTTAATATTAGGTAATTTTCATTAAGATATTAAAACTTGTTCGTGTTTGCTTTTAAACACAAAACATTCTTTTTGATTTTGAAAGACACCAAAAAACTAAGAACCGCCATAATTTTTTTTTTATTACGAAGGGAGTACCGATAAAATATGTCTTCCCACTTGGATATAATTTCCCTGAAAGGTTGGTATTTTTTTGGTTTGGCATACTAGTCCTCCCAAAACTGAAACTTGTAACTTTTTTCATTCTGTCAGTCTATACTGCAGGTTTTATGCTCTTCTGCCAGGCCAGAGGGTTTTGAGATTAAAAACGCATAGATAAACTTTTACATCACAGCAAAACTGCCAAAAATATCCTTAGTCCGTAAATCCGCTGGGGCACTGTAAATTTATTGGACAAAACACACTCACATGCACTCACAAGCAAGTTTCTGGTGCATAAAAGTTCACGGGTAATAAATTTGACGAAGCATCGGAGGGATGTGTTCGTTGT
This sequence comes from Chrysotoxum bicinctum, assembly GCA_911387755.1. Taxonomy (NCBI): domain Eukaryota; kingdom Metazoa; phylum Arthropoda; class Insecta; order Diptera; family Syrphidae; genus Chrysotoxum; species Chrysotoxum bicinctum. Next base: position 2,176,792 of record OU426987.1, read on the forward strand.
TTTCGAAGTACTTACATGCATGTAGATATGTATGAAGTGTTTGCGGATGGATATAAAATAGTTGTTCATTTAACAAATGGTGACCAAACAGTCCGTTTTTAATAACACGATTTTCAAAATCAAACTTAATTAAAATAAAATAAAATTAAATATAAAAGAAATTATAAATAAAGTAAAGGCATTAGTATGCTACTATTCAACACGTATTGAACGATCTACAAGATAATTTCTATAATCCAACGAATAAGTGTTTCATTTCAGGGGTACACATTTTCGATAAAAGAGCCTGGTAGGTAGGTAGGTAGGTTGGAGTGGCTGTCTAGTTGTTGTTGACTCACTTAGACCTCAAGGGTCCGTTGTGATACCACTAAAGAAGTTACTCATGGGAGAGTAATGAATTTAAACAAACCATTTCGTGCTTTTAATAAAGTTAGAGAGACATTTTGTGTCGATTGTTGCCAGTTCACTGGTATTATCGAAGAAAGGGTTACCGAGATAATTATTCCTTCTATTGGAGAGTGCTGGACATGTACATAGAAGGTGTTGGACTGTCTCGATCTGTCGATCTTGTACTGTGAAGGTGTGCAGACGTTTTCGGCTTTCACAGTGTGTATAAATAAAATCGCGAATTTAAATCAATATTAAAGAATAGTTCGAGCATTTTCAATAAAGAGAATAGCTCAAAGGTAGTAGTGGCGGACCGCAGTGTGAGGGATCGCCGGTTCGAGTCCCCGTCGGGCACAAAACTTTTAGAAGCTTTTTTTCACAATCGGGAGGTTGTAAACTTCATAGAGTGGGAAGAAAGGCACATGGGCGATAAAAACATTGCGGGGACATCGAAAGATGTCCCAGCAACAACATCAAAGCCGGCAACGGCAACAACAGCAGGCACATCGAAAGATGCCCTCGGACCAATGAGGAAGCAGGTAGCATCAGCCGATACTGCGATATCCAAAAGGAGGAAGAAAATACGGTGTGCGCCGAACCTGGTGAAACGCCGATCCACCACCACTCCGGCAAAGCTGCCAGCTGGAGTGAAGGAGAGGACGCGCTCAGCCAGGGCGTCAGCGGCAGCAAAACTGCAAGACCAACTAGGCTCTTCGACATCAGACGAAGAGATTACATACATGTCTGAGGGTGGTGAGGGCATGTATGCGACAGGCGACAGCAACCTGTTCGTCGACCTTACATCACCAGGGTCGTCTTCAGACGAAAAAGAGTGCCAGCAAGAGGAGCAGGTACTGGCAAGAAAGATAAGTGCTTTCGAAGAGGAAATTGCACTACTCAAAGCAAAATTGGAGCCGCTGGTACTGGCTCTCAAATCCAAGCAAGAGGCAAGACGAGAGATGGTACGCCGAGAAACCCAGCAAGGAAAGTTGCTGCAGCAAAAAAATGCAGTGCAAGAAAAGGCCAAAGCTGTAGAGCCTACAATACAACAACAGCCAAAAGAACAACGACAAAAAAAGCCACAGAAAAAGCAACAACAGGAAACAATACAAACGAAACAACAACCACAGCAGCAAACAACAACAAAAAAACAGAACCAACAACAAAAGCAGCAACAATTGCAAGAACAACAGAAGCAACAGCAGCAGACTCAACAGCAGCAGATCCAGAGGGAACACCAGCAGCAACCACAGCCGCTTCAAAACAAGAAAGAGAAGGTGCCACCGATCAATACTTATAAGATGGAATTAAAGGAGACCATAAATCTGTGTAAGTCGGCCATAGGCAACACTTTTACTATTAAAAGATTAAATGTAAACAGGCACACAATCCAGTGCACAACAATCAAAGATTATAAAATAATTAAAGATTTATTAAAAGCATCCACAACTGAATTCTTCAGTTTCACCCCAAAAGCGGAAAAATTCCAAACGGTTTTGCTGAAAGGCATAGATTCCTGCACGGAACCACAGGCGCTCTTAAATGAGCTCCGTCAACAAGCGAGCGATGATCTCGAATTTATCGGAGTTAAGCCATTTTCCACGGTTAAGGCCAGACGGGAGACACGGAAATTACCGTTCTTCCTGGTTCAGCTTTCGCCCAGCAGCAAACTGGATAGTCTAAGGAAAATCTCCGTCCTCGACTACCAGGTTGTCACTTGGGATAGATTAAAAAGACGCGGCGACATGCTTCAATGCATGCGCTGTCAAAGGTTTGGCCACGCTGCAGCAAACTGCGAAATGCAGTCACGCTGCGTTAAGTGCGGTGAGAACCACAAAATAGGAGAGTGTAGGCTCGGACAGGAACGGGTCGAAGATAGGACCCAGCTTAGATGTATACTTTGCCGTGGCGAAGGGCACCCCGCAAACTATCGGGGCTGTCCTAAGTTTCAGGAAATCAAACAAAAAAAAGCGAAGCAAACAGTTGTGGAAGAAAAACGCCCGCAGACGCGGCTCCCCACAATAACACCCGTCAATCCCCAGATTTCCTACGCCCAAATGGCCGCAGGAAGGGGAAGCACGGTACAAACTGTGCAAAAGGCAGTCCCAAAGGCCCTTCTGCCAAAGGCTCCTGATGCACAGGCAGAAATAAGAGGTATGTTATTGGCTATTCAAGGCCAACTAACAGGACTTCAAAACCAGATACGGGAGCAGGCGACTAGGGTAGACCATCTCTACTCTGTTTTGCCGAGCCTAACGCTTATAGGTTAAGGGCGCGCTGCCGGAGAGGCCCTTTAAGATCCTTGCTGTGAATGTAAATTCACTGATTAGGACCGAACGAAGAGCAAATCTTTTCCAATTACTGAAAGACCTAAGTCCAGATGTGTTTATGGCCAGCGAGACTAAGTTGAACCAGAAACATAAACTGACTCACAACAATTACAATATCGTAAGAAGGGATCGGCCCAACTCGACTCAAGGAGGTGGCGTCGCAATCTTTGTACGAAAAGGCATCAGATATAAAGTTATATACAATAGTGAAGTACGCAGATTTCGGCTGCTTGAGGCGTGCATTGTATGCATTCCTCTCCAACATGGGAAGCGGATGTATGTGATCGCGGCTTACGCACCGGAATCACCTCAGCCAACTGACTTTTTGACAGAGCTCGAGAAACTTTTTCAAGTACTACAACTGAACTCGGAAGAGAATTATTATCTCATGGCCGGTGATTTAAATGCCAAACATATAGATTGGGGAAATCAAATACAAAATCCAAGAGGTAACCATTTATTCAATTGGATGGGTCAAAACAGTATTGAGTATATGATCGATCTTCTAGCTACTGATAGACCATCGTTTCCAAGGAGCGGTGCCTATCTGGATCTATTACTAAAGGACGCTAGACTGACAATCACTAACACTGTGGGTCAACGGACAAGAAACTGTTTACAAACGATAGACTATGACAGCGACCACTGTGGTCTCGCCGCAGTAATACATTTGCCGAACCAGCTCGTAGAGTTGGAAGAGTATGTACCTGCGTATTCTTACAACTACAGTAAGATGCGCTGGCCACGCTTCACCAACGCCTTAGCAAGCGAAATTCGTGCCAATAATATATCCCCACCAAATAACAGAAATTTAACAAACAACGAAATTGACCAATACTTAGAACAAATGGACGAAACAATCCTACGAACTATGAACAGAACTATACCAAAATACAGAGAACGTAACGCAACCGACATGTACCGTAACGCGACAATTGATGCACTACACAGACAAAAAAGTGGACTTCTGACAAGACTAAAACGCTTATACCGACGGTTTACTAACTCACGCGATCTGGAGATTAGGACACTGAAGTCGTCAATAAAAAACATCAACCAATTGATCAAAGAAAATTATAGGTTGTCTATTAATTTGTATTGGAACAATAAAATTCGGGCCGTTAACTCTAGCGACCCGAGTATGTTTCCACAAATTAACAAGATATTTAGACGGAATGATCAAAACGAACTTCCGTGTCTTAAGCTCCAGAGAACGACAGAAAACAGAAACGTACTTTTGACAGCAGGTATAGATCCAGATGACGCGGTCTTGGACGATGACCTCTTTATTGTCGAGGATCCGCTGGAGAAAGTGGAGGCTGTGGGGGCTGCTTTTCAGCAAGTGTATAAGGTGAATGCAAGCATCCACCCCAACCACGACCTGGAAAGCAGAGCGCTACTCCATCACTTCTATCTTCGTAACGAAATGATGCAATGGCGATCAGAGAACCTAGGTTTCACCGGGTTCAATGAAGAAAACTTAGCGAATGCTATCATCGCCGTGCAAAATGGGAGCAATTCCCTGTTAGTTACGAGGATGGAGCTCCAGCTCATCTTCGATTCATTAAGGAAGAAAAAGTCAGCAGGAGTCGATGGTATATCTAATATTGTACTTCGACATCTACCTAAGGAAGCAATTGACATTTATGCCACACTGTTTAACAACGCACTGAATAATGCATATTATCCAGGGCGGTGGAAGACAGCTGTGGTTCATCCTCTCCCGAAAAAGGGAAAGGACAACTCCAATCCGGCGAATCTCCGGTCGATAAGTCTTCTACCGAGTATCAGCAAGGTATTCGAGAAAGTCATTAATAGAGCTCTGTCCAAGTGGGCGGAGGACAATAATATCATACCGGATAATCAGTTCGGTTTTAAGGCGGGACATGACACCATTCATGCCGCGTCTAAACTCGTTTCTGATATCCAATGGAACAAAACTAAAAAACAGTGTACAGGTGCTTGTCTGGTTGATTTGGAGAAGGCTTTCGACACCGTATGGTTAGAGGGTCTCTATCTAAAACTGACTAGACTCGGTATAAGTAAACCACTATTATATATACTTTATGACATGCTCAATGGTAGAAAGTTCGTTGTCAAAAGTGGCAATGTAACTTCTACCGCAATCTTCGATATTAAGAATGGTCTTCAGCAGGGAGCGGTGAACTCACCGATTCTATTCAGCATTTACACCAGTGATCTGATAAGTAGTCTAACTCAGGCAATTGCGTATGCCGATGATCTAATAGCGTACAGAACAGCTCCAAAAGTTGAGGTCATCAGAATTCTTTTACAGCGTGACTTCGACAAGATTCAGCGATATTGTGATGACTGGAAGTTGAAAATCAACTTTCAGAAATGTGAAACAATTCTGTTCAGGACTCCGTTGGCTGGAGCCTCTAGGGATACTAGAAAGAACTGGCGCAAGCTGGTGATCGTTGGGCCGCACCAGCAACCACTGGCGAGTAAAAGTGTAGTAAAGTACCTTGGCATCTGGTTGGACCAGTATTTGTATTTCGACAGACATATAAATGCTGCTCTGAACAGGGCTAGGGGAGCCTTTGCCCTGACGAAACGGTTGTTTTACAGCAGCCGGCTTGACAGCAGAGTGAAGGTGATTTGCTACATGGCCCTCATACGGCCGATGATTGCCTATGGGTGCCCGGTGTGGTTCAACGTTGCCCCATCTCAAATGGAAAAGATTCGGGTGTTTGAGAGGCAGTGTCTTAGACGTTGCCTTGGATTACACAGAACACCAGAGTCGGAGTACAAACATTATTATTCCAACGAGGTTCTATACAACGGGGCCAACATTAACAGAATTGATAATTTTTTGATAAAGCTGATTCGGGGTCACATTGCAAGAGCGATGTCCTCGACTAACAACCTAATTTTTGGGGCTTACTACCCTAACAACGATTATTATGAGAGTGTACGTATAAGCGGCTTTATCCCACCCGATGCATTTCTCTACTTAGACAGTCGAGGGCTGATCCAGGATAGAATGGCGATTCCGCTAATCTACCACGTCAGCCGGAGGACTGTGGATAGGCGGCTCCTTTATAGTCGAGACGTCCTCGCACAAGATGGAGCAGAGCGCCTTCGGTTCAGTAGGAGTGTGTCCGATCGGGACCGGAGGGACAGGGTGAGACAGGAGAACCTGTTTTGGTGGTTGTGCAATAATGATAGGGAAAGTTGACAAGGACTTTTGTATGTCTTGGCCGACTTACATAGATTTAAGTTTACTTTTTAGGTAGGGACAGTCGGGGTGGCACCAAAAAAAAAAAAAAAAAAAAAAAAAAAAAAAAAAAAAAAAAAAAAAAAAAAAAAAAAAAAAAAAATTCTACACATTTGTGTGTAAAAAAAAAAAAAAAAAAAAAAAAAAAAAAAAAAAAAAAATTGCTGCTGTGGCTGTTCTAGTTTTTTAAGTAGTTTAGGTTTATTTTAAGTAGTCTTAGGTAGTTTTAATTAGTTTTACTGTAGTTTGTAAGTTTTATATATAAAATTTAAAAAACAAGTTCAGAATCCGAGTTTTTTACATTTTCTCGAGAAAACAAAAAAATTGATATACTTAATTTAAATTAAAAATAGTCTTTAGGCCGAAAGGTAGTAGAATTAAGATACAGTTTAGCTTAGAGCGCCCGCATAGGGCCAGTAAGTTAGTTATAAGTTATTGGATAATTAGGCTAGTTTTTATGAATTTTTGTCTAGCTTTAAGATAGTTTTAAGATTAACGAAAATAAAAATGAATTAAAAAAAAAAAAAAAAAAAAAAAAACTGTCTCCTCTTCCTCCTCGTCCATGCAGCTTCTACAGAAGTCATTTGTGTAGACTCCTAGCCTCAAAGCATGTCTACCTATGAGGCAGTGTCCTGTTATAACTCCTATTGTAGAGCTTATATTTTGTCTGCTCAGGGAGATCAAACCTTTTGACCGTTTTAGGTCTATGCTTGGCCATATTTGTTTAGTTGCCAGGCAGGTGGTACCCTGTGACCATCTAGCATTTGTTGATTCTAGAGCATATTGTTTGAGAAGATGTTTGCATGTAGCAAGTGGTGTTTCTATGTTATGTTTTTGTCTAACAGTAGGCAGAAGTGTTCCGTTTTTGGCGAGCTCATCGGCCTTGCAATTTCCCGGAATGTCTCTGTGGCACGGCACCCAAATAAGGTGAATATTAAACTGTTCTGTCATCTCATTCAGAGATGATCGACAATCGTGGACCAATTGAGAGTTTGTGGAGACAGACGCGAGAGATTTGAGGGCGGCCTGGCTGTCCGAGAAGATCCGTATATCCTTGCAAGATATAACGTTTTCTTTGAGCCAGGATAGTGCCTCTTTAATCGCCATTACTTCTGCCTGGAATACACTACATTGATTGGGAAGTCTATATGAAAGACTGAGATTAAGTTGTTTTGAATAGATGCCACTTCCAACGCCGTAAACGGTCTTAGAACCGTCTGTATAGAAGTGTACAGCATTGTCTTCCAGGGGTCTCTCTTCTTCCCAAGATGATCTTGAAGGGATGGAAACCAGGAAGTTGTTATCGAATACCATTTTTGGGGTGGTATAGTCTAAGCGATCTGGGATAGATCTGAAGTTGTCTAAGATGGTTGTATGACCAGTGTTGTTACTGATCCATTGAGAGGTGGCTCTAAGTCTCACGCATGAGTTGGCTGCCACCATTTTGGAGAAGATGTCAAGAGGTGTTAGGTTTAAAAGCACTTCCAGGGCTGCAGTTGGTGTCGAGCGAAGTGCTCCTGTGATGCACATACCTGCTGACCGCTGGACTTTGATGAGTTTATTTAGATTTACCATCTTGTCCAGTGCGGTCCACCATATGACAACTCCATAAATGAGTATCGGTCTAATAACCGAGGTGTATAGCCAATGGGTTATTTCTGGGGAGAAGCCCCATTTCGATCCTATTGCCTTTTTACAAGTGAAAAGCGCTACGGTAGCCTTTTTTACTCTTTCATCAATACTTGCCTTCCAATTTAGTTTTTTGTCTAAAATGAGGCCTAAATATTTGGCTTGGTCGGAAAAGCTTAATGGTATTCCTTTAATCTTGGGTGGGTTAATCTGAGGAATTTTGTACCTTCTCGTAAAGAGTACTAATTCTGTTTTATGTGGATTGACGTCCAAGCCACACTGCTTAGCCCACTTTGTTAGCCTGTTTAAGGCATTTTGTAGGAGTTCTAAGAGAACTTGGGGATGTTTCCCAGATACAGATATTGCAACATCGTCAGCATAGGCAATCACCTTGAAACCCTCTGCTTCCATTGATGTTAGCAGTTCGTTTACTACCATGTTCCATAAGAGAGGCGAAAGGACCCCACCTTGGGGGGTACCTCGATTCACCGATCTGGTGGTAGTAAAACTTCTCATGCTGGAAGTTATTGTCCTGCTTTTGAGCATGAGACTTATAAGATCAATGAGTGGTTTCTCTAATTCCAGCTTGTTCATTGCTGTTGTGATCGCCTGGTAGCTGACGTTGTTGAAAGCAGAGTTGTAAAAGACTGCAGTACTTTGGTAATGCAGTTAGTAAAGTCGCAGTTAATTAACTTAAGAATTGAATGCAAGTTAATACTGTGCATGGGTACTTTAACTGCAAAATAAACAGTCAGCAGTCAGTACTAATATTAGTACTGTGCAGTTAATAAAAGCAGTTAATTGTCTAAAAGTTAATTGACTGCAGTACTTTTTAACTGGTTTTAGTCTTTTTAGTCACTCAAAAGTCCTTAGTACTGGCCTTGTTTTGGTTTTAGTCAGTAAGTCTTTTAACTGCAGTTAATTAACTGTAAGTTAATTAACTTAATTTTAGTCTTTTAACTAAAATACTTGAGACTTGTACTTATAAAACCACAGGATGTGATATTTTGCATGTAGAATGTTGGGATTGGCATGTCGCATGTGGCATATAACATATTGCATGTTATATGTTATATGCGACATGTGCCATTTGGTACCTACATAAATGCTATAAAAAAATCATAAAATTTTTACATTTATTTTATAATAAATGTCTTTATTATATGTATTATACACAAATACACATAAGATCACATGTAATTGAAGTTATTTCAATTGAAAAAAAAAATTGTCCAAATGTAAAATACGTAGATTACATACATTTATACATACATACACTGTGGTAATACAGAAAACGAAAAACAATTTCTTTGTAAAGATTACATAAATACAAATAATACAAACAAAAAATACATAACAAAAGTTAATTCATTGAATCAAAATAAATTAAAAAACTAAATGAAAAATTCTTTTTAAGTTGAGTTAACTTTCAGAACCAGCAATTTTTGAAAATTGTTGTCTGAAAGTGCTCTTCGCCTAGGAACATGCAATAACCCCGCTATTGCAAAAAGTCGTTCTACATGATTATAAAAAGTACCATAGTGGAATCATCTATTAAAACTTTTGCAATGTTTTTTTTTTATGTTTTATTAATGTATATATGTATAAAGGGTGGTTAAATTTTAAGGGCCGATGTTGAATGTGAACCACACCTAAACTTCAAGTTTTCTTCTGCATTTCAAATCAAAATGCATATTGTGCACTTCGTGATTTTTTCAGTCAACTTAATTGTCCAAATGTACGTACAATCGGAAAAATCGTACAAAAATTTGAGCCAATCGGGTCTGTAGGCGATGTGAAAACACCAGTGCATGCACGCGAAGAGGAATATAAAGAGCTCAGAAGAATAGAAAAACGGCTACACAGACAAAAAAAATCAGCCTGGGAGAAGAACCTAATCTGTGAAATAGAAAATAGCCGAGAGCGAGGTCCGCACCAGGCGCGGAAGTTCTACCAATCCGTCCGAAACATGACGCAGTACACACCACGCTGCACATACTGCAAGGACGGAGAGGGAAATCTGATCACCGATCCTGAAAGCATACTGGAGCGATGGGAAGTGTACTTTAATGAATTGCTAAATGGTCAGCTCACTGCAGAAGTGGAGGCTCCACTACTTCAAGAAGAATAGTCTATGTTGCCGCCACCAAGCATAAAAGAGGTTAAGAAGGCTATAGGCCGGCTTAAATAGAACAAAGCCCCGGGAGCCGATGGCATACCAGCCGAATTATTCCATCACGGCGGGCCAGCCTTACGTCAAGCAATTCATGATATTATAGTACACGTATGGGAGCAGGAAGAAATGCCAGAAGACTGGCGAAAAGGTTTAATATGCCCCATACATAAGAAGGGAGATGTCACAACGTGCAGCAATTATAGAGGTATCACGTTGTTGAGTACCGCCTATAAGATACTCTCCTCTATCCTACAAGACCGGATAACCCCATACGCTAAAACCGTTATCGGACAATATCAGTGTGGTTTCATTCCAGGCAAATCAACAACTGATCAGATCTTTACCCTTAGGCAGGCGATGGAAAAATATCTAGAATTTAACATCCCAGCATACCATCTGTTTATAGACTTTAAGGCCGCCTATGATAGCATAGCCAGGGTAGAACTTTACAAAGCCATGAGAGAATTCGGCATCCCAAATAAATTGACACGACTATGTAGGTTGACCATGACCAACGTAACAAGCCAAGTAAAAATAGCCGGATTGCTATCCAGACCAATCAACATCTTTAATGGACTCCGACAAGGGGACGGTTTGGCCTGAAGACCGGGATACGTGGAGATACTTGTTAAAAGAGGCCAGGACCGGAACCCGGTCAGTTAAGTTACAGTTAATTAACTGCAGTTAAAAGACTTACTGACTAAAACCAAAACAAGGCCAGTACTAAGGACTTTTGAGTGACTAAAAAGACTAAAACCAGTTAAAAAGTACTGCAGTCAATTAACTTTTAGTCAATTAACTGCTTTTATTAACTGCACAGTACTAATATTAGTACTGACTGCGACTGCCTGGATTACAGTTAAAATCTTTTTGTAAGTTAAAAGACTTAAGGAAATTAGTCTTTTTAGTCAATTAACTGCAGTACCGAAAAGACTGCATTTTTTACAACTCTGGTTGAAAGCTCCTTCGATATCTAGGAAAGCTACTAGATTATATTCTTTGTATTTGAGGGAATATTCAATACCACGTACCAGCGAATGAAGTGCTGTTTCTACTGATTTTCCCTTAGAGTACGCATGTTGAGCTGTGGAAATGAGACATGGTTTTAAGTTATGTCTGATGTGAATTTCAATCAATCTTTCCAAGGTTTTAAGAAGGAAGGATGATAGGCTGATTGGTCGTAGATCTTTAGGGCTAACGTGAGAGGGTTTCCCTGCTTTAGGAATGAAGACTACTTTTGCCATTCTCCAGGCTTTAGGAATATATCTCAACCTTACGCAGCTCGTCAGAATGATTTCCAATGGTGGAATGATCATGTCAGAGTATTTTTGTAGTTCGGCCGGAATGATTCCGTCTGGTCCTGGAGATTTATATGGATCAAAGCTGTCTACAGCCCATTGCAGTTTTTCCCGCGTTATTAGATCAACTGTGTCGCTTGTAGCGGTTTGAGACTCTGATGTTGAGTTGTAAAGTATATTAGAGCTACCTGGAAAGTGGGTGTCTAATAACAGATTAAGAGATTCTTCATCTGTGGTAGTCCATGTGCCTGCATCTGTCGTTAAAGCACTAGGTCTAGTTGGACTTTTTGAGAGAATTTTCCTGAGTCTTGAGGCTTCTGAAGTATTTTCTATTTTTCCACAGAAGTTTCTCCAAGAAGACCTCTTGCTCTTCCTTAATTCTTTTTTATATTGCCTTAGAGCTTGTTTATATAAGTCCCAATCAGAGGGGGATCTAGTGTATTTAGATCTATTGAAGAGTTTGCGACAGCTCTTCCTGAATGGTTCTAGATCTTTGTGCCACCAATGAGGTTTCTTTTTACCCTTTATAATGGTAATAGGGCATGAAGTCCTCATTGATTCGTTAAGGGCTTCGGTGAGATGATTTACCGAGAGGTCTAGTTCATCTTTGGTGGAGGAGCTTTTAAGAAGGTTGTGGTCAAGCAGTTGTGCGAGTACCTCCCTATATCGTTCCCAGTTAGTGTTACGGTGATTGCGAAATCCCGTAGATATATTTGCCACATCACTGAGATCAAACTGAATGTATCTGTGATCAGAGTAGGAATTCTCTTTTGAGACATACCAGTTTGAAATCAGGTTATGGATCGAGTCAGAGGTAAGTGTAATATCAAGTACCTCTTTCCTGTTCTTGGTTACAAATGTAGGTTCATTACCAATATTATTAATGAGTAGATTAGTGCTTAGTATGTAATCAAATAAGGACTCACCTCTCTCATTTATGTCAGAGCTACCCCATACCGTGTGATGGGCGTTAGCGTCCATACCGATTAGGAGACCCACTTTCTTCGATTGCGCGTCCGCAATTGCCTTCCTTAAGGTGTTTCCTGGAACTGGGCTGTCGTGGCCAAGGTAGGAGGATATGAGCCAGTAGGTGGCTTTATCCGTTGTTAGGACAGCGGTGGTAGTGTCCTTGTCGCTGTAATTGGGGAGTAAAAATACATTTAAGTCTTTTTTTACTAATATGCATGACCTTGGTTCACCTTTCTCCGATGCATATAATAGAGTATAACCAGGAGTCCTGAGGCCCCTGATGATGGAGTTAGAGACCCACGGCTCCTGTATCAAGACGATGTCCTCTTTGTTGCTATGCAGTCGGAGTACCACGTTATTCGTGGCCATGATGGCGTGATGGAGATTAATCTGAACTAATCGCAGCATTGCTACTTTTAGCCAGATCAACCTCCACCACTGTTTTGTCGGCGTTTTCATCGTCTGAGGAGGAATGAAGTAGGATTTCCTCACTCAGAGTGTTGCCTAAGGTCGAGTCTTCAGTATCCATGTCGGAATTGCTGTCGACTATGGAATTAGCCTCCGCGTCGGATGGCTTGTTCGGGGCTTTGGAGATCGGTGGTTCCTCGTGTGGTGTTGCATCGACCTCCATTATTTGGGGTTGTGAAGCGTTTCCTTCCGCTGAAGGGGCTTCTGTGGGGGGCGCGTTAAGCGAATCTTCATCTTTTTTATAGATGCGAACTGTGACTTCGTCGAAACCATACCTAATCACGCCTTCGGTCGCGGCCAGTGGAGCTAGCGATTCCCTATTGATCACCAAGAGAGCTGATCTATAGCGACCCACTGTCTCCTTCTCAACCTTTGGGATTTTCCAGTCGTGAGTAGGCAGGCTTGGATTGCTGGTTTTGATTAATTTCAAAATCAGATCTGGGCAGTTATGTAGAGCCGGGACCATTATACGTGCTCTTGGTCGGCAAGGGATATTCTCCCTTGTAACAACTTCGAGCTTGGCACCCGGCCAGACTTCTGGCAAGCCATTGACAGCAGCCCTGTACAGATCGAAAGATCTCTGATCTCCACAGGCGATGAGTTTGATACGATTTTGGTACCATCCTGCATCGGCTGTGTCAGGGAGAGGTCCCGGATTCTCCTCGATGACAGATAAAAATCTGAAACCAAGGTGAGCCTTGACGTCTGCCCATTGATCATGAGAGATGTTACCATCCACATGACTCCTGTCAATGACCGCGGCTATGATCTTGTCTTTGAGCGCGTCTCTAAAAGAAAGATCTTTATTGAAGGCTGTTGTGCTGCTGGAATGCACTTTCTGCTTTTTCGCTTCAGGCTTGTCGCCCTCAAGAGACCTATTACGCTTTGACGTTGAGTCGCTGCAGGTCGTTTTGGTTTTTCTGCTAAGGAAGCCACTAGCCCACTCGAGTTTTCGCGTTTGCTCGGGGGTTCTTTCCGCCGCCGGTATGACACCGACTGCGGCCAGAATCCGCGCAGCATTACGCTGATCTCGACTGGCCTGTGCCTTCATGGACCTCTTTCTGGCCGACCCAGAACTATGTCCGTGTGACACAGTTGTGGATCCACCTCCAGAGTTAATCGCTACCGATGCCAATCGGGGTGCGCCCACATCCTTCGAGTCATTTCCACATGTCGTAGATTTTGCCTCTCCGGATGGAGTGTCCCTTCTTGGGGTCGCTTGCGACGTCCTAGCAGGAGCGGGGATGGGGTTGGTTGTGGAATACCCGCCCTTGGGACAGCCGAGCGTCACAGCTGTACCACTGACGGGTAGTTCCTTCATGTAAAGGTTGCGGCTAGTAGAGGGAGAAGGATTCCCGCCACCAGTAGCAACCACAGGGTTGGCAACCCGTTCGCACCCCTGAGTTGACTCGACAGCCTTTCCAGGAGATGCGACCGCATTGTCAGCCCTGGCTCGATTTATTTTATTTATTATTTTTCGATTTGATTGTTTGTTTTTCATTTTGTTCCCACGAGTAATGCGGAAAGACGGTCAGCCCCGGCAGAGCCGCTTACCGGGGCAAGGCAAAAAATATGACGGACCTTGCCACAGCATCCGAAAGAGCTCGTTAATGGCTGGTTTATCCCCCAGCCTTTCATTCTTCGGCACGGTTTAAAATACGCTCACACCACCACTGAAATTAGGAACCTCTAAACTATGATTGAATTGGGTTTCCGAACGTTGCACTATTGAGGAGTTATAACAATTCGGCGACCCAACTCAACCTTAGCTAATCACCATCCTGCCAAAAACGCACAGAACTACTGTGGTGATCATTGCCCGCTTGGCACCCACTAGGAGGGTTTGAATGAGGATTTTTGCCGGGCAAAGAGCCTGGTGCTTTTTACCATTTTCCTTAATTAACTTCTCTCAACATGATCGCTTCTTTGCAGCTTAGATCGAACCAAACCTTAAGGTCCAATGGATTAATAATCAGAATCAGAAAAATGGCTCTTTCAACATTTGAATGTAGCAGCTTTAATGGTATACACTACTTAACTTTAAGATTTCATACAAAATACTTTCAAAGATTTTGAGAATATGTGAAAGTTTAACAATTCGACGGTAGATTGCAACTTCGCTTTTTGTGAATTGGAGTTATGATAGAGGTCTTTCATGCAAGTCTTGTTTTTGGCTGATCTCAGCAGTAGTTTGATTTGTCTGAATTGTTCACAGGCTCTAAAGGTGTTCCTCAATCTGAATGTTCTGCCTTTTCAAGAATACCGTCACTTGCTAATCGAGCTACCTCCATCTTCTATAAGAAAACGAATAGAATATGAAGCCTGTCGCGGCTTTATAAATATAGAAGATGCAGATGCTCCCTCTCGTAGTTTAAGAATCCCATTGAGTAGCGTTCCGATTATTTATTGGAAAAATCATTAAGGCTATCGAATATTTACTGCTTCAATTTATGGATGTCCGTAGAAACATTAACTGCATTTTTAATTAAACTGCTTTCATCCATTCTCTTTGAATTGTGTATCAAAAAGTAAAGATCGCACATAACCTTGCATTCAGAGTACGCAACTTCCATGTTATATTTTTCATAAGCTGGAAATGTCACATTATAGTAGTTCTCAGCATAATGTTTGTTGGTTTGGTTTGATTTTCAAAACGGGCCAATAGAATAAAAATGTATCGTAATTCAAAACCGATATGGCTGCATCTGTATCGAATTCCATTGGCAACTTGTTGTTGTTAATTTGTTAGGATATAAAGTACTAATCACCATGTGTTTCGACTTTCGAAGTTGACCTTTTATTTTTATTTTGTGCTTAATTTAGCACATTTAATTAGAAACGATCATCTTCAGGTTGTGCTGCATATCATCAAGATCTTGCAAAACTTGTAGTATATTAGTATCTTTTTTGCATAAACTCCAATTTTATACACACTGACCACATATTGCCACTGCATCGACACTTTTTACAAAATAAGTTTTCGCAAGACTCTTGCAATGGAGCAGAAGTTTTAATAAATGCCCCGAGTTTTTTTAACTTCCCATAGGGAGTTATTGTAATCGGTTCGATTTGTCAAATTGGAATTTTTGACATTTATCGACGTTTCAAGGTCCCTAGAGGCTATATCAATCATTTTTAGAGAGATGTCTGTGTGTGTGTGTGTACGTACGTTCGTACGTTCGTACGTTTGTACGTTCGTACGTTTGTACGTTCGTACGTCCGTACGTCCGTACGTCCGTACGTCCGTACGTTCTGGTACCATTTTTCGTCGTCGATATCTCAAGAACGAGTAAAGATATCGACTTCAAATAAATTTTGTTTAATAGATAATAACATCAAAAGAGGCTGAAAGGGCGTTTATTACAATTGAGTGAGTAGTTTTTTCACTATAACGGTTTAAAAAACAAGTAAAAATTTTGGTTAGTTTCAAATATCTCACGAAAAAATAATGCTATTGATTTAATGTACTCATTATAAGGTTATACAGATTTGGTATAAATTTGGAAAAAAATGAACTTACCGTTATTTTTTTAAATAAAAAAAAAACTGAAAAAATTTCATAACCCAGATATTCTAAGAACGGAAAACAATTTGAAACTCAAAATAATTTTATTTTATGAAAAATAATGTGTTTGACAACTGGTGAAAATTTCAAAAAAATCAGTTTACAGTTTTTTTTACAAAAAATAAAAAACTATATAAAATTCTATTGAAAATTGGTAAAATTTGTTTTTCGACTCAAATTTCTCGAGAACAAGTAGTGATATTGACTTCTAATTTAGTTTATTTTATACATAGTATAATTTTGTACAATTGATAAAATGTTGACAAATATTGAATTAATAGTTTTTTTTTTTTTAAATAAAAAAACTATTAAAAATTCTAGTGAAAACTAGTTAATATTGTATTTCAAGTCGAATTTCTTGGGAATGAACACCGATAGTGCCTTCTAAAGTATGTTGTTTTATACATCGATACCTCCCCGTAAGAATTTATACTAAGCGACATTTCTAAAATTGTTCAGGAAACGACAAAAACGAAGAAAGTTCTAGTTGAATGTGCTAAGAGACAATTTTGGTTAAACAAAGACATCTAACAAAATTTTTTGTTGCTCACAACAATGAGATCTTTATTAATGTCGCTTAGCATAATTTTTTTGTCAGATAATACAAATTTCAGGTGGCTACATTATTTTAATGAGAAAACATGGCAGTTGATAAATTTTTTTATTTGTACTCTAGTTTCCTTTTCATGCATAATAGGTTGGCGAAACCCAGGCCAAAACGTGGCCCTTAGCATATAGTATATCTCCTCACCAAAAAGTCATTTTCGAATAAAGTGTCGCTTAGTACATTCTTACGGGAAGGTATCGACATAATACAATTATTAATATATATGGTTAAATTTTGACAAGTATCGAATTGACAGTTTTAACAAAAATATTTCTTTTTTAAATTTTTTTCAATTAAAATGTTTGGAACCGAAATAATAAAGTAATTTCTATAATATAATACATAATTTTATAATTTTATTATCAACTTAGCTTTTAGAAGAATGTATGTACTGTACACACGTATATGAATAAGGTTGTTCAGTTGTACCCAAGTCCCACATATTCAAATTCCATTAATAGCTATGGTGAAATTGAAGAAAACGTCACAATATGTTTTTATCTTTTTGTCCATGAAAAAGAAGTAAAATTCTACTCAAGGTTTTCTTAGGTGTAGGAACACAGATATATTAAAAAAACACGGAAATCTATAATTCAGTATATAACATGTACCTACCAACCTTCGTAATTATTACAAGAAATTTAACATTTTAAATAGAAAAGATTAAAATTAGTTAAACACATTTTCTGAAAAAAAAACATAAAATGAGCGACTAAGTATCCTCATCATCAACAAAACAAAGCAAATTTCCTGATATCATAATATGCCACAAGCATCATCGATTTTTAAAACAGGAGTCATTGTATATCCAGTGCAGATCACAGCCTTTCAATCCGGAAAAACCGCAACAACAATTACACTATGAAACCATCTACTTCGATCTTCCATCTACTGCTCTATGATCGAAGTATGTGTACAAAATATCATACCAATTACCACACCAGATACAGTAACAGTACAGATACAGCTAAAGTTTGTTTCGCTGAAAATTTGGTTATTTGAAAAAAACTAAATATAAAGTTTTCAAGACCACAAATGGGAAGTTATCAGTGTGGGTCGCACCCAGCCTCTTTTTTTCCTTTTCTTTAACGCTCATTTTTTTTCTGTAAAAAAATATAAAATTGGTATTTGTAAGTGGGAAAGTAGTGTTTCCCTCGGGTTTTGTTTTAGGTATAGTGTGATAAAATCGACATTCGATATTTGGGAAAGTTTACACCACCTTTAAAGAGCTCATTGTAGATAGGGAACTTTTTTGTGACGGACGTAAAATTAAAATCGCCATCAGAAAGTGCAAATGGAATGGGGAAACATGTTTAGGACACAATGTTTTTTTTATTTTTTCTTGCTTTGATTTATTTGTTTAATATGTTAGTTTTAGTATTCTTTGTTCTTTTTTTGTATAAAATAAACTTCAATACGATTTTAATGAAATTCAAAACATATTATTTTGAAGATTCTGTTTCAGGGGTGCCAAAGGTAGCTGAGTTTCGGTGAAGATGGCGTGATCTGAAGCCGATCATCCACCATCTTGAGGGAATAAAAAAAATGGCCAAAGATTCATATGCTAGGGTGGGTAATGGCCTCACTGCAACAACATTGACAGTGGTCTTGTTGTGATGATAGTCCGTCTGTCTCTTTCTAGTCCAAAATGTTCCTGTGTTTTTTTCCTGGCCTGATTTATGTATTTGTTTGCAGGCGAGGTTAAGTTTCGGGGGCAAGATCCCCCCTGTCTTCTTCGAGCTGACGCCGTGCATCGCAGGCTGCGTTTTCCGAAAATTGACATTCCTACCCTTTTCTGACCTAATTCTTTTCCAGTTTCGTAACCTTTCCTTTTTCCTACCTATCCCTTATGCCGACTCCCCTCCGCTCCTCTTGCCCTGCAACAAATCTGTAGCAAATATTTTTTGTATCTCTTTGAACAGACCGATCATGCGCTTTAAAGCTACTGGCGCAAAATTTTAAACATTTAAAACCCACTCTAAATCAATTTTAGAATGGGAGTCGACTCTAAATATTAAGTATAAAACGAGAACTGACTTTTTGTTAATTTTAAAGGACACAAACTATACTTTAACGTTAAAGAGCTCGTCTTACTTTAACAGCCACAAATAGCTAGTTTATCTTTTAAAAGTATACTTTATCCATATTGACAATGTACATTTCATACCAAAGCAAATGGAAGGAAAAATGTTTACTGATGTTTTATTAGATTTTTTAAAGATGTTCTTTGTAAATAGACTGAATCACTGAATATTATAAATTCAAAACAATCGTACGAAAGTGCTCTACAATTAAAAAATCTGTAGATACAAATGTTATCTTATGTATGCACGCGCGCCGCCGAGACGAGTATATAGCTAAATGAATCTGCACCTTACAACACCAAATTGAGTTTTTTATGCTGTGAATTTGCGATTTTTACTTTATTTTCATCTAAAATAATGTAAATAACTTATAAACAATCAAAATCTGTACCGATGTAAAGGGTGATTTTTTAAGAGCTTGAGAACTTTTTTTTAAAAAAAAACGCATAAAATTTGCAAAATCTCATCGGTTCTTTATTTGAAACGTTATATTGGTCCATGACATTTACTTTTTGAAGATAATTTCATTTAAAGGTTGACCGCGGCTGCGTCTTAGGTGGTCCATTCGGAAAGTCCAATTTTGGGTAACTTTTTCGAGCATTTCGGCCGGAATAGCCCGAATTTCTTCGGAAATGTTGTCTTCCAAAGCTGGAATAGTTGCTGGCTTATTTGTGTAGACTTTAGACTTGACGTAGTCCCACAAAAAATAGTCTAAAGGCGTCAAATCGCATGATCTTGGTGGCCAACTTACCGGTCCATTCCTTGAGATGAATTGTTCTCCGAAGTTTTCCCTCAAAATGGCCATAGAATCGCGAGCTGTGTGGCATGTAGCGCCATCTTGTTGAAACCACATGTCAACCAAGTTCAGTTCTTCCATTTTTGGCAACAAAAAGTTTGTTAGCATTGAACGATAGCGATCGCCATTCACCGTAACGTTGCGTCCAACAGCATCTTTGAAAAAATACGGTCCAATGATTCCACCAGCGTACAAACCACACCAAACAGTGCATTTTTCGGGATGCATGGGCAGTTCTTGAACGGCTTCTGGTTGCTCTTCACTCCAAATGCGGCAATTTTGCTTATTTACGTAGCCATTCAACCAGAAATGAGCCTCACCGCTGAACAAAATTTGTCGATAAAAAAGCGGATTTTCTGCCAACTTTTCTAGGGCCCATTCACTGAAAATTCGACGTTGTGGCAGATCGTTCGGCTTCAGTTCTTGCACGAGCTGTATTTTATACGGTTTTACACCAAGATCTTTGCGTAAAATCTTCCATGTGGTCGAATAACACAAACCCAATTGCTGCGAACGGCGACGAATCGACATTTCACGGTCTTCAGCAACACTCTCAGAAACAGACGCAATATTCTCTTCTGTACGCACTGTACGCATTCGTGTGGTTGGTTTAATGTCCAATAAAGTAAACTGAGTGCGAAACTTGGTCACAATCGCATTAATTGTTTGCTCACTTGGTCGATTATGTAGACCATAAATCGGACGTAAAGCGCGAAACACATTTCGAACCGAACACTGATTTTGGTAATAAAATTCAATGATTTGCAAGCGTTGCTCGTTAGTAAGTCTATTCATGATGAAATGTCAAAGCATACTGAGCATCTTTCTCTTTGACACCATGTCTGAAATCCCGCGTGATCTGTCAAATACTAATGCATGAAAATCCTAACCTCAAAAAAATCACCCGTTAGTATATTAAATGAACTTTTTTCGGCGAAAAATTATTTGGTTTGAAGTTGTCTGTTCTTTTTACTTTTTTTTTTGTGTTTTTGTAGTTGTGTGAGTTATGCATCTGTCAAATTAAGGGTTGTTCAACGCAAATTTGCTTAGGTTCTGTTGTAAAACCCACATTAGTTAGAAGAGTTGTCTAACGTGATTAAAATTATGAAAAAGTTAGACAAAGTCTCTAAGCTAAACGACTGCGTTAAGTAGATCCGGTTTAATTGCTTAAACGAGAACTCTTTAAAATTTTGCGCCACTGACTTTTGTACTTGGTTTTGGCTTTTGAACTAACAACTCTAACTTACAAGCTTTTGCAACTCAGCTTAATATTTCGATATTGTCTCACCTGCATGTTGGAGTCTTAGCAGAGATGTTAGTAAGTTTATTTCGCTTTCTATCCGGACTGAGGTGATTTTTGAAAAGGTCGACTAGATCATTGTATAATTTTGCATCAGGCTCATCTGGGGCTGTTAAATTTGAAATAAGTTGACAATATTTGACATCAATGCAATTTATAAGTTCTTGCTTTTTCCTGGTTGAATCAGATACCTTTCGTAATGCTAGATAGTTTTCCATTAGTTTAATATAGTTGGTGAATGGTTCTTAATTTTCTTTGAATTGCTCAAAATGTTAATTTGGTGAGCTGGAGTTAGTTCGAATATTTTCATTTATCGCTTAACATTAAAAATTATCGTCGCCAGTGTTGAATAATTGTCTTACCCCAAAAATGTATATGAAAAGAAGAGCCACCCTGTAGAATAGTAACCAAAAGAATTTATTTTATTTCATCTCAATTATGACAATTAATATACCTTAAGATTGATTCCCAATTGCATAATTAGAAATTCTTTTTATAATTTACAATAGAAATTCCTATACATACAACAGTATTATGAAATAAGCCTACATATATAATTCAATACTCCCATATCTCCCCTCAAAATAATTTAAGATACCTACTCATTGCCTTAATGTAAGGACTTATAATCCTAATCCGATTAAGGGGTTCTTGGAGGCGTGTATACTCACACAGACTTAACAAAGGTCTCTCGTTTCGCCTTCCTAATCATTGTTGCGCGATACAGAATGAACTTTTAGCGATAAAGGAAGTTCTATCTTGAATTACAGAAAACGTTATGTATACAATGGATATCCGCAGCTTTTTGGACAGCCAAGCTGCTATATAATCTCTGGAATATGTCTCAACAAACTTTAAACCAGCTTTAAATTGCCCTTCATATCTCGTGGGGATGGCGCAGCAGTTTAGCATTCAATTTTTTAGGACTATAGAGACATTTCAGGTAACTGTAAATCTGACGAACTTGTAATAAATGTAACATCGTTATCTATTTTAACAGAAAAGACAGATGGGGGTAGGAATTCCTCCCATTTTGTAAACGAATGTAAACAGTATCACCATTTCCCTGGTAACTAAAGAGATCTGACCAACATTAGATCTCAAAGGATCTAAGCGTTTGGGACGCTGCCAATAGGTAGGCGTACTGCTTAAAAGGGTGTCTATTCAAACGATTTCTGCAGAAGCTGCATGCATGAAGTAGAGGAGGAAAAAACCCTCACTGCTCTATCGCAAAAACATAGACTCCATTTGGGAGACTTTTACCAACACGATCTGAGTGATCTGTCTTATATTAAAATACGTATCCTTTCTCGCTTCATGAGGAGCCAGAAATGGTTTAACTAGAAAATGGAAAATCTTTCCTAAATCCATGTGGTATCTCAATCGATGGCCAATTCAACCTAACTTATGATCCCTATCACTCTCTGAAATTTTAGATCTTTGCTGACAATCTTAAGGTGCGTGTCCATTTGAGAGCAAAAACACTGAGAGTAGCTCTCAGGCCACTCTTGAGAGTAAACTCTCAAGTGGACACAGCCTTGAGAGAAGCTAGCGGAGAGTTGACTTTTCACTCTCGACATACGATTTTTTTGAGAGTTACTCGCAAGTGGGCACACTTCTTTATTACTATCGGAGATGAGCTCGCAGAATTCCAACAAAGTTCGTATTTTGCGATTAGCTCTCCGAGAGTTAACATGTCAAAACATGGAACAGAAGGGGACAAACGAACTTATAGAAAAATATGAGGCTTTCAAAGTTTTGTGGAAAACTACGAAAAGTCGGGACAGAAATAAAAAAAAATTAAATACATATACATATGTATAAGCAACTTTTAGTAGTTTTCATGCACTGAAAATGAAATCTAGAGACAGCTTCATAATTTGCGAAACCAAGTAAAGATAATAATTTTTGTCAATCATATTGAATCTATTATGTACATTTAATTAATAATCATGAAAATATTAACGGATGTCACAAGATTTGAAAAAAAAAATAAAAAACGAAAAGTGGAGCCGGAACTGATGAAGTATAGCACTAGGTGGCCATATTTTCAGGGTTTGCAGTTTTTGATTCCATTTTTAATGGCTGCCTCAATTAAGTCCAATCCGGTATTTGATTTCTTAATTTCTTAATTATTTTCTGTGATGTGCCTGTACTGCCAAGGAACTTCATCTTATGGGCTCATAAAGTAATTTTTGAATTCATCCCTGAAATCCTTTCGAGAAGTATTATAGTTGTGCCTCCTTCCATTTTGAAGATCGAAAAATTAGTTTTCGAAATTGTTGTCTAAACGCCAGCTTCCATTCATTACATCGTGAGTTTCTATTTGTTCAGGCAAAATTATAGTTTTGCAAAAATATATCAAGTGGACACGGTTATGAAAGTACTCTCAGAAAGTCATCTCCCAAAACTTAACTGGTGAACTCGCGATAGTAAAATCTCAAAAAAATTACTCTCAAATGGACAGGCACCTGAGAGCAACTCTCGAGAGTTTACTAGCGAAAGAACTCTCAAATGGACACGCACCTTTATAAAAGATGTAAATCAGAATCTCCCGAAAATTCGCCTTATAAAATCATGCTTTTAAAAGCACCCAACACCTAGAATAATACCCTATTTTATATTTTGTCTCAAAAATTCTATCGTGATTCAAGAAGTCTGTCGGTCCAAAAGTATTTTCGTTCGCATTTAACACCTCTAAATAAACGTTTCTATGGAAAATTATCTACGACTCTCATGAACCCAAAATCAATCTCGAGGCTTGTGCGCCTCTAAGGACGATACACTCATTCCTTCTGACATAATGAAAAAATAAAAAAAAAATTAAAGGGACTACCGTGCCCAGCCAAAATCTGGCACTACACTCTTTTTACAAGAACAAACTCATTCGATTTTTGACCCCTCCCTATTTTCAGTACCAATGAAGTCAGAAACCTAAGATTCCGAAATCCGAATATTTGCTAAGCTAGTCAGGCACAGGTGCTTCACCAAATTTCAATTTTCTAGCATAAACGGTTTCTGAGATATAAGGCCTCAAAAATCAAAATTATGGAGCACTTCCCGACATCGTAGAATCTTGTAATTTTGCACAAAACGCAAGGTCTTGTCATGCAAGCAGAGGAAAAAACCCATCAAATTTTAGTCAGTAATCATTAAATAATAAAATTTCTCTATTACATTGTACCTGTTTCAATATTATTCTACTTTAAATATTCGGTATTAAACCTTCATGAAGTAATAACTTGGCGTATACTTTTAGATCTCAGTACTTTTCACGGCTGACTTGTTACACAAAGGTTTTTGTATAGAAGAACTTGGCTCTTTTTTAAACATTTATGATTTTGGTCTGATATTTTACAATTCAAAAACCAAAAAAAAAATCCATATATTCTAAGTGGTGTCTGGTCACCGTTACGATTCAGTAGATTACACCACTTATGTATATTCAAAAATTGCTGAATAACACATTCACTCTACTACTCAGACTTAGACAGAAGAGCACACAGGTCTCCAATAAATAACTAATGTGCCGACTTTTAATTAACGTACATTTCGTTAATGGCAGACTTCGTACCTCGTAGGGATATTTCCGTTCCATTCCCACACCATTATATGTAGTTGGTCGCAGAGGGTTTGGGGGATAAAAACATCTTACAATGGAAATTAATGGAATGAAATTATCATACTTCGAAAGGATCGTCCCGCCAGAGAACCATCATAATAAGATAATGGAGTACATTTCTTCTAATTAACCAATTAGGAGAAATTTCCATAATTACGCGAGAAAAATAAAGTTTTCCTATGGGGCTGGTCGTCAAGAGCACAAGAGCACAACCACCCGAGCAGTCCCCAACCACTTCCCCCCAACTTCAATGTCCCGTCGCCATGCGGGTAACCTCTTGCAAAAAGAAGGTGTGGGGTTTTTTTTGTCGGTTTGCTGGTGGAAGATGTAGAGCCTTCTCTATATCTCACTTGCAGCAGTGTGATGTTCGTATTAATGTCCTTGCCATTTAAAACATCAGCATTCCAGCCACCACTCGTGCTCAATTGGATTCTAGGTTGATAGAGTCTGTCGCTGATGAGGATGTTTTGTACCAACCCTCTATTGTGTATGTACCTATGTAGGAGTCCTAGGGTAGATGATGGCATATTACCAGCACACTCGCTTCCGAAAACAACAGGGATCAGGGGGAGGGGACACGTTAAATCCAACGCTAATTTTCGCAGTAAACATAAAGTTCCATGTTTGTTGAGATAGCGGGATGTGTGCACAACGCATATTTTGTAGATAAAAGCAGCGTTTTAGGGATTTTAATTAGTTTTCTTGCATGAATATTAATTATATTATAAAAAGGATACGCGAATATGTTTAATTATCATTTTAATTGTTCTTCTTGGCGGGAACGGAAAGAACTCTAGCTTCAGCTAAGGCGAATGGTAGTTTGCTGTACTACTTCGCTTCGGAGCGGAAATGTGATATGTAGGGAGCTAATGAAGGTTCGCCCGTGTGTGTGCATGGGAAGGAATCCGTTTAATTAGGTTTGAGGGAAAAAAGTTCCGAGCGCTTATACTCGACATGGCGTTGGCGTTGTCGCGCACTCTAGCAAATGGATTACGTAGGTACTGATAAGTAATTTGTTTTAACGGATTTCCAACCATATGCGGATGAGTGGGAATAAATTACCAACGTCTTCCTCATAATACGAATAAATACCTAATGTTCGCTTGGAGAAAAAGTGTGTGTTTGAGAGTTACATATATTTTAAAGGATTACACATTCAGCAATACACAGATACGGTGTCTTTGATTGCAATCATAATTGCGTAGGTAATATTTATGCAATTAGGGAAAATGTGTAAATTCATTTAGTGGTGTTCTTAAAGACGGTTATGTGATAGGTGTTCCTAAAGGTATGGGAACAAAAAAAAAACGAGGCACTGATTACAAAGCACAGATTTTCTTTTGGGCCAAAATTAAGGCTTGTTAATGTTTATATTCATCTTAAAACTTTGTAAAGCTTTTTTCAATTGGTGCGGGTAGATTTTGGCGGCCATGTTGCTTAGGTGACATCTGTTGTTTATTATTGAGTTACTGATCCAAGTCACCATCGCAACTTATTCGATTGAATTAGTAGTAATAGATTGCTCATTAGTACAAACGTGTCGCCTATTTTACGGTATACGTGGTGATTCTTCACAGTCGACTATTCAACGATTGGTGGGCAAATTTTAGACGACTCGTTCGTTAATCAATTATTTAAAATTCGTACGTCAAAATAACGTAGGATCAGCCGATAATATCGCCGTGGTCCGTGTATGAAATTGTACACTAGAACACAAGCCAACTGATTTCTTGCGAATTTTAAGTCGGAATTTCGCCCAACATCCGTACTAGATCCAACTGAACCAGAAGCTCAAAGTTCATGACCATAGACAACCCCGTTTGTTCGCTGACTGGTTTTCGCAGCGTTTTGAAAGGACCCAAATCTTTAACCACGAGGTGTTGGGAAGCAAAATTTCCGTATCCCTAAAAAGTTTGGTGTGGACTTATGGGCCAGCAGCATACTTTTTAGACAGGCACCGTCAGTAGCCATATTGAACCATATGGACCAAGATAATCACCCCTATTACAGAATTCGGCGAATGAGCTAAAGCGATAGTTTCAATTAATTTCCAATATTTTGCTACTACTGAATCCGACGAATGAAAGTTGAACGAACGCGCTAACAATCCCTGCACCACCTACATTCTGTTCAACTTATCTGGTATTACTAAATCAACAGTCCATTCGCACTCCATACAATTTCTATCATTTTAAATTCGCACCAATTTCGAGACGAATCTGAAGTGAAAAAAAACGAAAATAAACAATGGAAAGAATTAAAATATAAGTCAAAAGCTTATTATACTGAATGTTAAAGTGTTTTTTAACAAATTTTAATAGAAAACGGACAACTAACAACGAAACCGGAGAGCCAGAAATCTAAAAAAAAAAACAGAGCACACGGTTGGTATTGAATCGTCCTTCATCCAAGTACTAACCACTCAAAACGATGCTTGATTTCGTTGATCGAGAGCTATACTATTTGTTTGATATAAATTCCACATGCTGAATTTCCACATCCACTTTTATACAACATACCTGACAACACTTAGGTAACATTTAACTTGGCAAATGTCAATTCCCACATCTTATATGGCTCTTGTAGTATTTCCGTTTTTGAATTTTTGCTGCTGAGCATAATAAAAAGTCATTCGAACAACGTGGTTGTGTTCTTTGTTCTCCATTAGAATAATTTAGTTTTGTCAAGTAACATTTTGGTGCCTCCTGTGAGGACAAAAATACATATACTAAATTGAACACATTTTATTTGTTTGGTATTTTTCCTATTTTTGCTAATTTGGGTTTCTTTCAAGTTTGCTAGGACATGGCAGAGCTCAATCTACGAACGACAGCTAGCAATGGGATAAGGCGGATTTCTGATCGTCTAAGTAATGCTGACTTATCGATCTGCGACATTTCCCAGTTGAATCAAGAGTTAAGAGCAGTGCAGGCGCATTATGATCGTTTCGTTATCAATCATCAGATTTTGGTGGGTCGAGCGAAGGTCGATGAGCTCGATGCACATGACAGACTTTGGGACCAGGTGGAAACGATGTACAACGAAGTCTGCGTCACTCTGGACCGAAGGATTTTAGAGGCCAGTTCTAAGCCCAAGCCTCCATTGGTA
This sequence comes from Chrysotoxum bicinctum, assembly GCA_911387755.1. Lineage (NCBI taxonomy): Eukaryota > Metazoa > Arthropoda > Insecta > Diptera > Syrphidae > Chrysotoxum > Chrysotoxum bicinctum. The sequence continues at coordinate 2,204,369 of OU426987.1, forward strand.
TCTTCATCTCTTCGAAACTTCGATTTGCGACTAGATCCTGTAGCAGTGCCTTCCTTTGATGGATCGTTACATAATTGGTTAGCCTTCAAGGATGGATTTGAAACCTTAGTACATGCCACAGACTATCCAGAAGCTTATAAATTAAGTAAACTTCGCCAGGCAGTGAACGCGACAAAGGTACCTTTGGTTGGTAGTATGTACTCAGGTGGATATAATGAGGTTTGGAATGCGTTAAAGGAGCGGTTTGATAACCCCAAATTGTTAGCAGAAGTGCATGTGTCTCGCTTCATTAACATAAAGCCAGTATCTGATGAGGGCGCAAAGGCCTTACTTTCAATTGTTGACACTGTACAAGAGTCACTTCGAGCTCTTCGTGTTATGAAGCTACCGGTTGACAAGTGGGATGCTCTGGCAACTCCTATTGTAGTCTCTAAGCTTCCTTCGAACACTCAACGCGAATGGTGTATGAGTTGTTCGTCAAATGAAATCCCGAAGCTTTCAGACTTACTTTCGTTTTTGGAAAAACGAGCCCACAGTTTAGCCACTGAGCTGGTAAATGTATCATGCCGATCAGATTCTACGTCAAATCGTCCGTCACAACGTGCGCATCGAATAGTAAAGTCACATGTTGTTGTAACGGGACAGACTAAGTGCTCTCACTGTCAAGGTCCACATCGAATTAACCGTTGCCAAACATTGCTTTCTGTGAAGCCTGAGCAGCGGTTCGAACTGCTAAAGAATTCTGGCTTATGCTTCAATTGTCTTAAACCTGGACATTGTTCACGTCAATGCCCATCAGAAGGGTGTCGTCAGTGTGGGCGGAAACACCATACATTGTTTTGTCGGCAGTCGCAATCACAACAATTAACGGTAGCTGCTCCAACTATCGATGCCTTAAACCGTGAGGCTCAACCAAGTGCGACTACGTCATCATTTGTAGCACAACAAACAGCATGACTATCCGATTCTGATGTCACAGGTAAAACTGAATCGGATAAACCAGTTTTACTCGCAACTGCGCTCGCATATGTATATGGAAATTTGATAACCCAGCAGCGCTTGGCTCGTATTCTCTGCGATCTCGGATCTCAAATAAGTTTTGTGACAGAACGTCTTGCTAATTGCCTACATCTCCGCAGAAAATCACAAAACGTACAAATAGAAGGAATTGGAGGTTTTTCTGGTACAAGAACAAATAGCAGCGCTTTGCTCATAATTAAATCTTTGTATAATGACTTCAATCTAGCCATAAACGTATTCATTATTCCGTCAATCACATCGAATACTCCAGCAGGGCATGTTGATGTGAGGCAATGGAAGCACTTAGTTGGACTTCAGCTTGCAGATGTACATTTTGGGACCCCAGGTGGCATTGACATACTGCTTGGAGCTGACGTGTGGGGTCTTATTGTTGAAAGTGGTATTATCAGTGGCAAATCAGGATCACCTACTGCGCAAAGTACCAAATTGGGTTGGGTTGTTTTTGGGCCAACTACTGAAGGGAAAATATCTATTCCTTCCCTTCGAACATTCTGCATGCAACGTTCTGAAGAAGAAACTGATCTAGTGGAGCTCTTATCTAGGTTTTGGAAACTGGAAGAAGCAACAGAAACTGACACTGTAGACGACGAATGCAGTCAAATCTTCGCAGTAACCCATTCTCGCACCAATGATGGGCGCTATGTAGTTCACATTCCATTTCGTCAAAATAGGCCAGTTCTCGGAGAATCATATTCTTCAGCGTTGCGACAATTTTATTGTTTGGAGCGTCGGCTAGCTGTGAATGATGACTTACGAGACAAATATGTACAATTTATGCGAGAATACTCTTCTTTGGAGCATATGGAGCGAGTAGATCAACATTGCGCATCCTCCGAGTGTTATTACATTCCGCACCACGCAGTGACCTCTAAATTTCGCGTTGTTAACTTCCCATAGGGAGTTATTGTAATCGGTCCGATTTGTCAAATTGGAATTTTTGACATTTCTCGACGTTTCAAGGTCCCTAGAGGCTATATCAATCATTTTTAGGGAGATGTCTGTGTGTGTGTGTGTACGTACGTTCGTACGTTCGTACGTTCGTACGTTCGTACGTTCGTACGTTCGTACGTGCGTACGTTCGTACGTCCGTACGTTCTTGTACCATTTTTCGTCGTCGATATCTCAATAACGAGTAAAGATATCGACTTCAAATAAATTTTGTTTGATAGATAATAACTTCGAAAGAGGCTGAAAGGGCGTTTATTAAAATTCAGTGAGCAGTTTTTTCACTATAACGGTTTAAAAAAAAAGTAAAAATTTTGGTTAGTTTCAAATATCTCACGAAAAAATAATGCTATTGATTTCAAATAAAATTTAATGTACTCATTACAAGGTCATACAGATTTGGTATGAATTTGGAAAAAACTGAACATACCGTTATTTTTTAAAATAAAAAAAACGAAAAAAAAAATTTAATAACCCAGATATTCTAAGAACGGAAAACAATTTGAAACTCAAAATAATTTTATTTTACGAAAAATAATATGTTTGACAACTGGTGAAAATTTCAAAAAAAATCAGTTTACAGTTTTTTTACAAAAAATAAAAAACTATATAAAATTCTATTGAAAATTGGTAAAAATTGTTTTTCGACTCAAATTTCTCGAGAACTAGTAGTAATATTGACTTCTAATTTAGTTTATTTTATACATAGTTTAATTTTGTACAATTGGTAAAATGTTGACAAATATTGAATTAATAGTTTTTTTTTTTTTAAATAAAAAAACTATTAAAAATTCTAGTGAAAACTAGTTAAAATTGTATTTCAAGTCGAATTTCTTGGGAATGAACACCGATAGTGCCTTCTAAAGTATGTTGTTTTATACATCGATACCTTCCCGTAAGAATGTACGAGTATACTAAGCGACATTTCTAAAATTGTTCAGGAAACGAAAAAAACGAAGAAAGTTCTAGTTGAATCATAGTGTGCTAAGAGACAATTTTGCTTAAACTAAGTGACATCTAATAAATTTTTTTGTTGCTCACGACAATGAGATCTTTATTAATGTCGCTTAGCATAATTTTTTGGTGGATAATACAAATTTTAGGGGGCAACATTACTTTAATGAGAAAACATGGCAGTTGATAAATTTTTTTATTTGTACTCTAGTTTCCTTTTCATGCATAATAGGTTGGCGAAACCCAGGCCAAAACGTGGCTCTTAACATATAGTATATTTCCTCATCAAAAAGTCATTTTCGAAAAAAATGTCGACATAATACAATTATTAACATATGGTTAAATTTTGACAAGTATCGAATTGACAGTTTTAACAAAAATATAAAAAAAATCCACTAAAAAGTGGTAATATTTGTTTTTCGACTAGAATATCTTGAGAACGAGCAATGATATTGACTTTGCCATTATTTAATTTTATACATATTACAATTTCTAACAAATGGTTTATATTTGACATATGTATATCTAGTTTTAGAGCGGATATATTTTGTAAGTAGGTACCCTTCCATCAATAACCAAATCATATCTTTTATATTTAAATATTTCGTTTCTAAATTTTTTTCCATTAAAATGTTTGGAACCGAAATAATAAAGTAATTTCTATAATATAATACTAATTATATAATTTTATTATCAACTTAGTTTTTAGAAGAATGTATGTACTGTACAATACATACGTATATGAATAAGGTTGTTCAGTTGTACCCAAGTCCCACATATTCAAATTCCATTAATAGCTATGGTAAAATTGAAGCAAACGTCACAATATGTTTTTATCTTTTTGTCCATGAAAAAGATGTAAAATTCTACTCAAGGTTTTCTTAGGTGTAGGAACACAGATATATTAAAAAACACGGAAATCTATAATTCAGTATATAATATGTACCTACCAACCTTCGTAATTATTACAAGAAATTTAACATTTTAAATAGAAAAGTTTAAAATTAGTTAAACACATTTTCTGTAAAAAAACACATAAAATGAGCGACTAATATCCTCGTCATCAACAAAACAAAGCAAATTTCCTAATATCATAGTATGCCACAAGCATTATCGATTTTTAAAACAGGAGTCATTGTATATCCAGTGCAGATCACAGCCTTTCAATTCGTAAAAACCGCAACAACAATTACACTATGAAACCATATACTTCGATCTTCCATCTACTGCTCTATGATCAAAGTAGGTATACAAAATATCATACCAATTACTACAACAGATACAATTCAGATACAGCTAAAGCTTGTTTCGCTGAAAATTTGGTTATTTGAAAAAAACTAAAGAACTAAATATAAAGTTTTCAAGACCACAAATGGGAAGTTATCAGTGTGGGTCGCACCCAGCCTCTTTTTTTCAATGCATCAGCACGGACGAGCTCTGGTGTCTCATTAAATGATATTCAGTTAACAGGGCCAACTATTCAGGAGCCATTGGTCAATATTATTTTTCGTTTTCGTCGATACCGTATTGCGCTCACAGCAGATGTTGAGAAAATGTTCCGGCAGGTGCTGGTGACTCCGGAACACAGGGATTATCAGAGAATTCTTTGGCGAGAATCACCTACTGAGGACATAAAGATTTTTCGTCTGACAACTGTCACTTATGGCATGGCTTGTAGCCCATATTTGGCAGTACGAGCTCTTCATCAGTGTGTATACGATAACTACAGTAGAATCAAAAACAAAATTGAGGCTGTTCATGCTCGAGACACAATTTTATCATCATTTTATGTAGACGATTTCTTGACCAGCTGTAATAATGTCAACGAAGCTATATCCTTGGCAACAAATGTCGGCACAATATTATTGGCTGGAAAATTTAATTTGAGGAAGTGGAACTCGAATAGCTCTCAGCTGTTAGCACATATCCCTGGTAACGATTCTTCCAAGGAGCTTATTCTCGATACTTCCACAACATCAGTGCTTGGTTTGCGATGGGATGCAATCCTGGATGAATTATTTTTCAAGGTTGAATTAAAAGGTTGTGAATCTCCTCCTACGAAGAGGATCGTGCTTAGCGAGGTTGCTCAGCTTTTTGACCCGACAGGTTTACTGGCGCCAGTTGTGATCTCTGGTAAAATGTTTATCCAAAAACTATGGTCAGCTGGTGTATCTTGGGATGATGCGCTTTCAGGAGAGCTGCGAGATTCATGGCTCGAATTCCGAAATGATCTTTACGCAGTAAATAGAGTTCGTGTTCCACGTTGGATAGGGATGGTAGATGGAGAGATTACCGAGTTGCATGGGTTTTGTGATGCTAGTTCGAAGGCTTATGCTGCTGTGATATATACTAAAACTTGGAGCTCAGATAAAGGTTGGCAAGTATCATTGCTGACCGCTCGTACAAAGGTTGCTCCTTTAAAGGGTGCTACAATACCTCGCCTTGAGCTATGCGCAGCCCATCTTCTAGCTATTATGCTCCAAGGTGTTCGGTTGGCATTGGGTCTTATAAGCACTCCGTTCAATCTATGGTCAGATTCTCGCATTGTATTATGCTGGTTACGTAAGGACTCAACAACGCTCAAGCCATATGTGGCCAATCGAGTTCGTTCTATTCAGGCTATAGCGACGTCGAGATATTGGAGTCACGTTCGATCAGCAGAGAATCCAGCCGATTGCGCTAGTCGTGGCATGACTGCATCTGATCTCTTGACACATCAACTTTGGTGGACTGGCCCGAAGTGGTTAATTGATTATAAAATATTATCTCATTCAGAATTTGAGGACAATCTACTCCAAGAAGAGCTGAATGCTATTCAAGTCGAGCAGAAGGCAACTTCTCTTACTACAGCTGCGGTGGATGTCAACGAGCTTACTACAACAATACGTGATGGTTCCGTCATCCCACTTAGTGAAAGATTTAGCAGTCTTCAGCGACTCCAAAGGGTTGTCGCAATGATGCTTAGGTGGACACGCACATGGCGACACAATCGTCGATCTACATTTTTTGATGCTCTTGAATTAGAAAACGCATTGAAGGTACTAGTTCGTTTTGAACAACAACAAGCATTTTCGTTAGATATTCGGCAAATTCGAAATGGATCCAATTTATCAACGACTAGTCGATTGTTGTCCTTAAACCCATTTCTGGATGATTTTGGAATTCTGCGAGTGGGTGGCCGTATCGGTAGATCTGCGCTGTCGCGTGACCATCGTTTCCCAATGATCTTGCCCAAGGCTAGTCCCTTTGTTTGGCTGTTAATCAACAAAACTCATCTTGATACTCTTCATGGTGGAACCCAGCTAATGCTGCAAACAATTCGAAGTCGATTTTGGATCCTGAATGGAAGACAAGCAGTTAGGAGTTTCGTGCAAAAATGTGTCATATGCCGTCGACAAAGAGGAGTCATTTATAAGCAACAAATGGCTTCTTTACCTATGCAAAGAATTAATGCTTCTCGTCCGTTTCTATCATGTGGCGTGGATTATTGCGGTCCTTTTACTGTTCGTGTTGGAACAAAGAGGTCACGAACAACAGTCAAAACATATTTGGCTATTTTTATATGTATGGTAACGAAAGCTGTGCATATTGAGGTCGTGGAGGATCTTTCCTCACATTCGTTTCTTCACGCATTTACACGCTTCATTAGTCGTCGAGGACCATGTCAAGATTTATTTAGTGACAATGGCACAGCGTTCGTCGGCGCCAATCGTTTGCTGACAGAAGACATAAAGGCTTGGCAGAGTGATTATACTAAACAGTCATTAGCAAGTATTGGAACCAACTGGCATTTCATTACTCCCGGCGCTCCACATCAGGGTGGGCTTTGGGAGGCTGCTGTGAAGTCGGCTAAGCATCACCTAGTTCGTTTGGTAGGCGGACAGGCTCTTTGGTACAATCAGTTGCACAATTTAGCTACAAGGATTGAGGCATGTTTAAATTCACGTCCAATCACTCCATTACATGACGATCCGGAGGACAAGTTTGCACTGACACCTGGGGACTTCTTGATAGGCGCTCCACTTCTTGCAATACCGGAGCCGAGCGTCACTGAGATTCCAATAAATCGTATTAAGCATTGGCAGTGGTTACGACACATACATCAAACCTTTTGGCAGCGTTGGAGTGAGGAGTATTTGTCAACGTTACAAACTCGTAGTAAGTGGCAGCGGCGCTCAGAAAACATCAAGCTGGGGGACATTGTCCTCGTTCGCAATGAGAACTTACCACCTACACATTGGCGATTGGGACGGATTGTGGAGGTTCACCCGGGCAGTGATGGGCTGATACGAAATGTAACGTTGAAGACATCTGGCGGATTATGTACTAGGGCAGTACAAAAGTTATGTCGACTTGTGGATTCAGACAGTTTCGAACCTGAAGGTTCAACCGGGCAGGATGTTTGATATAAATTCCACATGCTGAATTTCCACATCCACTTTTATACAACATACCTGACAACACTTAGGTAACATTTAACTTGGCAAATGTCAATTCCCACATCTTATATGGCTCTTGTAGTATTTCCGTTTTTGAATTTTTGCTGCTGAGCATAATAAAAAGTCATTCGAACAACGTGGTTGTGTTCTTTGTTCTCCATTAGAATAATTTAGTTTTGTCAAGTAACACTATTATCAAAGCCTAGGCCGGTTGACTAAATGTCTGTTGCTCACAGTGTTTACGAAAGAAAGATAAGGTAATTTTAGGAATCGACAATGTAGTTCATCCGGCCAATTTCATAAATCAGTTTTACAGCGGATGCGAAAGGTCAACGGATCGAGTCAATTCACCGGGAGTAAAATTCTGCGAATTCTGTAATCGACATGAATATGTGATTCCAGGAGGATTGCGCTATGTACCACACATCGGACGCCACGATTGACATTCTGCTTAAACGATTTAAAGGTAAGGTTATGTCTCGTAGAATTGGTCACCAAGGTCATCCGATTTGACCCTACTAGACTTCATCTTGGGAGTATTCCTGCAGTCGCAGGTCTGTGCGAATATACCACAATCGACCGATGCCCTTAAGATGAACATAACAAAAGCCATCGTTCAAATGCATCCGGATTTATGTGGGAGATAGTCATTGAAAATTGGACCACTAACAAAAAGCTGTTAAAAAGTCTAAGGAAAAGCTTTGGTTTACAAAATCTGGTTCTTATTCCGCATCCATGGTGAGAACTCAAAGCTGTTAAATGACCTATACGCCTATCATCATTTTATTTAAAAACTTTTGATCGTCTGATTGATATCCATTTACGATCAAGTATTAATAAAAGTCTCTTATCTAATGCACAATGTGCTTATAACAAAGGTAAATCGGTGAAAACTGCTTTATACTCACAATTACGCACTGTATCCACTGAATCCAAGTATTCACTCTATCCCAAACAGTATACAATGATTGCTTTCCCAAAATATAAGGCGCTTTTGACAATGCTAAAACATCTGCAACCATTTGGTGAACTGATTAATCAAATGCTAACTTACAGGATTATCAATTCAGAACGGTCAGAAGAGGAATGCCGCAAGGTGGCGTCTCATAGGCCCTTCCTTGAGTTACGAATGTTGATGGAAAAGGAGAGGTCCATAGTGATAGCCTGTGCGGAGGATATTGTTTCCGGAAAACATCCTAGTAATACGAATGAACTCCTAAAAAATAATCTAAGCAATCAATCTATCTAACGCGTTCGGCACGTAACTCTTCGCTCTACTCTCTCCGCTGCATTAGACACTCTTTTTCATCTAATACCTGTGGACACATTTAGCAAACAAATTGGCAACGAGCTCATTCATTCACTTTAAGGCCTCTTCACAATCGATGAACAATCAGATAAGCTACTCCGTCATTCTCATTCTCAATTCACTCAGATCATTTTCAAGTGATATTGGCTACACCATCCCACGACCACGATTACATTTTAACAAAAACTTTCGAGTTACTATCCAGATCTACTTGGGAGAATGCATCATCATTTTCATTTCTATACCAATGGATCAAAAACTGAAGTCGGGGCTGGTAGATACGTCTACCCAGACAAACTTAACTAAGGTATCTCGATTCGGCTTCCTAATCATCGTAGCGTGTTCCAGGCGGAACTTTTAGCGATTATGGAAGTTTACCATGGCGAAAGAGAAAACTTGCTATTTACACCGGATAACAGCAGCTTTTTGGTATTTTTGGTATTCTGCTATAAAATCTCCCCCCCCCCCCCCCCCCCGACGGGTTTCACCTGGTCGTTGGGGGGGCTTGAGTCTATTCTCTCGCGGCTCGTTCAGCTAAGAGATTTAGACAACTAAGAAAACCCAAGGGAGTAGTAGGGTCAAGACGGATGTGTGTTAATAATGTATTCTCCAGGTTTTTGAAGGGTCTACTAAGGTGTCTACTGTGAAATTGTAAAGTCTTTGGTTGCTCGTGTTCGGGCTCTGGGAGGATTGACTATTGGAAGTAAATTGCTACTGAACCACACATCGGACCATGGCAGCAAGCGTAAGTCCAAGATTATGGTTGTGGTGGCATACCTGTCCGAGTGCAGGTTGCGTAATTCCCACAATCATAATGGGTGGCGGGGAGCATAAGGCTATGGTTGTTGGATGGTGGTGCAAGTGGTTAATGCATGGATAATGGTCTTGACTTTCGGGGCTCATCCACTTGTGGCTGGAAACTTTTTGATGGATCGTGGTTGGTGGTAAATCGGTAAGGTCTCCGGCTACTTGCGTGGCTGGAGATCTTTGTGGTTTGAAGGGTGAAATTGGTGAAGTCTCCGGCTACTTGCGTGGCTGGAGATTTCTAAGGTTTTATCGGGTTATGACGGGTTGAATTGGTAAAGTCTCCGGCTACTTGCGTGGCTGGGGACTTTTAAGATTTAATTGGGTTATAACGAGGAGTAAACTGGTGAGGTCTCCAGCTGCTTACGTGGCTGGAGACTGTTAAGGTTTTTAAGGGTATCTTATTTGTAGTAGCAAATCGCGACCCTAGAACAACAAGGTTCTAAGTACACCAAAGTGTGTTTTGAGAAAAACGCATCTGAATATTTGAAGTCTTTTATTGGGATACTGTTTAAAAAAATTAAATTTTTTTTTTTATAACCCGATGAATATGCACACAATCTATAAAATTTTTACTTTAAAACCTAATAAAACCAGATTTTTAACCCTTAAATTTGACTTTAAAAATCATTATAGGACTTTGCTGCTCAACGATGCGACACTATATTCTAGAACAATAAGGTTCTATGTAGCACTTAGAACCTTGTTAACTTATATTTTATTATTTCTTTTCACATAGAACCTTGTGAACTTGGTTTCTTTTTTTTTGAATTTAGTGAAACAAAGTTCTAAGTGGAAGTTAGAACCTTTTTAAATAAATCTCAAATCGAAAATATACAGATAGAACTCTGTAGCTCTGGATATTTTGTGAAACAAGGTTCTAAGTGGCAGTTAGAACCTTATTGATTAAATCTCAAATGGAAAATATGCAGATAGAACTCTGTAGCCCTGTCTATCATGGAAATGGAAAGAGATAGAGCAAAATGGATTGCGGGAATCGAAAGAGCACCCTAAATTTACCCAGATTTGATATAAAACTCATTTTTTTCAAAATTGTCGGTTAGAACCTTGTTGTTCTAAGGTCGCGAAATAATAGGGGGATCGTCGTCCTCATTCATTGTTTGCCGAAAGGTAAACTAAAGACTAGGAGCGTCTTTCCTAGTTTGCCGTAAGGTAAATAAAAGATATGAGCGTCTTTCCTAGTTTGCCGTAAGGTAAACTAAAGACTAGGAGCGTCTTTCCTAGTTTGCCGTTAGGTGCGCTACAGATTAGGATTCACATTGAGTTGTTGGTTTCTACCTCGGCTGACTTCTTGGTGTGTATCCTAAGGGTTGACAGGCACAGGGTTTTGCAGGAGCCCATCGGGAAGTAACGGGTTCAGATCTGGAAATTCCGAAGCTTGAGACAAGAACTTGGACTAAGTCCGGGTTCGGATCGCCTAGGAAGCTCCATGAAATGACGAAGTAGTGCCCATTTGAGTTTGATAATTGAGTTTTATCCTCTGCTCAAACCCTATCTATGAGGTAGGCCCCCTTGTGGGAGCATTATGGTGGCTTGGCTTACTCCGAATGCGGAAACACACGGTTTTCAAGATTCTTTTCTTGAATTCAAGAGGTGTTAGATAGACCTCGCCTCCAAAGCAAGAGGTGTGCATATGCTGCAACTATCTCAACTTTGCTACCGAGATTAGCTTGCTATGTCGGGGTTAATGGTCAGGACCCAATCTGACCCTGATGGAGGTAGGCCTCCCGTGGGATTGAGCCGTAACAGGCAGGTGCTCACGTTAAACCAAAGGACGATCTTGCTATAAAATCTCTCGACTTTGTCTCTACAAACTCTAAGACTTTTACTGGCTGCAAGACCATATGAACATTCCAAGTAACTGTAAAAGCTGATGAACTTGCTAAAAGTGGAACAATACCTAACTTATTTTAACAGATAGGATAGATGTTCGTTAGTGTTTTAGCGATGGGTACAACATGTAAGCTTATGCTTAAGCAAAAGGCTTGGTCTCAAAACAGATCTGCCCAGATCTAGATCTCAGTAGCTCTAAGCATGTGGTATCATTTCGGTGATACCATTTTAGCTCTACAACAGGTGTCATTACCGGGCACTGTTTGATAAGTAGGCACGCTGCGCGACTTGGCGTCTATTCAAACGATTTCTAGAGAAGTTGTATCGATGAAGATTAGGAGACATCGATTACTAATTCTCTATTTACATAACATACGAGTATACAGACCCATCCCAAAGTCGTGACTCCATTTTGGAGAATTCTACTGTACTGATACGAGTGGTCTGGCAAATACAGAAATACGCATACTCTTAGCCTTGCACGCTTCAGAAGAAGCTAAAAATGCTTGAGAAAAACTTAACACGATCCATGGGTTTCACAACGGACCAAAAATTCACCAACTAATAACATAAAATATACGACATTTTGCTTTTAAGCTAGATGCTCATATCTCTTGAAATAATATGGCCATATTGTTGATCAACCATCAGAATGCTGGAAGGACAAATTTACGAAACCGCACATTCATTTCGCAGAAATATTTCAATGCTTCTTGGACCAACGTATTTTAAAAATTGTATTATCAAAACCTACGAGTATTACTTTTCAAGGGTCAGATATTCTCAACTCGAAACTACGCCGCAAAATTGGTCTTTTCTACCAAGAGTTAAAACTCTTCATTAAGTGAAGGGTACACGATTAAAGCCACTAAACTTTTTCCGCGAATTTAGGACTCTACTTTTACATTAAATTATCGCCATAGTATTCCTCACCGAAACAAAAACCTCATGACAATATCATTCATTCGAAGAGTGGCAATTTCTGGTGAAATTGCATTCTGCCCGACTTGGGGGTCGAAACACGCCCTTCGTAATATGTGTCGCCATTCGAGACCCGCATTGCACACAACTTAGGTGTGAGTACATAATGCAATGCTGAGTGTTTAAGGAAATCACCAACAACAGGCCGATTGTAAATTTTCAAATGGCAATGGCTGAATATTTGGTTTAGATTTCCGGTTACTGGTATGTTGCTATAGTCGTCATACATACATAGGTAACCACTTTAACTCCTGCTCAATGCAATAAATCAGGTTTTATAGGGCAAATAAAATGTGACGTATGTCACCTTAAATATATGTGGCAGTTTAATTCTTATCGGGGAGTTAAAGCAAGGGTTGGGTTTAATATTGTTGCAATCGATTTTAATTACAACACTTATCCTGCTCAAAGTCGTTTAGAAGGGGCCCCATAGAAATTCCTCGCCTCTATTATTGGTATTTTGGATATTGATGAATGTGAAACATTCCCAGGATGCCTGCACTCATCACAGGTTCTGCCAAAACGACTTAATACATAGCACCAACGAAGTGCACTCGTAATTAGGATTATATACGATGCTTGCATTCAAAGAGATTTGTTGTGTTCTGACCTGGACAGGAATAGAAGGACATTGCTATTGCTTGGTCTGCGGAGCTTATTGATGAGAGCCTCATTAATAGGAATACAGAAAGTAAATAGCAATTACGGTTGACGAATGGTTCGCGATTGCTATTGCTGGAGTGGTCGGTGGTGGAATACTAGAAATAGTTGCAGCAACGGAACTGATAGGTGGATCCGCAATTAAACCATAAAAATAACAGACACTTTTATGACACGCCGGAAGGATTGTCGCGTCTGTTTTTCGGAATTAAAACTCATTTTCGCACAGGGAATGATAATTGGATGACGAGGAGCGAAAATATTCCGGAAAATCACGTTTCGTATTGCCTACGTGCGCAAGAAGAGAAAACTTTATCCTTTCTCCGCAGTCACAGTGTAATGGAGACGGAATCATGGGCTGGCTGCGTTGAGCATCATCATGCATCCACAAATGAGTATACGTTCGTATATATGGAGTGCAGTGGAAGCTTGAAAGTCCCCCAGCTCTCACACTTATTAATCCCTGAAATTTATATAAATGAATGCATAAGTAAAAAAAGACAGTTGAAATTCAAAAGTAGAACGGAAAAAAAAAGTTGAGGATTCTTAACGCATCACTTAAACTCATATCCTGATTTGTTTGCCGCGGGACACTCCTCAGGATGCAGCATGTACATATAATCTGTGTCGGGTGCCACCACCAGAACCACGCAGACATGAGTTGATGTCTTGTTGCACAGATGATTCTCATTTCCGGAATTTGTTGTGCCAGAGGACTGTTGCTCACCGATAGTAGAAGGAGCATATCCTGACCCCTAAAAGAACTTTTCGCATTCGTTAATCATTTTTGAATGTTTTGTATTGCAAAATATCCATCAAGTGAACTCAGCTGTAAACCTCAAAAACAGCACTTTCTAGGTAGGTAAAATGTACGCATAGCTGGGTAAAGGTTCAAGTTTTGCATTTTTTTGTATTCCGGTCACGTCAGGATAAAATTGTGCAGTCTATTGAAAAATCTGTTGGATGTCATAAGAACGAAAACAAAATTAATGGCGTTAGCAAATTTTGGAATTAATTTTTTCAATAACATAAAAAACTGGTACATTGCATCACTCAATTAGCCACAAGTCTTGCCTTTTTGCGTGCTTTTGCCTTATTTGCCAATACCACATACTTACATACAGGGTGGGCCAGAGACAAGTTACTTCTTAAAAATATAATAATGGGTGATTTGTTTGCTATTTTCTTTTTGGCAACACTGGTTTTGATAGCTCACGCACGTTTTGTGTTTTGTGTCACTGTCAAACATCTTCAGTTTGGTCTATAATCTAACCATGAATCGTCTTACAAACAAACAACGCTTGCAAGTTATTGAATTTTTTTATCAAAATGCGTGCTCTGTTTAGAAAGATCATCGCGCGCTTCTTCCATTTTATGGTCAGTTTAATCGACCTACTGAGGCGGCTATTCGGACTATTGTGACTAAATTTCGCACCAAATTTACATTGTTGGACATTAAGCCACCAACACTCTTACGTAGAGTGCGAACTGAGGACAATATTGCAGCTGTATCGGGCAGTGTTAGTGATGACCGTGAATTATCGATTCGGCGCCGTTCGCAGCAATTGGGCGTCTGTTACTCCACAAAGTGGAAAATTTTGCGGAAGGATTTGGGTGTGAAGCCTTTCATAATACAGCTGGTGCAAAAATTGAAGCCGAACGACTTACCACAACACCGAATTTTCGGTGAATGGTCTCTTGAAAAGTTCGCCGAAGATCCACTTATTTATCGAAAAATTTTGTTCAGCGACGAAGCTCATTTCTGGTTGAATAAATACGTGAACAAGCAAAACTGCCGTATTTGGAGTGAAGAGCAGTCACTGCTTGGTGAGGATTATGGGCTAGCGGAATCATTGGGCCATATTTCTTCAAAAATGATGCGAATCGCAACGTTACTGTGAATGGTAAGTGCTACCGTGCGATGATAACAAATTTTTTTTTGCGCAAAATGGAAGAGCTTGACTTGCATGACATGTATGGTTTTAACTAGATGGTGCCACATGCCACACAGCACTGAGCACGCGTAACAATGGACCAATTGAGAGGCGTGTTCGGTGAACAGTTTATTTCACGTTTGGGGCCGGTCAATTGGCCGCCTAGATCGTGCGATTTAACGCCTCTAGGCTAATTTTTGTGGGGCTATGTTAAGGCTCATGACTATAGTGACAAGCCCGCTTCGATTGACGTACTAGAAACCAACATTGAAGCATTTATTTGTGAGATGCCGGCCGAAATGTTAGAAAGAGTATGCCAAAATCGGAACAAGTGGATGGACCATTTGAGGCGAATTGATGATCGTAAATTGAGTGTCACACTCTCGAATACAGTAGCCATATTCTCATCTGTGCTTACCGTACGATGACCCACTGTTTGGGCAGTATTTCCCAACGTTGTTCAACTGAATTTTTTTTAAGATTTTGAGCGGGAAACAGCTATCAGTATCAAAATAATCTATGATTTAAAAATAAACCACTAGATGGCCCACCCTTTATATGTACAACCTGAATACATTATACATACATCTTTTCAAATGAAACAAATTGAAGCACTTTCATTCATCGAGTCTTGTAATTGGTAGTGCTGAATGTTCTAATTTTGAGATGAAATACTTTTTATTTATCTTTACGTACAATTCAGTACCGAAACAATTCTAGATGAGCTTAAATGAAAATTCGATTTTTCTCCTAGAAAATGCCATTAAGCTTTCTGTACAAATTCAAAGAAATTGGCTCACCCACTCATACTATTTTCGATGTACCTATTTTTTTTTACAATTCACTCGAGCTCAAGGGTTAATTGAGACCCATATAATGTTTAACAATTCTGTAGCGATTCAAATTGAAGCAAATTCAAAGTCTAAGGGAAAACAGTGTCGGGTTAATTATTCCATAATTTTGTCATGCAACTAAAAACTAATCTCTGTATTTGACGGTACGTCCAAAATTAGGTTCGAGAGTGAACTTATGAGCATTCCTAGCGAAACGAATGAACTGATTGAGTGGAGGAATGAATGGAACTTGTTACTACTTCGAGTGAAAGAATTTATAAGGCATTAGAAAAGACATGAAACATTTCGACTGTGTTCAAGACATGAGAATGGTTCCATGATAGTTCTGTTTCCTATCAATTTTAACGATCTGTTCTATCCAATAAATCAAAAAGTGTTTTGGTCTGCACCTTCCCAAAAATGTGTGTTATTCTCGATTTTTGACTTATGAATGCCTTATAAATTGTAGCCAGATCAGAAAGGGTGAACAATTTCTTACACCTAAGCATTTAGCCGCGTTTTTAGTGGTCTTGACAATGTGGTTACTTCAACCAAGATAATCGCTTACACTGATAGCTTTTCGGCTTCTTCGATGCATATGACATTCAAGAAAAATGGCATAGGGGACATATTTGGCTTCAACGACAGTACACAGCATTGAGTTTTCGAAGCATTAAACTCTACACGATTTTTTTCCCATACTTTCGAAGACGATGGACGTGAATTTGAGAACGAGAATGAAAGGCTGAGCGTTAAGTCGTCGGAAAAACAATGAAGTGGATTATAAGTTTCAGACAAGAGATCATTTATAAAAATGAGGGTAGGATTCAGAGACCCAATGAGCCTTTGGAAGCACCAGCATTTATTTTGTGAAGATCAGACTTGACATTGTCCAATACAACATATACCTATATTGAATGATCCAGAAGGTAATCGCTAATCCAAAGTACTTATAATGGTTTCATTGATGCCAAATGAAAGCATTTTCGATAAGAGAGCCTGTCGCCAAAGTCTAAAAAATGCTTTAGAAATATCAAGCGCAATAATCTTACTTCTCAAAAAATTTAAAATCTGTTCCACCCATTAGTGAGATGGCATGTCCTGTAATTATGTAATTATGAACATTTTGGTCTGACCTTGGAAAGAAGGGACGTAAGTGTATAATTGGTCGATAGGTGGAGATGGAGGAAGAGTCGCCTTTCTTAGGTACAGGCTGAACAAATGCTATTTTCCATCTTCTATGGAAGATTCCAGAACAGTAGGAGCAATGAAATAGCTTACGCTATGGTTTTGCCAACGACGAAGATCACCTCTTCAGAAAAATGGACCAGCGGATTTGTTTATAAGATTTCGACGGGCTCTAAAAATGTACGAGTGCGGAAATATTCATTGATTGATCTTCTGGAATACATGAGGGGCAATTAGCCGTCAGGCAACGTTAAGCTAGCAGTAAAATGAGCTGCGAGTATATTTGCCTTATGTGGAGAGCTAGTTATAGGATTTTATTGAAGAAGAGTGTTGGAACCGAATTGGATTTTTTACTTTCTTGACAAATGACCTGAACTTTCTACTGCCTTTGAGACGTGGCAGGATTTTTTGCCTTAACTCCTGTAAGAAGTTTCTAACTTGTTTATGCTTTTTTCGAAGTTGCGTTTGCTTTGTAAGGGCGGTACCCTACTTCTCTCAAGCGATACTAAACTTGAAACCCCTAGACCTTTTCGTACAAGAATGCGCAGCATATAGCGCCTTAAGGCTAAGCCAGACTAATACCTAGAAAAACAGTGCAATAGGACATGCTCAAATTATTCAGAAATACTTGGGTCATAGCATTATTACAGATTATACAACTCCCGAGCTTCACATAATAACTTACTACATACTTGTGTTCTGCCTCAGTATTAGTAGTAAACGTATTGCTTAGCCCCTTGATTCTCATAAATCATAACCAAAATTTATCCGGTATTGCGTTGGCTTCACCAAACACAACCTCGAATCATCCAATATCTAATATAGTCCATGTTCGTGTATAGAACATTTTTAAAATTCTAATTCTCTTAAAGAATAGATCAAGTTTGTACGACACATTCGTGCCTACATTTTATTTTAATACTAAATCGATAGCTGCTCAATAGAGCAAGTATGCAACATTTTGACGTGTTTCAGAATCTTCCGTCTTCAGGCTCAAAATGTTTTCCGAAATGTTCTTCAGAAAACCCAATTGAATAAAATAGATGGATCCATTCATCATTTTATTAAAAATTGGAAAGACTTAAGAACTTTCTGCTTAACTCGGCGAAATTTGCACCATCTCAATGTCAAAGTCAGCTATCCCTTTCCATCAATGATCCGCTTAAAATCTATTTATACCTTCAATGAAGCAAACATTGAGAGCAGCAAAGTATTCTCAACTATAGGTAGCAGCGATACCGACAGTGTTTCCGCTTCGGAAAAATAACCCAAAGCTATTTAACCCACTCTTCCTTGCCATTTGGATCCATACCCATCATATACACGAAGGTTCTCGCAGATATCTGTGTATCTCTCTGTTTTATATCAAGGAAAAACAATCATGTAGAACACAAAACAACAACCGCGATACTTTCAGTTAGTTTAGCAATCTTCAAGTCGCAATTTTTGTTTTTCTTCATCTTGGAAATGGTTTGCCAATGCTTCCCCATCAACCACAACCCACCCATCACCCAATTGCCCTCGGGCGCTTCTCAACTTCCTGTTTTTGTTTTCGCCTTAATCGTTCCGCGATTGAATGCACATTCTAAAGATTTTCTTCTCAACTTGTCTCGAATCTCAAAAGTTTCCTCAGGCATGGCAGCCGGGACCCAAAAGACACCAAACATTCCCCATATCACACTGATGTAACTCACATAAACAGGAACAGGAATATACGAACGTCCTACATACAACAACAGCACCAAGGATTTTATCGCATATGAATTAAAATTTTGATTAATGAGCGGAATTTATGATAGTTGTGTACGACTCGGAAACTTTTCCAATAAATTGCGTGTCCTGGAAGCGAATGACATTATTCTCATTTCATAGCAACCACGTGGTTTTCTTGTATGATGGGTTTGAGGAATGAGGATACGTCTGCTTAGCTTATAGAGTTCGTCCTTTGTGGGACTTTTAGTGTTCCAGTAATGGTCATGTCGATGTCGGATTTGGGAAGAGCTCTAAGACACCCATTCTAAAAAGACAAGAATAAATAATTGAGATATAGAATTTATGGCTCGCATGCATTAGACATATCGCTGTGAAGCATTACAAGGCTTAAGTTATTTAATGACATCTCCTCAAAGGGTTGAACTACAAGTTCGACATCTCCGAAATTAAATTTTGATAGCATTATCGTTTGGGCCCGATTCCGCATTAATAAATAATCGGGAAGCTTTTGCCAAATTTATTTTGAGCACTTTTCGAGAACAAACTGCTAGTCACCTACAACTTAACCGACTACCCTATGAGCGACCTTTTGCTTTTTGGTGAGACCACCATGCCCACAGATCTGTGAATCCGGCTTATGCTCCGTTATTCCCAAATAGAATAAGATGAATTATTTGCTAATATTTGAGAGGCTGTCTGCCCTATGTTGGTTATCAAAAGGAAAGGGGGTAATAGAGAATAGAATAAGTGGGGAATAAACGTTATCGCATATAGACTGTTCCCTTTTTGGCTATATACATTCACAATATCTGGCCATTATCCTTGGGGCTGAGAAAATATGGGATGGATTCTTTTTTTTTTGTGTTCCTAGTGGAGTTAAAACTTGTGTGTCAGTGTGTGGATAGGTCGTTGCAAAGAAAGTCCTTGATTAGCCAAAGGCTATGGCATCAATATTTAATTCTGAATGGGTTGACCTTTTTCATAAATGCTTTAAGCAAACGAGATATATGTATACAATCTTTGGTCCTATGCCATGCACCTCTCATACAGGATGTGATCTCAATAGGTCCCGCAAGAGTTCAGACTCTATTTATTTTATAAATGAAAAACAGAAGAGATTATATGGTTGGGGTAGTTTTGGTCCGGTACGAGTATATACCTTAACCTTTATTTTTCCTTTTTTTATAGTTATAAATTATGTTCCTAATGAAAGGGTTTTCAATGCGGTTGATAATATTTTTTTTCTTAATTAATTTCATATTTTGTGGTCACGAAAGGGATCAGAGCACTGACTCTGTTCTTTTATAGGGAGGTTGCTTAACTGCAATGAGTGTTAGGATGGGAAAGAGGATAAAGTTAGAACAACTTCAAAGGTTTGTTAGGGATCCAATATCAAGGAAACAAGAAGGTTCTTAGCTACATATATTCAATAGATTTATCAGATCCAGATCCAAAAGCTTTTCTGAAATTGAGTGTGTACGATATTAAACAAAGGAATAGTCTTATAAAACTAAGGGGTTACTTTCCTCGAAAGTGGTTCCTTCGATTTTGATAACTTTTGCAGAAACAGTAATTTTTTTCGACAAATTTCATCAGAAATTTAATAATATAAATATTTTCCTTATACAATAAACTAATTAAATTTAATAAAAACGTTCGAAGAGAACCTAAACCTAGTGATTTATAACCCTCAACCATTATTATTTCCTTTCTCTACCAAGTGGCAACATTTTCATGAGACGAATGGCTTTTCAAGGATTATTCACATCTTCCCATGACGCAGTTCACTGCTGAGAAATTAGGATTGGAACCCAGACATTCTGCATGACAATTGTGATGAGGTGTACTAGGTTCTGTACATATTTATCACCCCCTTCGTTCTGAAGAGGTGTTCTTAAACGCTGGCAAAACTATTGTGTTAGCTTTTCCATCTGTCCTTTTCGGACTTGTCTAGCCTGTCCTTAAAGTAGGCGAATCTTCTTCCAATTGCATACACATCCCTTCTTTTTTAGCTTCTTAATGACCGGCAGTATGGCTTTCGTAGCAATAGGTCCACTGGTGGTCTGATGGTACATCTCACCGAACAGTGGCACAAGTCTTTACAACCTTTTGGAGAAAGTGAGATTATTTCACTTGATATTTCAAAAGCATTTGATAGAGTTTTGCATCAAGCTCTCTTAACGAAAATAAGTGAATTTGGTATTGAGGAATCTCTTCTTCAATGGATTAGCAACTTCCTTTCGAATGGCTCAATTCAAGTTGTATTAGATGGTTTTAAATGTGAAGTCCATAAAATAAATGGTGTGCAACAGGGCTCTCTTTCTGATATTCATTAATGATCTTTTTTCTGTAACTTCTACTCCATTAAATTGTTTTGCTAATGACGGTTCCCTCAGCTTCTCATATTCATTTGCAAATACTTGTCCTCTTTCTTGATGTGGATTTAGAACGGCAGCGTATGATAAGCTCATTAAATTCTGATCTCGATAGCACTTTCAAATGGGGAACCAAAAACCGCGCAGAATTCAATGCTGTCTCCTGCTGTTAAAGAGGAACGCAAACGCACCCTAATGCCGCTATCCATGTGCGGCACATGCATTGAGGAAACCAAACAGCTCTCAGTTCTTGTTATGTGCATCACAGACCACCTTGTGTAGAATGACCATATATTCGACGTCGCCAAATACGCTGCTAAGTGCTTAGGTTTCCTTCGACGATGCAAGAAATTCCTTACCCCTTCTGATCTGGCTGTAATCTATAAGGCCTATATTCTTCCAAAGATCGACTAAAATTCCCATATTTGGGCAGGTGCTGGAATAAATCACTTAAGTCTCTTGGATAGAATCAAAAATAGAGCTTTAAAAATGATAGGTCAAAAAAGTATAAAAGAATCATTTGAATCTTTCGAGCAATGTTTCTTGTCTTTCATTATTATTCCGTTATTTTTATTAAAAAAAAAAACTGTTCTAGTGAAATAGCCAGCTGCATTCCTCCCCTTAAACAATTTAACCGTAGTTTAATTCAGAGATTCTTTCTTTAGCCGCACTACACAAATGTAGAATTCAAACATTCAAAACCAATGTGCATCGGTATCTCCTTTTGAATCCTCTCCTACTCTCCCAAAACGCTCGCACTATGCTTTAACATTTTAAGGGTAATCATTATCCCTTTCATGCATGAAAATTATAAAAAATAAAATGCTCGACTACTGGGTGGCAAGAACTTGCTCTTATGTAAACGACTTAGAATTTCAAATATAAGTGTTATTAGAGAAAAAGTGTTCATAAGTATAAAATTCATTCAAAAATTATAAGCTCGTACTGGTTTCTTAAAAAACTAAGCCTTTATACACAAAATTTTTAAAACGTTTTTGGTACGCCAAGCTAAAGTATCTATTATTGTTCGAATGAAAATTAAATTTACAAAAAAATATAAGATATCGAGTTTTCCAAAAAAAAAAAATAGATTTTTTTTTTCAAAAATTCAAAATATTTTTTAAAGTTTTGAAATGCAATGTTTATTAAACTTTTTAGAAAAAATTTCATTGAAATCCGTCAAGTAGATAATGAGGAATTCTATGGCAGGTATACACTCAGTAATAACTGGATTTCATTTTTTTTATTATATAATAGACCGTAAGAGGGCACCGTTATTTTAGGTAAAATATTTTTTTTTTCTTACAGCTCTCGAAATTCGAGTGCCAATTTATTTATTTAATTCATTCAAAGATAGAGAATTCATGATTTTTTTAAATTGTTGAATGCAATGAGAAGTACCTACTTAGCACTCAATACTGGAGTCCGAAGGAAAAATGGTAATAGTAATGGAAAACAAACTTTCAAACCTATGCACATTTTTGACACATTAATAATTTTTGTTTCGATTGTTTCATGTCATTGTCCTTCAGCTGTTGTTATAGCCATAATATTTGAATCGAACCCACGTCGCCGGAGTGACGTCAACCTGCGAATTTTGTGTTACATCTAAAAATTTCACTCTCATAATTTTTTCATATAACGGCAATAAATATTTATCATTCTATTGGGACTCGAACCCACGTCGCCGGAGTGACGTCAACCTGTGAGTTTTATGTTACATACGAGTACATGTGAATTTTTTTTTTAAATTTCACTCATCATTTTTTCATAACGCGCCTAAGCTAACTTCAAAAACATAAATTCATTTTACTTTTGTAAAACTTTTTTTTGTTTGCACATCGATCGGCCAGCTGTTTATTGTCAACAAAAATGACATAAATGGAAGTAATCCGAAAATGAGGTAGGTTTGAACCCATGGAACGCATTCAGCCATGGAGATTTAAATTTGTATCGTAAGTCATGTTCGTCCGCATTTTTGACGACGCGACGTTTACGTCTGCATTTTCTCCTTTTTCGCAAATATTTAAAATTCAAATGCAGACAAATGTAAATAAGTTTTGAAAATAATTGACTTATACAAATACGCAGAGCTTACACTTTTGCATGAATACCCCTTTTATTTTAAAGCCATAACTGCAATGAACTCCTTTTCCAACTCAATTTAAAATTTTATCTCCCATCTCAAAAAACCAAAAAGTAAATGTTTAACTTTTTGAAAACACTAATACATTGAATAAATTGCTTCAAAAAATGACCGATAGATGTCGCCAAACCGAAAGCAACAGATGTCGCTAGTGTATGTGTATTCTTTTTCATTTTTCCACTTATTGTACTTTTTGGAAAAATTGCCAATTGTAGTTAACGCTTGATGGTTTACTTTTTCACTTTTTAAAAACACTATTACATGGGGTTCACATTCAACAACATGTTCATTAACTTTTATCGTGTTGGCGGATTTGTGTAATGTGAAACCACCTTAATGTTTCGGTTTCTGGCTTTGGGTTTTCGCTGAAGGCTTTCATTTTTCATATGTGTCAGTCGATTTGTCATTTCTGATTGTTTTTTTTTTTTGTTTTACGGGCATTTTTTACAATTTTTATTTATTGTCTTAAACAATTTGTGTGTAGTATATTTAAATAATTTTGGCATTCTGCACATCTATGCAAAAAATGCTTTCGTTTAATATGTAACTTATACCCCTTCGGTTTTTGTGGGCCGCGAAAAGTGTACCAAAAAAAACATGTTCGCCGTTTTATTATATGATGATTAAGAAACTTCTATTTATCAAGTTTTAAAAAAAATCGATCATGGGGTTTTTGAAATATGTATTTAGTTTTGAAAAAAAAAATTGATTTTTTTTTTTCCAAAAAAACAATTTTGGAAAATTTTAATACACAATAATATTCAAACTGCTTGGGAGCTTAAGCATAAAAAAAATTATCAAAATCGGTTGTACCGTTTTTGAGAAAATCCAGAACCAAAAAATTGTTCCAAGGTGTGTACCAAAAATAACCATTTTTTGAAAAATTTTTTTCAAACATTTCCCACCTTTAACTAAATGAACTGTTTTGAATTTTTTCTTAAAAAATCTGTGTGACAGTTTTTGAAAAAAAAAATATTTATAAAAAACGTGGGGGGGAAAAATTAAAAATACTATCTACCAAGTTTAAAGAAAATCAGCCGAGCCGTTTAGGCTGTAGTCAAAACACAGACAGACAGACAGAATTGCGAAACCCACTTTTTTAGTCTTCGTTATCATCGTAATGTCAACTTTGATCAAAATCTCGAGTTCGAATGCATAACTTGCCTTATAGTACCTATAAGTCGCAAGTAAAAAGCATTTAAACCGTAAAAATATATAAAAACTTTTCTAGCAATCTCAGTGCTAAGCTACTATTGCATGCAGTTAAATACTCAGAATTTTGAGGTCTTCTGTCATTAGCATCGCGAAGCCATCTGGTACAGGGGCTTCTTTTAAAACCTCTTCGTCGATAAAGTTTGAAGATGTGGTGCTTACGCACTTCTACCATCGATATTTAGGTATCAAGTAGGTATATTATAATGTTCCTGTATAGCCGGGTACAATTCGTTATTGTAAACATATAGAACTAGCAACTCCTAAGATTAGCACTTTAATGAAAAGAAATACATTTTGGAGGATTCGTAACTTCGTCACATGAGGCAGTAAACCTTCGAAAAATATTTTATGCAGCGGCTGAGAATCGAACCAATCATCAGACATTCTTTATGACAAGGGGTACTACTTTCTGAACATCAAGACCGTAGTATGAAGCATGAAGTTGTGTAAGACGAGTTTTGGAGTCTCCTGTCACTTGTATAGTCAGGGGTGAAGTTTTGGTTTCCAGGGTAATCTAAAATCTGGGTTAGGTAGTTACTTCATTGGCGGTATATTTCGTTACTGTGCATATCTTCTCTTTGCACCATCTTTTTAACATACAGGACCAAAATAGGACGAGGAGAAATAGACATCACGAAATTTGAGGGATACTCGGTTTTGGTTTAGTTACAAAAGAACAATTTCAATAACTTTTTTGTCGGTTTCCTTTACGTTTCATCTATGCCGGAAGAGATTTGGACTTTCAGAATTACATACGTAAACTAATCAGATTCTAGATCTATAGTAATTTAAAATTTGCAGTAATGTTTCAAATACTTAGGAGGTATGGTAGTCTCATGTCCACCCTACCGAAAATAACTCGAAAAATTATGCTCTCAGAAAATTCTGGGACTTTCACGTCGACAGAGCAAGGTTTCAGTGAGAAAAATATGGCAGACAAAGTTTTTTGAGCGATGTTAAGAAGACCGAAAGCTTATGAGCAATTACTCAGTCGACAGGTGCTGGTTTTTTGGAAATCAAAAAAATAATGCGAAATCGATTTTTTTTGTAAAACTTGCCTAACTAAATTTCTCCACCGGAAGCATACAAATCGAAAAGTGTTTCCGCAACGTCATCATGTCATGGAAAAAGTCTTCCTTCATTTACGAAGCTTTTCATTTAAATATTTATTTTTTAATGCTCTGTGGGAAAACCTCATTAACGAAAGACCTTATTACTCCGTGGAGATTTTTTATTTACATATAGGTATATCTACATATTTGTGAGTGTGTTGGATATGCAGCAATCCTTCGACAACTGGGTTTTTTAATTTAACATTTTCAATGTGGAAGTCAAATAAATCAGTTTAACCAGATTTTACCAACCGTTGATTGTAATGAACTGTCATCCTTGTGCATAAGGGAACCATCATCGCCTACACAGAAGTGAATAAAAGCAAAAAATTAGTTCGAGGCTGGATAATGAGCATCGCTTCGTCCGTCGCCCGTCGTCCTCCGGCTATGCTCCGTTGGGGAGCTTTGTTAATAAAAAAATGTACCATAATATATTACTCATAAAGCCAGCTGGCCAACCGGTAGAAAACTAGCGTTTATCAAACGTTTAAAATGCCTGCCCACCCATGCCACCGACCGACTTTCTCCATCCGCATCAACGTCACCATTCTGTTTAAAGGATGATTTTCGGATCTGGAAATAATTAACAACCGCTTATAAATGCAAATTAATTTAAAAACGCTTTTAAATTCTCCTCGGACATTATTTTTAATTCAATTTATGCTCAAGTGGGTCGGATGGACAAAGCTTGATGTTTGCAGAGTGCCCATACTTAAGCCCACTTCAGCTTGATGCTTTGATTATTCCCCATGGTCCAACCGATTGTATAGGTATATGGTTGAGAAAAAAAAAACTACAGCAAATTAGTTTTTATGTAAAATATATTTATTTTTGTTTGTTTTAATAGTTTTGCATTAAAGCTGCACCGAGTTGTTTGCTGATAAATTGTACTTAATTATGCAGGATGAGGTACAAAATTATCATATTTTCAAGAGATTTCAATGAATTTTCGAGTGGAAAATTATGAAATTGGCTGGTTTGTGGATGTTTGTTTTATTATTTTAATTAGTTTTTTAAGTAGGTACTTATTGTATAGTCTGCATTGTTCGACCAATCTATACTTACGCAACGTTCAATGGAATATTTGGAAATCAATTCGACCTCTTTTCTATTTGTTATTTAAATCTGAGTTCATGTTTATGTTTGCTAAAAAATGAAATGTGACAAATATTAGTACATTACGTGTACAAACGCGGTTATCTATTGTGCCTGTTTTGTAGGGTTGCAACTCATACTAAAATTTATTTGTTGTAATATTTTGGAAGGCAATATTTTCAACGTCAGAAATACATAAATGGAGTAAAATTGGAGCAGTCCAAAAATAATACAATTTTCTCAAAAACTTTTGCTCTTTGTGCCAGAAAAAAAAAGTTGCAGATGAGCTAAAGCAAGAAGTCAAACCCAGAGAATCCAATGAAACTAAATAAAACAAAATAGATTTGGTTGGTGCAACTGCTCTTAGAGAACAAGGACCTGTAAGTCACTAGGCCACTCTCAACTATTCATATTTGCGCGTTAGAATAAATGGAAATAGAGGGGACCTACAATTTTCTGACGAGGATTTGACACTTCCTCGCAAGAGACAGCACATCCCCTGAAAAGATTTTTCCAATGAAATTGCTCTAAACCAAATTTAAAATAAATTATAATCAATTGTTGGGCTCTGGCTCGTTCAACAATGGATCTACAAAAGCACAGACCCGCTTTTTCGGAATACACCAATATCGTATTGTCACCTTCGTATTTTAGTTGTGATATATGTATGTGCATATAGGTGGATACGTATAAGTAATATTCGGCTAAAAAATCAAACTCGAGATTTTTATCAAACTTGAAACTACAATCAGAGAACATGAAAAATGTGGGTCCCACAATTCTATCTGTCTGTCTGTCTGCACTCCTCCCCGATAGGTTTTACCTTGTCGTGGTGGGGTGGCTTAAGCCTATTTCTCCGGCAATCCAGTTGGAGATTTAGGCAACTAAGAAAACCCAAAAATTATGCGTCAGGCAAAACACGAAGAAAAGCAATTGAGAGGGGCATTATTTTTTGCTATGATGTATTGGCCTTGCGATCTATATGGCATTAATTTAAGATGATGGTAAAGTAAGATTGCTTAGGACTATCGTTCCTAATTTGCTATAAGGCGAATAAAGTCTAATCGAAAATTAAGGATACTAGTTGTATCTCAAGCTGTATCCATAAAAAATGTAGTGCTATATCCTATCTCAGGTAATCTGAGCAACGGATCCCTGGCACTATTTATACAAATCTTGGGCGAGTGACAAGAGGAAGTCACTGCCAAGAAATAAAGAAAAGCAATTGAGAAGTTTTTTTTTTTTTGCTCAATGTATTGGTTTAAGCAATGTGGATAATTGATGGTCCTTCCCAATGCTAAAAGATTAAAAAAAGATTGATTAAAACTATCATTCCTAGTTTCGTTGTATGGCGAAAAAACACTAATCATGAATATTGGTGCAGATTATGGTTGGCTTCGGTCAGCTATGGTCTGCACCACGGAGTTTCTACTCCATCACTTACTTAGAACAAAATAACCCGAATTGGGTACCTCGGGAATAATGAGATTAATGAAATTTCCCCGCTGGTTAGAGCCCCCAGGGTGTAAAAACCTTGGTCTCATTATTAATTGGGTAGATCCTTTGTAAACAGAGCTCGAGGTTATAATAACCAAGTCACGTGGTTGGCTATTGTTAACCAGCAATAGTTAGATGGAAAAACACGGACCAAGGGTGGTACTGCCTACACAGTGCAAATTTGGAACAGTATGGAAGCTGGCTTGAATTTTGAGGCTGACCGTACGAGATACTGATGGGTAGGAATGTCTAGTTATTTTGTCAAGGAATCAAGTTTTGGCCCCTGCTAGAAAGGGGTTGCTACATTTCTTCCAAGATAAAATGCAACTGGGACGATGTCCTGGGGTCTTTGTTCAATAGCCGTTCATTGAACCCGATAGTGCTTGGTAGGCCAAGTTGTGAGATTAAGTCTTAACTGACATGTGCTAACTATAAAAGCTATCTACAGGTCTGTCAGTCTGCACTTCGAGCTACAGCCTAAGCCGCTGAAGCGATTTTCCTCAAACTTGATACCCTATGGGTGAACATGAAATTATTTCTTAGCTCCGAAACGTTATGATAAATACTATTTATCTCGAAAATGGCTTTAATGGTTTTGATAAATGCGTACTACTTAATACATGGTCTACATTTTGGTCACACAAAATCTTACAAAAATATTATAAACGGTACCGGTACCGGTTTTCTGATTTTCGGCTTTTTTATAAACAGCTATACCAATTTCGATAAAAATGTGTAGATATACAAGAGATTCTAAAAATTTAAAAAATTTACAAATTTTCGAAAAAATATGTTTTGGATCTTTTTTTTAAATCTCATTATTTATTTATTACTAATTTAAAAATAAGAAAAGTACAGTTTCTTAGAAAAATTTTAAAGAAATTTGGTATAAGTGTACAAAAGCTTTTCTAATGACTTTTTTTTAAATCTTGTTTGTATTAATTCAAATTTTTTTTCCAGAAAGCAGACGGAATTCATTAGGAAATGATTTAGCAATTTAAACAATTATGCATACAAAAATAAATAAATAAATTTCGAGATTTTGATCGGACTTGACATGACTATGATTAGGTGAACGACAGTGAGTTTTGTAATCCTATCTGTCTGTGGCAAAAGTATTAGAATTTAAAAACAAAATTGGATTACAAAAATGTAAGTTTTTTTTTTCAAAATTCAATATGTCTATTTATATATTATTAAAACATCACGATAAAAGTGTTTTTGTACAATCAACCAGATGTGAGAAAAAAATGTTAAAAAATAGTTTTTGAAAGTCGTATTTTCTCGAAAACGGCATTTACAATTTTGATATATTTTTTCTTTTAATTTTGACGATCTATAATTCAATAAAATTAAAATGCACGACTGGATAACACGTACTTGCTCTTATGCTAAAGTACTTTGGAATTTAAAAAGTAAGTATAAATATATATAATTCATGGATTTAATGAGATAAAAACGTTTCAATGCATAAAATTGCCATCTGATTTAAAAAAAAAGTATGAATTTATGCAAACAAAGTTTAAAAATCGTTTAATTATTATATTAATTTTTTATATAAGAAATATCCTTAAAATTTTTCAAGAAAAAAATTTGGATGCCAGTTGTAAGTATTGCGTAATATAGATTTTAGAAAATAATTTAACAAAAAATAATCGTTCACACGGTTTAAAAATATTATTTTTTTTTTTTTTTTTTTTTAAATATTGTTTCGAATATTTTTATAAACAATATTATTTTAAATTAAGGAGCATGTTGTTAAGAAATGTTGTTTAAAATCCTTAGAGCCGTTAATGAGAAAGTCGAAAATAAAAAAAAAAACGGTTCTAATACATGCACCGTTTATAACATTTTTTTCCGAAAATTTTGTTTGACAAAAATGTAGTCATTAGAGCCGTTTTTGGGATAAATAAGATTTTGTTTACGGATGTATGAGGGTACCATTGGTTTTGGAGCTAAAAAAAAAAATTCCTCTAGGGAATCACCAAAGACCTTTAAGAACCGAGTTTGAAGAAAATACCTTCAATAGCTTAGGCTGTAGATCGAGATTCAGACAGACATACAGACAGACAGACGGAATTGCCGGACCCACTTTTTTCGCCTTTGCTGTCATCGTAATGTCAACTTTGATCAAAATCTCGATTTAGATTTTTTTCCAAATGCAGAACTTACCCTATAGTACCTACCTACATCGCAAGTAAAAATGTATGTTGAGATATTACTGACTGTGGCTACCATAGAACCATTTTATGAATTTATCTTTATCAGCATAACTGATCTTAATTAAATGAGATTTTTTATACAATAATGAACATTTGTAGTTGGCGTTTCAAAATTATATCTTAAAAATGTATAATCTTATTATATTTTAAAAATCGCTACAAGGATTAATAAATTATTGTTTTTGCATGAACAAATATTTGCTTGAGAAATCACATGGCTTCCTGTTTTTAACTCCAACTACTAAAGAACTCGAATTTAATGGTTATGAAAGTATTTTTCTAGTAGGTCTCTAAAATGTTTAGGCTTTTAGGTACATAAGAGCGAGTTCGTGTTATACATTCATGATTTATTTATTTTTTTTTTCATTTTGCTTATATTTGTGTTTTATTTTATCTAACTTTTTCTTACATTTTTTAAACTTATGCTTATAAACCTAAAATAAGTCTAAAGGTGCAAATTTATCTCTACATAAATAAACTAAACATGCTTGCCTTCTTATCGACTAAAACGCACTATTTGAATATTATATATAGACAAACTATTAATTAAATTCAAACTTTTTCCCCTGAGCCTTCTAATTCTGTTCGAACTTTTTTTTTAACCAAAAGAATAGCTTCCTCTTAGTCCTCATGCGTTATAAATTTCTTATTTAATCGTAAGGGAGGTGTGCAAATACTTCCATAAATTAATAATTACACATACAAAGAGTTAGGTATTGTATCTCCTTAGGGTTCCGGTTTCAGAAGACTGCCATGCTGGGTGTAGTTTCTTGTGATTTTCCAAATTAATAAGTTGAACTTTGTCAGAATAAACCTTATAATTAAGTTTTCTCATATTAAGACAAAACCATGCCCACCTGATGTCTTTCTGCAAAGCGAACAAAGAGAGAACACATGCCATAAGAACACTTCAAACCTTTGTTCTGCTTTTACTTTTATAAACCTTTATTTGGGTAGTTATAAAGGAGTAATTTGAGATCATTGACTTACTTTGTGCATAGAATTCATTCACGCATTCTTGCGTTTTACATAAGCTGCTACCACTTTGTGTACGTGGGACCCATTTATTTTGTATAATTTATAGGTACATGCGAGTATATGTTCAATCGGTGATAGGATTTGAAATTTTAGTAATAACGGCAGTCTTCATAGAGGACGACTTGATCGGGGACGAATGTATAGTTATGCCTTACATAAACCTGACCATTTGATCCTCTTTTAAGTCGTTTATCTTACCTAAATATCAAACCGTTAAATCCATGTTATAAAGGAACCATAATAAATATTGACTAATTTCGAAGGATTTCATGAGATAATGAGAAATGAGACTCTCTCTCTTTTAAGAAGCAGCTAAGCAGGCAAATAAGAATCATGCCAAATAAAAATAAAAAAAAAATTAATTTGGTGTTGCAATAGCTCGAAGTGAACCAGGACCTAGTGACTTACAACACTCAACCATTCCTGTGTGCGTGTTACCAGGAACTGAGGGGACCTACAATTTTCTGCCGATTCCGAACGGCTAATGAGCAGCAGTTTCCAAGACAAGAGATACTCTTGGAGGATTTGTCAATTCCTCGCAGCGGCTGAGAATCGAGCTCGAGACCTTCCGCATGACAGTCCAACGCACTAACCATTATGCCAAGGGGTACTACTAAATGCCAAATAAGAACTTTAAAAATTCCTAATTAATCAACTTTCATCGAATCTCAATATTTTGGACTTGTAAGGATACCACTTAAAAAAAAAAAAAAAACAATTAAAAACCATATAGGAATAAATAAATATATATATTTTCGAAGGCTAATGGCTTTAATGTTAATGCTTTTTCCGCTTTCCTATTTTCTTGCAATTTTATATTGCATTAAATATTATTAAATAAATAAACAAAAACCATACGAAATTCAAATAACCGTAACCTACCCTAACTGCTACGTTCACACATGTACGACCAAATTTTTTCAACGCTATACGTATGTACATACATTATAATTTATGCCACTTTTCTCCTTAGAAACCTTAAAAAAAGGGGTCGAAAGGTTTCAGTTAATGTGGGGTTCGCCTTTCAGGAAAAGGGAACATACGAAGGGTTCTGCACTAACTGTAATTTCATGTAATTTAAGAATATTGATGAGTGCCATTTTTTTTCTTGTGGAAGCAGATGGTGGTGATGATTGGGTTCCACCACAAAACAAAGAGAATTGCCGAAAACAACTCCATCAGGCATTGCAATGGAATTTAATTAAAATCCTTTACCAATTGCGATTATCATACCCACAGCACAAAACAGCACTATATGTTAACACATTCATCTCAAAAACCCACCCATACATACATACATAAATAAAAGCTTTTCGGTTTCAATTAAAAAAATATTTTCAATTTGTTATGATTAAATTTTTTTTTTGCGTTTTTGCGAATGCCACCCAAACGCAATAGAGCGGAAGACAGTTGCGGCCAGGGAAGTGGAACAACTATAAGCCGAAGCCATCAGAGCACTTATGCAAAAATCCTTTTATGTGATGAAACAATTTAAATGTTAAAAATTTAATTTAAACCGATCGATCAATCCGACTGACGGACGCTCTGCGAAAAATTCCAACCGAGCTTGTATATAATTCGCCCTCCGGGCGCAAGAACTCAAAAATCATAGCATCTATAAATTTAATGTTGGATGTTGGTACTCGCTCGTACTTTCTACCCGGATTGTAGGAGTGAGTTTAAATTTAATGTTGAGGAATGTATTGGCGGAATTTCGGAAATCCTCTGTTAATGCAAAGGCAGTGAGGATAATGAAAAACAAAATGGGCAGCAAAGCGAAATTATCCAATGGGCTTCTGAAGGCCTGCTGGTAGGCGTAGGTGTATATGAATCGTTCAATAAATGGTCAGCATATTAGGGGCTAAAGTTAACTATCTTCTTTAGTGATAAATATGTAAATAAATAAGTTTTGTTTATTGTGGAACTAGATAGTCCTTATTGTGGGCATACTTATACTTGTGATTAGAACACACGAAATGGAGCCAGAATGCGTAGCATAAGAACTGATTTAGATTTATTTATGGACCATTGCAGTAGTCAGACATATTTTTCCAAGTCCAATCAGACAGCACAAAACAAATCTAATTAAGTAAAGTTTTGAACGGCAAAATCCATGCAGTGAGAACAGGATTTTGTAAAAAAATTCAATCTTTTTTGAATGCAATCTTTAAAAATCATTCATTGAATTAAAAATAAAGAATGCCTTCACTTCGCTTTGAATCTTCGACGATAAATCTTGCAATCACCCTTCATTTGATATTTAAAGGTTAGGTAGAAGTATTGTAGTACCCCTGGGCATATTGGTTAGTGCGTTGGACTGTCATGCGGAAGGTCTCGAGCACGATTCTCAGCCGCTGCTAAAAAGTTTTTCAGGAGTGTACTGCCTCCTCCGAGGAATTAACAAATACTCTAAGAGTATATCTCTTGTCTTGGAAAGTGCTGCTCATTAGCCGTTTGGAATCGGCAGAAAATTGTAGGTCCCCTTCGTTTCTGGTAATACCCATAAAGGAATGGTTGAGAGTTGTAAGTCACTAGGTCCTGGTTCACTTCGAGCTGTTGCACCATTAAATTTATTTAATTTTTAAAAGCATTTGTTGGTGTATAACACACAATTAGACAAAATGTTACTACCTAGTATTACCGCATGGTACCATGCACTGTTCTATACTTGTTAAACCATTTCGAGCTCCTAAAGAGTCTAAGAATATTTATCAGACGGACAGTGTGGCATTTATTTTCAAATCGTGGCAAAATGCATGTTTTTGCTATTTTAGTTTTTTACTTGCGATATACATAGGTACTATAGGGCAAGTTCTGCATTTGGAAAAAAAATCGAACTCGAGATTTTGATCAAAGTTGACATTACGATGATAGCGAAGACGAAAAAATTGGGTCCGGCAATTCCGTCTGTCTGTCTGTATGTCTGTACCTCGAACTGCAGCCTAAACTACTATAGAGGTTGATCAGTAATAAATAATTTATTTTATTCGATCAAGACAAATTTAGTGACTGCATCCGAGCTTGACTTGATGATGATTGATTGATCAAAGAGATCGAATGTTACATTGTACCATCGTACGATACTAAATTCTCCAAAAAACAAATCATCTTTTGTACAAACAAGTGCATTTAGAATAGCGGCTCAGAGGATTAAAAGATTAGCAAAGGTTTAAAGTTTAAATGAATAAAATATAGGGTATTACTCGACTATGTTTGGTAATTTAACAAAATATTTACATTAGGTTTCTAATTGATTAAGTATTTAATTAAATTCATTTAATGATGAAAGCAAATAATTTAGATAACAATTAAAGTAAAATAGGTGGAACATTTTACTTGCAAAAATATATGAAACAAAATATCATTTCTGAACAGAGGTATTTTCTTCAAACTCGGTAGTTAACGGTCTTCGGTGATTCCCTAGAGGAGAAATTGAAATTTTTGTTTAGCTTCAAAACTAACGGTATCCCCCATACACCCGTAATGCAAAATCTTATTTATCTCGAAAACGGTCTAACCATTTTGATAAAAAAATTAAGTGTGATATTATAAATATGGACTATATTTTTGTCAAAAAAAAATTTGGGGGAAAATGTTAGTAGGGGTACCTGTCATAGAACCGTTTTTCTTTTTTGATTTTCGAATTTCTCACCAATGGCTCTCACGATTTTAACCAAAATTTTTATGCAAGAGCTGCTTTGCATTTTAAAAAATATAAACTAAAATTTTTTTTTCGAAAAAATAGTTTTTGGATTTTTAAAAAAATAATACATTTTTTTTGAAAATTCAATATCTTGAAAAACGATACACGATTAAATTTTTAAATTACGTTTTAAATGTATTTTATTAAATACTAACAATTTTCATATCAATTTTTTTTATAAAAATTTAGTTGACAAAAAACATGTTTCAGTGTGTCTGTATTTCTGTACCTCTCACTAAAGCTTAAACCACTTGTTCTATTTTTTTCAAACTCGGTAGTTAAGGGTCTTCGGTGATTCCCTATAGGAGAAATTGAATTTTTTTTAGCTCCAAAACTAACGGTACCCCCCATACACCCGTATTGCTAAATCTTATTTATCTCCAAAAAGGCTCTAACGATTTTGATAAAAAAAAATTAGATGTGATATTATGAACATGGGTTACATTTTGGTAAAAAAAAATTTTGGGGCAAAATATTACGAGTATTAACGGTAGGTACCTGTCATTATTTTCAGCAAGAATCCCCTTAAGTTTAAAATAATATTGTATATAAAAATACATATTCGAAAAAAATATTTGTTGGGTTTTTTTTAATTTTTTTTTTTAATTCAATATCTTCAAGACCTATGAACGATTATTTTTTGAAACTATTTCATAAAATCAATAGTATTAATTACTTAAAATTCGCATCCCACCTTTTTTTTTTTGAAAAATTTTAAAGAAATTTCTATATAAAAAATTTATTTAATAATAAAACGATTTTTTAAAGTTTGTTTGCATAAATTCTTACTTTTCTAGGCATCAGACGGCAATTTTATGCATTTGAACATTATTATCTCATTATGGATTTAATTAAAAATGTATCTTAATTTCCAAAGTACTACTTTTACATAAGAGCAAGTTCGTGCGATCCAGTCGTGCATTTTATTTTATTAAGACTAATGTTTATAAAAACTGGTTCAATTTTTATTAATAAAAACTAATTTTTCAAAATAACAAAGCTATATTATTAAAGTAAGAAAATAGAAATACCTCATATTTCCATAATTCATAGCGCCATAATTTAACACTTTAATGACTAATTAAAGTTTTGGTAAGAAATACAAGAACTTTTGATATAACTTTAGGTACATGGGAAATTATTTTGTGCAAAGTACTCGTGTATGTGATAAGAGGTGCATGCTTTTTAATTTAAAGTACACTCCGCTTCATTCCATTTTTTTTTAATTTTCATTTCCCGACAACTCCTTAACCATCTACAAAAATACAAAAATTGTAATGCAATTTATGGTCAGTTATATCATTATAAGCTTTCGAAAAGAATTTTGAATTTTCAAATTCATGCGTATAAGGACGATTGCATTGCGTACGCTATATTGAAGAGAAAATTGGATGCAGTCATACTGTTGTATGCAATTATCTCGGCGGAGAACTGCAAACCTAAGTTGAAAACGGCAACGTCACGCCAGATTAACACAGGTCGAAGATCAACAATTTAGCTGATAATTCAAAAATCCGAATATTTGACGCTTAAAAATTACAAAAAAAAAAACACCACTTGATGAAGCCATCAGAAGAAATCAGAGCCTTACTTTTGCAAGAAAAGAAGTGCGTTGGGACAGGGAGTGACATAACGTCATTTTTTCGGACAGTCCCGATGGATAAAACTCATATTTTCATGACCTGAGAAACTAATCGTTCATCTTGGATAGAAGACACAGCAAGAGAGGCGGAGTTAAGGCATGGAGAGCGGTTAGCTATTAAGGCACAGTGAATATAGCTTTTCCAAAGTTTGAAAAAAAAACATCGATTTTCTGACTTTTATTGATCAGAATACAGCACCACCAATATTATTTAAATAAAAGCCAAAATTCTTTCTGTGGATTCTGTAACTTTACTTTTTTTTCTTAATTGTAAAGGAGATGTCAAATGGTATAAAATTAAAAAAAAAAAAAAACTCTGTATTTAAACGAATGAATGAATAAGTTCA
Organism: Chrysotoxum bicinctum; assembly: GCA_911387755.1. Taxonomy (NCBI): domain Eukaryota; kingdom Metazoa; phylum Arthropoda; class Insecta; order Diptera; family Syrphidae; genus Chrysotoxum; species Chrysotoxum bicinctum. Next base: position 2,241,416 of record OU426987.1, read on the forward strand.
AGAATTATTGTAAGCCTATCACTAAAACTCAAATAAATGAATCGAATGTTCATTGGTCTGAAATAAGCATCTCATTCTTTGACGCTTGTAAACTTCGTTTTGAACTATACTTTTATAAATGATACTTATGTCACAATTTATATCAGTCAAGTGAGAATATGATTTCAAATGACCAAGTCTTTGATGATTTTCGTCAATATTATCACAGTTAGAATATTTATCACAGATGTATGCACTTGAAAAAAAAATTGAAAAAAGTTGCGTTATTATACGAGGATCATGCTCAGATATATTATTGTACTTGAAAATGGACGGATATGAAGTAGATTTTCTTTTACTATTTATAAAACTCGCAAAGGATTTGGGATTCACTTTTAATGCTTTTGAATCTTTTCTATATACTTGTAATTGAGATATTCTAAACCAGATAACCACTCTATTTCCTTTTTTTAATAAATCCATAACTTGTTTCTCCGGTTTTTCAATATTTGGACTTCACTATCATACCAACTCGGTGAAAGTGATTGGGCTTTTATAGAAACAAGAGGCATAGATACTAAAAAACAATCAATTGTTTTATCATAAAATATAAAAACCATAGAATCAATGTCAATGCAAGTTGTGATGTTCCTTTTTACTTTCTAGCCGAGGTTCTGCTCGCTGGTCTCGCCAGGGTCGTCCTGAAGAAAACACGAAACTCCAGAGTAAAAGGTCTTCAAACTATATTACAAAATCTTTATTGGAAATAACTCTTAAATCTTTAACATACAATATTCTGTTACTAATATTTCACTTAATTCGAGTAATGGAACGGTTCACGGGCATCAACTCTTCTGGCTTCTGGTGTAGCTGCCTCGCATCGGTTATACTGGTTGTTGATGATTCGGATCTGGTACTTGATTACGGGTATTCAGGTTTCTGGTAATTCAGCTCCGAACTGGTTCTATTATTCGGATGTCGGGCTTATGACGGGATCTGACGGTTCAATGCCCGTGGTGGCACTTAATCGGCAGGTACGACGCCTCTAGTGGCACTAACCAGCAACATAACATAAACGCTCTGGTAGATCAGCAGGTACGACGCCCCTGGTGCCACTAAACAGCAGGCTAAACGCTGTGGTAGATCAGTAGGTACGACGCCCCTGGTGGCACTAAACACAGGGTAAACGGTCTGGTAGATCGGCAGGTACAACGCCCCTGATGGCACTAAACAGCAGTCTAAGCGCTCTGGTAGATCAGCAGGTACGACGCCCCTGGTGGCACTAAACAGCAGGCTAAACGCTGTGGTAGATCAGCAGGTACGACGCCCCTGGTGGCACTAAACAGCAGGCTAAACGGTCTGGTAGATCGGCAGGTACAACGCCCCTGATGGCACTAAACAGCAGGCTAAGCGCTCTGGTAGATCAGCAGGTACGACGCCCCTGGTGGCACTAAACAGCAGGCTAAACGCTGTGGTAGATCAGCAGGTACGACGCCCCTGGTGGCACTAAACAGCAGGCTAAACGCTGTGGTAGATCAGGAGGTACGACGCCCCTGGTGGCACTAAACAGCAGGATAAACGGTCTGGTAGATCGGCAGGTACAACGCCCCTGATGGCACTAAACAGCAGGCTAGGCGCTCTGGTAGATCAGCAGGTACGACGCCCCTGGTGGCACTAAACAGCAGGCTAAACGCTGTGGTAGATCAGGAGGTACGACGCCCCTGGTGGCACTAAACAGCAGGCTAAACGCTGTGGTAGATCAGGAGGTACGACGCCCCTGGTGGCACTAAACAGCAGGCTAAACGCTGTGGTAGATCAGTAGGTACGACGCCCCTGGTGGCACTAAACACAGGGTAAACGGTCTGGTAGATCGGCAGGTACAACGCCCCTGATGGCACTAAACAGCAGTCTAAGCGCTCTGGTAGATCAGCAGGTACGACGCCCCTGGTGGCACTAAACAGCAGGCTAAACGCTGTGGTAGATCAGCAGGTACGACGCCCCTGGTGGCACTAAACAGCAGGCTAAACGGTCTGGTAGATCGGCAGGTACAACGCCCCTGATGGCACTAAACAGCAGGCTAAGCGCTCTGGTAGATCAGCAGGTACGACGCCCCTGGTGGCACTAAACAGCAGGCTAAACGCTGTGGTAGATCAGCAGGTACGACGCCCCTGGTGGCACTAAACAGCAGGCTAAACGCTGTGGTAGATCAGGAGGTACGACGCCCCTGGTGGCACTAAACAGCAGGATAAACGGTCTGGTAGATCGGCAGGTACAACGCCCCTGATGGCACTAAACAGCAGTCTAAGCGCTCTGGTAGATCAGCAGGTACGACGCCCCTGGTGGCACTAAACAGCAGGCTAAACGCTGTGGTAGATCAGCAGGTACGACGCCCCTGGTGGCACTAAACAGCAGGCTAAACGGTCTGGTAGATCGGCAGGTACAACGCCCCTGATGGCACTAAACAGCAGGCTAAGCGCTCTGGTAGATCAGCAGGTACGACGCCCCTGGTGGCACTAAACAGCAGGCTAAACGCTGTGGTAGATCAGCAGGTACGACGCCCCTGGTGGCACTAAACAGCAGGCTAAACGCTGTGGTAGATCAGGAGGTACGACGCCCCTGGTGGCACTAAACAGCAGGATAAACGCTGTGGTAGATCGGCAGGTACAACGCCCCTGGTGGCACTAAACAGCAGGCTAGGCGCTCTGGTAGATCAGCAGGTACGACGCCCCTGGTGGCACTAAACAGCAGGCTAAACGCTGTGGTAGATCAGGAGGTACGACGCCCCTGGTGGCACTAAACAGCAGGCTAAACGCTGTGGTAGATCAGGAGGTACGACGCCCCTGGTGGCACTAAACAGCAGGATAAACGGTCTGGTAGATCAGCAGGTACGACGCCCCTGGTGGCACTAAACAACAGGCTAAACGCTGTGGTAGATCAGCAGGTACGACGCCCCTGGTGGCACTAAACAACAGGCTAAGCGCTCTGGTAGATCAGCAGGTACGACGCCCCTGGTGGCACTAAACAACAGGCTAAACGCTGTGGTAGATCAGCAGGTACGACGCCCCTGATGGCACTAAACAGCAGGCTAAACGCTGTGGTAGATCAGCAGGTACGACGCCCCTGGTGGCACTAAACAGCAGGATAAACGGTCTGGTAGATCGGCAGGTACAACGCCCCTGATGGCACTAAAGAGCAGGCTAGGCGCTCTGGTAGATCAGCAGGTACGACGCCCCTGGTGGCACTAAACAGCAGGCTAAACGCTGTGGTAGATCAGGAGGTACGACGCCCCTGGTGGCACTAAACAGCAGGCTAAACGCTGTGGCAGATCAGCAGGTACGACGCCCCTGGTGGCACTAAACAGCAGCTAAACGCTGTGGTAGAGCGGCAGGTACAACGCCCCTGATGGCACTAAACAGCAGGCTAAACGCTGTGGTAGATCAGCAGGTACGACGCCCCTGGTGGCACTAAACAACAGGCTAAGCGCTCTGGTAGATCAGCAGGTACGACGCCCCTGGTGGCACTAAACAGCAGGCTAAACGCTGTGGTAGATCAGCAGGTACGACGCCCCTGATGGCACTAAACAGCAGGCTAAACGCTGTGGTAGATCAGCAGGTACGACGCCCCTGGTGGCACTAAACAGCAGGATAAACGCTGTGGTAGATCAGGAGGTACGACGCCCCTGGTGGCACTAAACAACAGGCTAAACGCTGTGGTAGATCAGCAGGTACGACGCCCCTGATGGCACTAAACAGCAGGCTAAACGCTGTGGTAGATCAGCAGGTACGACGCCCCTGGTGGCACTAAACAGCAGGATAAACGGTCTGGTAGATCGGCAGGTACAACGCCCCTGATGGCACTAAAGAGCAGGCTAGGCGCTCTGGTAGATCAGCAGGTACGACGCCCCTGGTGGCACTAAACAGCAGGCTAAACGCTGTGGTAGATCAGGAGGTACGACGCCCCTGGTGGCACTAAACAGCAGGCTAAACGCTGTGGCAGATCAGCAGGTACGACGCCCCTGGTGGCACTAAACAGCAGCTAAACGCTGTGGTAGAGCGGCAGGTACAACGCCCCTGATGGCACTAAACAGCAGGCTAAACGCTGTGGTAGATCAGCAGGTACGACGCCCCTGGTGGCACTAAACAACAGGCTAAGCAATAGATATTACTAAAGCAATTACTCCTCCAAGTTTATTAGGAATTGATCGTAAAATTGCGTAGGCAAATAAAAAATATCATTCAGGTTGAATATGAATAGGAGTTACTAATGGATTTGCAGGAATAAAATTGTCTGGGTCACCTAACATATAAGGGTTTATTAAAGTTAATAGTGTTAATAATAATATTATTATAATAAATCCTGTAATGTCCTTATAAGAAAAATAGGGGTGAAAAGGAATTTTATCTAAATTTGAGTTTAATCCTATAGGGTTATTTGACCAATTTGTCTGCACTTATCTACGACTGGATTTCAAATGATTGATGCAACTAATTTACTATGCCGCCTGGCTGTGTGTATGTTCGAAAGGGTACTTTCCGTTCACCCAAGTAGGTCCTCATGATGACTTTTCAGTAAACACTGAATCTGAACTACATAAGTGATGAACGAAAAATATCAGTGTAGTTGATTTTCCTGTGACGTCATGTGTCCATGGTGCTTGCGAATCGAATTTGGTAAATTACAATTTTACTTGTAATACCCAAGCAATAGTGGAGAAGTATGGAACGCTTCGTTATAAAGTATATAGACATTACCAGTCAATTAGAGATAATAAGCTAAATTGAATATTTAGCATAATAAGTTTTCTTGTATAATTAAATTTATAAACTTTGTCAAAATCTTGATTACTACTCATTTCGGAGAGAAGACTAAGGCTAGCCGCGCACTAGCAACTTTTAGTTGCGAAACTGCTTGGTTCGAGCAACTAAAAAGTTTGTATTTTGACACAAACTAAACGATTGCCTAAAATAAGTTCGCCATTTTATTGAACATATAATTATCTGCAAATTCACGGACATTCAACCAAACAGTTCATCTGTTTTCTATAAGTAACCAAACAGTTTCGCAACTAAAAGTTGCTAGTGCGCGGCTAGCCTAATAGATATGATAAGTGCTGGATGGTGAGAGTCATCGCTGACCGTAGATCTTTCAAGTTCAATTTCTTTATCGAATGTTGTGAAAACTAAGTTGAGGATCTTGGCATTTCAATTTATTGAGGATATTGTTTATTTGGCGTAGTCAAAGAGACGATTATGTTAACAAACGTCTCCATTAGATAGATTGAAATCACCTAATCAGATAATATCGTCATTGTTATTCATAATATTTAAAATGAAGTTCAAAAATTGGAATGCTTCTTACGGTCGCGGTCGCAAGGAATTTGAGCGATCGCCTGTGTTATACTCACCTTGAGGGCATCGTTCGATTGTGGTTTATTCGAATATACCTTCGGCTCCGGGAAACTTTACAATCTAGCGGGGTTAAGTCGCATGACCAATTCACGCACCTCTGTTAGAGATAACCTTAAATTCAAATCGCTTATGCAGAAAGTCAATATTGGCGTCCGCTGCGTGGCACGTAGCGCCGCCGTCCACAAGTCGTCTAGGCTTATATGGTTCAATTTGGGCGATACAACATTGCGCGTAGTAAAGTGATTATGACTATCCTTAAAATGTTTGAGCACAGTGCGAGCCTATAGGAAAGGTGAAGAGGATTGAAAAGGAGATACCGATGCATACTGGTTTTGAATGTTTTTAAGGAATTCTACATTCGTATGGTGCGGATAAATAAAAAATCTCTGAATGAACAGTACGTTTGATTTAGTGCTTTAAGAGTAAACTGATGATCTTTTCCCAAAAGCGCGAGGTTCATTTGCTTAAGAGGAGGAATACATTTTACATTGTTTTTAAAAATAACGTTAAAATAACTGACGGTGACCGCCTCACCAACGTTGTTTTCGAAATAGTACGAACCAATGAGGCTGTTGGCTCAAAATCCACACCAGACGGTTATTTTTTAGGGATGCATTGTCAATTGGTAAGCCTCTTTAATCAAATGATGTGAAAGTAAACAAGATGGCCGCTACATTTCAGTTCGATGTAACATAACTTTAAAGAAGGTGTTGCCACTTTGAAAAAATAGAATAATTGCGACGTTTTGGTATATAAAATACCTGTGAAGGCAGTCAAGCTTCAAGTTTGTGATTCAACTTGATAAGAAAATTGTTTATTTTTATTATGTATTATGATTATTTATTACAACATAACATATGGTTAGTTAGTTTGTGAATAATACTGAGTTTCAATTACGACAGAATTCGGCCCAAAACTATGAGGGAACTAAGAGGGGGGTTACATTGTCCTATAGTGTCGGATTATTCCGTTTTGACTCTATATGATCCAAACTCAATATAGAAAACAACAAATCAATGATACTATACAACGAGCTTCCTCGATTCATCAACAGAATTAACAATCAATTTGAGGACTTCAAGGGGATTTAGCAAAATTAGCTGCAGGCAATAATGATCCGGTTACATGTACCTTCGTATGCAAATGGTCACTGTTTGTTGAGCTTATTTTGCAGATAAATTCGACCGCGTTCATTGTTTGGGCAGAAAATTGTGGTTAATCGATATGCAGAACCAGGCGCGAGGTCATGACGTGCTTTTGTTTTTGGTAATTCGTAAAAAGGGATTTCATCATGCACTGGCCGACATTGGATTTCTATGGATTCCGATTATGTTGATATGGATATGGAATCATGTTATTTACACTAGGGTTTGGTCTTGCAAAGTGCATAAGGTATCTGTCCGCATAATTTGTGAGGCTTATGCTTGAAATAAAATAAAAACAATATTGAAATCAGTAAAAAAATTCAAAAAATCGTACATTTTAAGGCGCCCTTACACATCATGCTATATTGCATTGATTAAAAAGTGAAAACAATATGAAATAAACAGACCTGCAAAGTTTGAAAAACTTACTAATACAATTAGCAAAGGTATAATTAAACATAATTAATAATTGCATTTCCTATACATAGTTGATTCAAATTGATTACAGCTTTGAAGTAGGGAAGAGTATCTAAAGGTAAGGCACTATTTCAAATGAACTCGAGTTTGTGAAGTAAATTACCATTTGAAAAGGGTTTAAGTATGTATATGTTAGGGTGAATTATGAATTTTTGTGTCGGTAAGAGCTCGAAGAATGTTTGGTTTCTAGGTAAAGTATGCCACAATATAACAATATTCAAATAACTATTCGTCCGAAATTGGGGCACAAGGTAAAATGATTTGCATTTCCTGAAGCGTGAGTAAGTTTTAAAGGGCGAGGGAATGCAAGTGGTTATTTCACTAGAACACTATTTTTAAGACTACCGGTACAATAAATAAAGACAAAATACTTCTATCACCTATCATTTTTAAACTCCTATTTGGATTCTATCGAAGAGACTCGAGTGAGTTATTGAAGCACCTGCCCATACATGGGAATAGTACTCAAGCTTTAGACAAATATAGGCTTTATCGAAAGGGATCCTCAAAGAAAATCTAACTACTTAGCAGCGTTTTTGGCGACACTGAATTTGTGGCCATTCCCCATAAGTGGTCTGTGATGGAAATACCGAGAAGAAGCTACAAGGTTTCGTCAGTGCAAGTGCCGTTCATGGATAGCAGCTAGCAGCTTCAATGACAGCAGACAGCATTGATTTACGAAAAAAATTATAAATTCTGCGCGGTTTTTGATTCACCATTTAAAAATTCTGTCAAAATTAGAATTTATTGAGCTTATCATAAGTTGGCGTTCAAGTTCCATATCCGAAGAAAGAGGATGTGAATCCAGAAACAAAGATATAAACCTGAGAGTACTATCGCCTGCAAGACAGTTTAATGGAATAGAAGTTCCAGACAAGAGATCATTGATGAATATCAGGAAGAGAGTCCGAGATTGAAACAGAACTTTGGCGCGCACCAGTGTCTATCAGACTTGTAACCATCTAATATGACTTTTGAACGTTTAAAATATTGGTTCCTAATCTTACGAAGAAGAAATTAATCTATACCAAATACACGCATTTTCTTAAAGAGAGCTTGATGTCGAACTCTGTAAACTGCTTCTAAAATATCAAGTGCAATAATTTTATTTCACCAAAACGATATAATGAGTTGAGCCACTGTTGGGAGAGATAAGCCATCATATCACTCACTAGTGCACCTATGTATTTCTACACAAGTCATACTGCCGGCATACGAGCCGCCACTTCAGAGATCATTGAATGGACTAGTGAAAACTTGAAAAAAAACTGATGCTATAGGAATTACTGTTGGAAATCAAAAATATACTGAGAGAACTATTGGCAAAGAAAAATGCTATGACGGAGTATGCATGCGAAATAAGACATTTTTTTTTGTCTCAAACAACTTCGTCGCAACTACTCTTCGATTATAAAAGAAATCTATCTTCAATGCAAAAAAACTTTTAAAGAACTCATCAAAAGTAAAAAAAAGGTATTAATATGAAGATATAGGAAAAAAAACTAAAAGAAGTTAGAAATACTCAAGAATGTTAGAATTTAGAAAATAAGCTCAAAGCTGATAATTTTATGAAAGAAAATGCCATAGCAATGCTCACATCGGAAAAAGTAGAACTAAGTTTTAAAAAACTACTGATTTTTCCCATCCACAAGACAGGAGCCCGCAATTTGGTGGAGAACTACAGAGGTATATCTTTAATGGATTGTATGGCAACAACCTTTGCAGGAGTTCTTTTAGCAAGATTTCAGAGATGGGAAAAGGAGTATTTAAATGAATACCAAGCCGGTCTTAGGGAAGGGTATATCACTGCAGATAATCTCTTTAATTTGTTCGATATTATAAACTTAAAAATGCATGAAAAGAGGAAACTCTACTGCTTTTTATCGATTTTAAAGCTGCGTTTGTTATCTTCTTCTTCCTTTTCTTCGGCGCTGTTATGATCTCGATGTCGAGGGGATCATAACTCTCCCACGTATCTGCTTCACACTAGTGATCCGCCTGTGGGGTTCGCCGGGTTGACCTCAGAAATCGGCGGCAAGCCTCCCGGTTTTGTATTGTTCCATTTCTGAGGCCAACTGAATGCTGGTGTTTTTGCATTTGTTTGTACCAGGAGTGTTTAGGCCTACCTTTCTTTTTATTCCGAATTGGAACGTTGTATGATATTGCCTTTTTGACGGGGTTCTCAGGATCTCTCCTTTGAACATGGCAATACCAACTGAGTCGGTCGTGTTCAATTTTTTGGGAAATGGTATTCTTAACATGAAGGCTTCCTCGGATCTTCGTACTTCTAATTCGATCAAGCTTTGTAACTCCTGCTGTCATACGAAGCATCTTCATCTCAGCTGCCGTAAGCTTACTCTCATACTTTTTGTACATTGTCCAACATTGTGAACCGTATGTGAGTGCTGGACGCACAACTGAAGTGTAGAGCTTTCCTTTCAGCTAAGGGGGCATTTTTCGGTCACAGAAGATAGCAGAATTTTCCCGCCACTTCATCCACCCTACGCTTACGCGATGATTGATATCGTCATCACAAGTAGCTTCGTTATTTATCATAGACCCCAGATATTTAAACTTTTCACACTTGGGAAGCACTACTCCATTCAAATAAATGTCTGGAATAGGCCTGTGTGGATCAGAAAATGGGCAGCATAGGTATTCTGTCTTTTTCGCGCTTATGCGGTACCCACTTCCTTCTAGATAATCCACCCATACGTCAAGTGCTCGTTGTAGGGATATCGGGTCTTCACTTATGATGGCTCCATCGTCAGCAAAGAATAACTGATGTACTTTTGGATCCGTCACTTTGCCAGGTAATCAAGAACTGTAATAAACAGCAGGGGACTCAAGACACTTCCCTGGTGTACACCTACTGTGATTTCGAATTCTTCGGTGACTCCAGCTGCGCATCTTACTTTAGTAACTGCTCCATCATACATGTCCATAATTATCCGCACATATGTTTCTGGAACTCCTGGTTGCCTGAGGGCCACCCATATTAGATCTCGTGGTTGCCGATCGAATGCTTTTTCAAAATCAACCAATACGACATGCAAATCCTCCAAAGAATCCCGATGTTTTTCCATAATTATTCTTATACTCTGGATTGCATCCGTGGTTGACTTACCCCCGACAAACCCGCACTGGTCATCAGATAGCCTAATTATTTTTCGCAGTCGGCTACCCAAGACTCGCTCAACGATCTTCATGGTGTGTGACATCAGCTTAATCGAACGGTAATTATCACAGCTTCGAGTATCACCCTTTCCTTTATAAATTGGAAGAAGGTAACTTTCCCTCCATTGATTAGGCATGCGATCACCTCGAATAAGTTTCGAGACAAGAATCATGAGCCATCTAAACCCGAAATCTCCCATCTTTTTCCAAAACTCTGAGGGTATTTCGTCTGGGCCAACAGCTTTTCCCTTTTTGGAGTATTTTACCGCCTCACTAACTTCTTCGACTGTGACGTCGGATACTTCGCTTAAGTTAGGTGAAGCTATTGGAAAGTATAGCCTTGGAAATTGTTCGTTTAGAAGTCTCAAGTCCGTCACAATACTGTCGCCACCTGTGAAGAATTTCGTTGTCTTCCACAAGTAGTTGGCCTTGAGCATTGTTAATGAACTTTGGCGAACAAATCTCCTGGGCATTTCTTCTTCTTTGAGCGGCTATTTTGAAGATAGTTGCGCCCTTATTCGTGTTTTGCCGTAGCTCTTGAATAGCACCAGCTGTCGGGGTAGACATTTCATCCAGCTCCCGATACAGGTTTTCTGTATTGTTTGCTTGAATTTGGGCGCACTTCTTCTTCGCTTCTTTCTTGCAGTTTCTATATTCCACTTCGAGGCGTGACTTTTGCTCTGTATCATTAGAGGGGCACTTCGACCAAGCCTTGAAAGCCATTTTCTTTTTACTTATAACTGATTTAGCTTCATCATTCCACCACCATGTTTCTTTGCCTTGTTGGTTGTGTCCTTTTGAAACCCCTAACAGTGTTTTGGCTTTTTCTTTGCAAGTTCTCTGTAGAAGATCCCACATACTTTGTGCTGTACTCTCTTCATTTCAAACTATATCGGTGTTGTTATACAGAAAGTTTTGCATATTCGAAATAAAAGCTTCGCCTTTTTCCTTATCCAGATTATACCATTTGATCTTCCCAAAAGTTTTTGTATGTTTGTTGTCGTTCACTGTCTCCATAAAAAATTCTGTCAGTAGGAGACGGTGTTGGTGGGCGATCGCTTCTCCTAGTATCACTTTGCAATCTTTTACCCGGGGTTTCATGAAACTAGATACCAAATGGTAATCAATCTGGGTTTCATTTCCACCACTGCTGTAAGTGACCAGGTGTCGGCTTTGTTTGACGAACATGGTATTTAGTACGATAAGACCGTATGTTTTGCACATGCTCAGGATGTCTTCACCAGGAGGGTTCCTGGTGCCGTATCCGAGGCCTCCATGGCAATCTTCATAGCCTTCGTTTGTCTTCCCGACATGTCCGTTCAAATCTCCGCCCACGAACAAAAACTCTTCCTTTGGGATGTCCTTAAGTAGATTGTGAAAGTCTAGCCAAAATGCATCTTTTTGTACCTGCTCACATCCAATTTGGGGAGCATATGCAGTGACAATATTCCACAACTTTCCTTTAATCACCAATTTAAGGGACATCAAACGGTCGCTGGATTTCGAAATGGTCAATACGCTGCCTAATAGATGTTTTGCAAGGATGATTCCGATTCCGTTTTTACCCTTTTCCGTTCCATAGTAGAACATCTTATAGTTTTTTGTCCTCGTATCCAAGAAACGGGCCCTGTTTCCCGTGTTTCGCCATTTTGTTTCTTGAACACATAAGATGTCCACTCGCCTTCTTTTCATCATCTCTTCCAACTCGAAGCTTCGACCTGTCATACTGCCAACGTTCCAACTCGCAACTCTCAGATTTTGTATAATCTGCGGCATTACTTTGCTAGCCCCCGGAATCCGTCTAGCTCTGACCCGAGCATTGCTGCTCGGTCCAGGATCAGTACCATGTGTAACAATGGTAGTGCCTGGCGGGGTAGTGTCATTTTGGACGAGTACTTCCATAATGCTTGAATTCACAAAATCGGTTGTAAGTATCGACGTGTGCATGCTCCAGTTTTGTATTTGATCTCTCTTTTACGGCACCGGTGATCTCCAGTCGTGCCAACCCAGGGACTGGCATGCACACTTTTGGGAAAGTTTATAGGTGTTACGTGTCGCTAGGTTCACCTTGCTGTTTGTGGCCTAGATGTATTTACTCCTTTAGTCGCCTTTTACGACAAGCGGGGAGGCGCTGCAGGAATATTCTAACCCGTCCCTGCACAGGGGAAAGCTGCGTTTGTTATATTGACAAAAAAGCCCTCTTATATAAAAAAAAAAAACAGGAATATCGAATAAAGTGATAAAAATCATAGCAGATCTTTATGAAGATACAGAGTCTGTTCAAACATGAACATAGTACCTAAATATAGATAACCCCATGTGCATGAAAATAAATAAAGATAACACGGATCATCATGAACATGCACTGATGGTAATATTAGATAAGCATAAAACATAGATAAGAATACTCATAGAGATAAGAATAATGTAAATTCATCTGTAAATAGTATTTAAGGAAGATTACGTTGTAAAATAAATTTAGTAATGATTTGGAATTACACCCGGATTGTTACTCAAACAAAGTAATGATTTGGATTTACACCCGGATTGTTACTCAAACAGAGTCAGCTGTGGGGGATAGAGAGAAACTCTCGGAGTGGCTTAAAACTGAAATGGGTGAAAAGCAATGATGTCTCCTAAGCCCACTCTTACATGAGTTTATTGGTGGTGGTATAAAAATAAATGGAACGCTGATGTGTTTACTGTGTACGCAGACGATATTGTGTTAATGGCTGATAGCGTATTGGTGCTTCAAGGAATGATTGGCAAAATTTCAGAATACTGTACCCGCTGTAATCTTATAATCTGTAACGTGGCTGGATAGTTCATTCATAATAAAAAAAAAAAAACTTAAATATCTACTTATAACTAACATGCTAATCTAGTCATCTACTCGTAACATAATATGTAAAAATAAATAAATATGAAAAAAAAAAACTAGGCATACTACAATTTTGTTACCCATAATACGTAATTAGTGAAAGGTGATCATGCACACCTTTACACTTTATCCAAGATCAATAGGACTCGTGTTGGATATGAATCCAAGTATCAAGGACACATGCGCATGATATCATCATACCTATCCATACATGCATATGTAGCATGTAGCTATATCTATTCTTCAGCTACTGAAAACAAAAAAAAAAAAATTAATCAATATAATTAAAGTATAAAAAAAAAATATATGAAATATAAACTTTTACCCCAGCCTCAGCTATGGCGGCTGAGACTGAAAATATTTGTTTACATCTACTTGATGATAAATTCCGCATACTTACCTTTTTAGGCACCTTAGAGATAAATTGATCAGCAAGGTCTGTAATTATAAAAAAAAAAAGTGGAAAGAAAGTATTTATAAAAGTTTTTTTTATATATAAATCAAATAAAATAATAAAACTTACCAAAAGCCTGTCCAGTCACTTCCACGTTCTTATGAATTTTACACTTTCTTCGCACAAACAACTTTGACATAAGATTATAATAGTTTTATCTCACTCTTAAAAGAGTAAAAAAATGTTAACATCTTTGCGACGACACTATATCTTTTGCGGCGAATTCATTAAAAGAAATATAATATGAATTGGTGAAATAAATCATACACGTAATAGATTTTTTTAGGAGTATATTAAATTTCAGGAAACATTAAACTCAATGTCGGTTACTTTCAAAAAAAATTATAAAAGGAAAAAAAAAAAAAAGGTAATAAGTCCAAGGGTAGTTGCAAAAATGAATAAAGGTAGAAATGTGATTCAAAACAATACTGTGATATTAGATATAAGATAGAAATAGATTAGTAGTATAATTTTGTTAAAAGCTATACTTAGACAATAGTAGTGAATGCTAACTTTACATAAAAAGCGTAGAAGAGGAAATGAGACAGAAGAAAAAAATTAATAAAACGTTAATGATATTTGATTAAAATACCTACCTTTGCAGTTATAGACTTATTTACCTGGTTAAAACAAAGAAGTATGAAATACATAAGGGGTCTTGGCAGAAAAAGAAAAAAAAGACAAAGGGATAGGAGATGACTTGCGATTTTCATAGAGTGAAGTTCGAGAACAATTCTGTTTGAAAGTTTCCTTTATTTTAAAGCAGTATAAAAATAATTAATTTTTTTGAAATAAAGTTTAAAATTTCACAAAAAATAAATTCCGATTATAAATACGAAAAAAAAAAGAAAATTATAAATATTAATTATAAGAACAAACGAACAATACAAAAAAAAGAAAAGACATATCAGAGGCGCTCCGCACCTACAGTGGTCTTAATAAGTGCTTCTGCCCCCATAAGGTCCAAGGTGCTCTGTCCATTGTAGAGGGTACTTAAGTGCAAAAACTAGAAACTATATTTAAATACATATATCGAGGAGTGTATTCTATAACCAGGGAAAGAAAGCAAAATTGAAATCCGTGAGGAAGAAAAGACTTAAGTGGTGAAATATATACATATATATATACATATATATAATTGGAGGATAAGGAAGACAACTACAAGAAGAAAGAAATAAGACTTTAGCCCAAGAATTAAAATAAAGTGAAATCCCTAATCGAATTCAATAAATTTTTTTTACGTAAATTAAACATAAATTACATAATTCCTTTTACTAATTAACGTAAATTTTACTTGAATTAATTAAAAGTTGTGTATGAACCAATCTGTTTTAAAGAGTGTGTTTCAAATTGCCGCGGAAACTAATATTTTAGTAACAACTAATTCTCCAGTTCCTGATTTGTGCTGCCGGCAGGACGTCGAGGGACGAGTTAAAAAAATCGTAAGTAATCATAAATATATGTAAAATTTGTCCTGGGATGAACAAAGCAAATCCCCAACGTAAGCTTTTACTGTTAAAGACAGATATCGGTTCCTTTTTTTTGATTTGCCTTTCAATTTTAATTTTCATTTTTGTATTCAGAAAATTTAGATTTTTCTTTTGAGATTTGATAAATAAAGATTTTAAGATTTTTTTTGAAATTGAATGAAACCTGATTTTTATAATTTAATAAGAAGTTGGTAGTTGAAATACATGATGATGATGCAGTGTTAAAACTAAAGCGTGTGATGTGTGAAGAGACGTGTCAGGCCGTCTAAAAAGGTAACTATCGTGACAGGACATGGTTAGACGATAAGTTTACATAGCTGAAAAGCAATTTAGGGGCTATCTTCCATAACTTAGGCAAAGGAAGTTAGCGAAGGATGTGTCTCAGACATATGGGTGGGATGGCCAAGCTGTACCAACAACATCAGGTAAAACCTTACTGTTTAGAGCGAACCATTGTTTTGGAGAGATGATGGATTGAGGATGTTATGCTCTTGATAAGCTAGGTAGGAAACAAATTAGGTTTAAGTAATTTAGAATTAGATGGGGGGGGTTAGTTTTATAGTTATAGGTTAGTTATAGTTTAGGTTGTAATAGTTGTGTTTCTATCCAACTTTGAGGATGTGTAACATTCAGAATTATACGTCCTTTCTCCAAGGCAGTGGCAAAGGTGAGTGAGTATGCATCTTTTCATTTCCTTTTTTTTTTTCTTTTCATCGTCCGATCAATTGTCCGTCTGACTTTTTTATTAGTTTACTTTCTTTTTCTATTAACAATGGCATGAACAATAGTGAAGTTGAGCTGAAGTTGTTTTAGTTGAGACAAGAACTCCCCCGTCCGACGAGCTTAGCTGAGCCGAGGCAAGCATGCCACCGTCTTAAAAATAAAGCAACAAAGTCGCCCCTGTGGCAAATAAAGGTTCATTTCAAATCCTACAAAATCTAAGGTTGTTGTTTTTAGAAAGCGAGGTGGGAGGTTAAGCACACAGAAAAATGGAAGCTTAACAACGAAAATATAGAAAAGATCAAGAAGTATAACGATCATGGGGTTTGGCTGACTCCTGGTCTAGGTTTAACGAAGCATTTTAAAGAAAGAACGAAACTGCCTAAACAAAATCTCAATTTAATATGTAGAAACTTTATCATAAGAACAAAGATGGAACTTTTTAACGCTGTTACCCCGGTTATCTTACCATACATAAGACTTATCTGGGGTCACATATGATATGAAGAAGTTGAAAAGATGCAGAGATACTTCTTAAAACAGTTTCTAGAATTGCCAAGTGTAGCTCCAACCTATGTGCTGACGCTGGAATGAAGCCAATTTTTGAATTTACAATGCCATGTTATGTGAACTGCATAGGAAGAATTCACAATTCCTACGAGGACTACCTTAAATGTTGACAAGGGTTGTAAGAGAAAAAAAATATATTGGGAAAATAGTTTAAACTGATCTAGCTTGACTTATCTTGATGAACTGGTTTCAAACAGCAACCTTTTTAACAACTTTGTGGAAAATACTGTAGAAAATATTATTGCGGAAGACCATCAAGAGGCACTCCAAAGGGCCAGTCTTACCAGATCACACGACATCTACCATATGCTTAGTTACGATGTTGGCAGGAACTATATCGGTGAAAATTTTCAGACCTCAACGATCAGATGGATCCTTAAGGCAAGAGCGGGCTTCATAAGGTTTAATGGAACATCAAGAGCAGGACTTAAAAATATGAACTGCTCACTTTGCAATTTAAATGAAGTTGAAACTTTTACTCACTTTATGGGAATTCCTCCAATACTTAGAAGGATACGCAGAGAATGTTCGGATCCACCAAACTCAATAAGGACATGATGGTCAGTTTACTGAAAGGGGAACAAGATTGGTGTTATCTTGTCTTATATCTCCATAATGCGCTCAAATATCGGCAGGAGCTGGTTAATGAGTTTAACTTTTAAATGTAGTTCCAGCATAAATAAAATCAAATAGGGTTTTGTAGAAATGCAAAATAGTATTAGATTGCGACAGACGACGAAAGTCATTGTTGTATTTTTTGTTTGACAAAATACCTCAAACATTATTTACATATGTCAATTTAACTTGCCATACATTTGTATATTGATATGAAATTTTGAAAAAAAAAAACACTACTACTAATACTGCAAGAAGGGGAAAAAGAATCGCCTATTTAGGGACAGGCTCGACAAATGATGTTTTCCATCCACTCGGAAGGATACCAGTTGATAAAGACAGAACCACTCATCAAAACGAAGGGATAGATACTATCAAGGGCAGTAGATTTGTGTGTATCGATATCTTTCATTATTTTTGAAGCTGTATGAGTGCGAGAGAACATTTTTCCCATAAGACCGTTAATGCTCTTAAGTACAGCAGGGGAGTCATGATACTTTCTGAGAACGTCGAATCAACGCCAAACTGCTCTGCCAGCAAAGTCTTGTGAACTGACATTGGGAATGTCAGTGAAGACGAACGTTGTAACCGATATCGAAGTTGAATTTCGAACATTTCTTAAAGAGCCAAAAAGTTTTACTACTTTTCTTTCGGTCATGAAAAAATTTGGTCATGAAATAGTATTGGCGGATTGACTTGCCAATTCAGGGATTTGAGTCGGCTCGGCGACAAGCTGAGTCAAGATGTTAAATTAAATATAATAAGAGTACAGGTGGTAAAACATATTTCAATGAATTTAGTTCATAAGCTCAACAAAAAGAAATGTACGTAGTCACGTAAAGTATTTCACTTTTGAGTTGTATTTTAATCAGTTTATGTAAAAAACAGCGATTTAAACAGTTTTTTTGAGCTTCAGAACACAATTAAAAAAAAAAAAACAGCCCTTCCAAATACCAATTTATTTAATTTAATTTATAATAACTCATTCATCGATCTATTTGAATCTAGAAACTAAAGAAACGAACCTTGTAATTCAAAAACTTAGAGTACAAAATTTTTCTTTAAGCTGTTTTAGCGAAGTAACTTTAATTTAAACTTACTGAAGTGGTATCCGATGAACTGACTGACAAAAAAAAATGGAATAACAGAATCACAATTGAACATTTGTTCCTCGGATGGCACAATTTTCTATTTTGTCTATACCTATACATTGACCAGACCACATGCATACCTCTGGTTGGGCGCAATCAGCTGCAGAATCATGGAACCACACCATGGAATCCCTTTTCACCCCCCGCCCAGGCCCAGCAATGATGGAAACTCATTATGTTCCGGGAAATCATAACCCCCTGGCCTCGCACACCCACCAAGCAGCACACACATAATATAATGTTAAAACATAAAGGACGATGACTCAACTGTTGGTGATATAACAATGGAAATCGTTTCATTTATCCTGCAAACAATGGCAGCGGCAGCAGCAGCAGAGCTGGTAGCAGCAAATGTATAAAATACAATATCAAATAATAAACTTGCACAGCACCGCAGAGAACACTTGTAGATATATGCAAAAGTGGGAGAATGGAGCTGGAGCTTGGGCTGGAGCATACCATGTATGCCGCGACAAGGATATGTGTCCAACCCCTCCGGAGTCCTGTGGCCTTGCAGTCACAGTGAACAATTGTCACACACAGCCAAGCAGTGCAATGAAATAGGAGAGTCCTATACATTATTCTGCCATTTTTAATGCAATGCTTTGTTTCAACTGCAAAAAATATTACTATCATATCTAAGTGCTCCTTTGGCTCATGATGTGCGCACACAATAGGATACAACGCGCCACATCCCCACGTTTCCTGTTCCTCTTCGCATCCCCAGAGCTCTTTTGGATCCGCCATGCATATCCGCTGCTTCAACCTGGTTCTTGGCATAATGAGAATGTTAATGTTGAAATATTGCCGTTCGACGGAACACAGAGTGCTGAATATATACAACAAAACTTACTGGTGTTGGTGAAGAGCAGGATTCTAGGAATGGGGTAGGGTTTGTCGCCACTGCATGGAGATAGGCAGATCTTACTTCTCTGGGGACCATTGTCATTTTAACGTGTTTACTTATCAATGCGGTACCATCATTATTTTGGTCGATTAGTACTCGGTTGTGATGAACAAAGCAAAAGATTTATTTTACGAGGACATGCCTAGAAATTGAAAAGCAATCAATTAAAGAGCTACTGACACGAAGCCTTATCTCTCGAATGTTTTACCTTAAAAGTGCATCCTTGTTGAAAAATACTTATGGACTCTTCACTGGTTAATCTCTCTATCTATCAAGAATTCCTTTAATGTCAGAAGTCAATAAGAACCCCATAAGCTTAAACAAGATTTTCTTAAATTAGATATCGCCTTCGGTTTGCTTAGTAGAAATCCCTCTAAATTGTGTCCTTTATTACTATAAGTGTTATAAGGGTTCATTGGCAAACGGCATCATATGCTCCAACTTTATTCTACGGATAGGAATCTATTTTCTATTAAAAATTCTCCGGTGAAAGGTATTCAATCCAATCCAATTTTCCACAAGGTGAATACTTTATCCTTTTAGCTTCTTCACATGATTCCATCAATTACGTATTCGTTTCCTGAATTTACACCAATAACGATCGCTGTTGCTAAGCCTTCCAACCGACAATTCTCGAAACACTGTTTCCATTCAATATATGATAAGTAATACGTAAATTCCCTTCGACAGGGCAATTCGATCGAAAAAGGTTTTCACGTCCCTTTTTTTCGAGAGGGTGTCGTTATAAAGCTGCGACCTCGACCGACGATGCCGATAGTAGAGGAATGTATGAATATAGCAAACTATACGCCGGCATATCCATTCCGTGCGGTTGTATCTCAATAACATTTCGTATAATTTATTCAGGATGGGTTTTCACATCAATTATGCAGGGTTATAGTCTCACCTCATTTATTAGAACACCTGTAAGAGCGCTCTTCGGTACATACTTTTTGCTACCGTTGGATTCGGGTTCTCTATAGGACAACACCACCCCCCCCCCCCAATCACCCTTATCAGTTTCAAAAGTTTTCCCAAGTAAGCTTATTGAGGTGCTCCATTTTTGTTTCTCCACCCTCGAGGATATTAAATGAGGATCAATAATACGAATGGAAAATTAAATTCTTTCTTGCTGCCGTACACTTTAAACAGGAGAGGATTTGATATTGTGTAATCACTAGGTTGGTACATTTAATTGTTAACAAAATGAACAGCAACAAATATGTGAATATATTGCCATCGTATTGGTGAGAAAAGAAATTCTTTGATGATTTATATTTTAAGGCTTCGCCTACTGCATGAAGTAACTGGAGTTGTTTTTTCCCCTAAAAGTGCTTCTAATTTGATATTCGTTGACAATATAAGGAGGAATATAACAGTGACGAAAATAATTGAAACTATGCGACGCGAGTCTAAAGAACGCGCTGTTGCCAAACTTCGGAACCTCTTTCCAGAAAGTATTGATTTCTTTAACCCCACAAAACAAACGTGTTAGGCATAAAAGCTCTCTGGCTTTATAGATTACAGCCAAATTATAATAGGTGCAACATTTCTGGCATCGTTGAAGGAAACCTAAGCACTTAGCAAATGACGTCGAATATGTGGTCATTCCTCACATGGTGATCTGTAATGCACATTTAAAGAACTAAGGGCTGTTCGATTTCCTCAATGCGAGTGCCCTTTCATGAATAGCACGCTTTGATAACAGAAGACAGCATTGAGTTTTTTATAACAGAACGCAGCATTGAGTTTTTGAAACAATAAATTCATGCAGTTTATTGTTCCCCAAATGACAATACTATCGAGATCAGATCTTAACGAGCTTATCATATACTGCCGTTCTTGATCCACATCCAAAGAACAAGGACCTGTTTCTGGAAATGAATAGGAGAAGCTGAGGGTATTGTCATCAGCAAAACAATTAAATGGATTCGAAGTTACAGGAAAAAGATCATTGATGAATATGAGAAAGAGAATCGGAGACAAAACGGAGCCCTATGGCACACCAGCAATTATTTTATGAATTGCAGACCACCCAATACAACTTGTGTTAAGCGTTCCGAAATATATTTTCCATTCTGTCTAAGAATAAATTCATAGATACCAAATACACCCATTTTTGAAAAAAGAGCTTGATGCCAAACTCTATCAAATGTTTTTGAAATATCAAGTGCAATAATCTTACTCTCTCTAAACTAAAACGATGAAAACATTTTTTCCACTGTTCGGTGAGATATACCATCAGATCATCACTTGATATATTGCTAAGAAAGCTATACTACGGGTCATTAAGAAGCTTTAGTTTTTCAAGAGAAGCCTACGCAATGGTTTTGCCTCTTCAGAACGAGATGAGGGATAATATCCGGGCCTTGAGAAAGTTACTTAGTTTAAAGAACTTAGCTTTTTTACCTATTAAATCAAAGGCAGCCATAGAGTCCACGAAGAATACGTTTATCTTTTTCATCTATCCAGGAGATGCCAGTGAGGGAAAATACCTGTATACCGTTGAGAATTCTTTTTGGAATCCCGCTTGAGGATCACTAAATATATCTTTATATTGAATACAGCTTGTAGGAAGAGTTGTTTGGATCTTTTCGATCTCCCTTACCTAATAAGAAAAATATTATATTTTTTTTTATCTTTCGGAATAATTAAATCTAATATAATCTAAAGCTTATGAAAACTATATAAGGGATACGGTCGTCACCCTTGCTTTGTTTAACGACTCTGTTTGCATCTTCTACAATAATTTTTAGTCGATATAGTGCTTCTTCCTCTTAAAATGGGAACGCAAACGAGTAATATATTTTCATAATTTTAATATTTTAAAGTTTTTCGAAATGATTTACTTAAACAAGCGCATCAACTTTCGTATTCTGCCCAAAGGTTATACCATTTATTTCTAACCTTTTGTCTTTAACATCCGTGAGAAAATCAGAGAGAGTATGTTTTATGATTGGGCTCGCAAATGGTTGTGTACTTTTTGCTTGCAGGTGGGAGTGTATGGAGGAGTGTTGATGTGGTAGCGATTCTTGTCCCACCGAAGTATAGTAGGATGGGCCAGGGTCGTTGCTGTTGATGCGCCATTATGCTGATGGCGTATAATCCGGGTAAGTCTCTACGGAGCAATATCATTGACTGGTTCGCAATGACCAGAAGTCTACTGATGCATACCTTCTCACTCCGGGTTCCTATCGACCTCCTCGTGGTGCCTGTGGATAGGTTACGCAAGTAACTGAACCAACTAGATAGGACGTGGGATTGTCATACCCAGTTTGTTGTATGATGAACAAAGATTAGAAATATCTTTCCTAGTTTGCCAAAAGGTAAATAAAAGACTACGCGTTTCTTTCCTAGTTAGTTGAAAAAGTTGCAAGGACCCAAATAAGAATACTAGTTTTAGCCCATACTAGTATTCAAAAAATCTAGTGCCAAGTCCTATCTTAGGCTATATCTGAGTAACGGATCCCTGGTACTAGATAAGTTAAAAGATTATAAATAAAAATCTTGGGCGGGTGATAAGGGGAATCACGCCCAAGACATGAATTAAAGCAATGGGGTTTTTAACTCTTTTGCTCGATGTTGACTGATTAGTTTCGTTTGGCTGCATTCCGCACAAGGAATTGATGGTATGGGAGTATACTCCAAGGAATTGACGGTATGAAAACAAATATTTTTGAACTCAAATAACCCGGATTGGGTACCACGGGGATAATAAGATGCGAAGAAATTATTCGCTGCTAATTAGAGCCCCCAAGGTGTAAAAACCTTGGATTCATTATCGTTTGGGTAGGCCTTCTGTAAAGAGAACTCGTGGTGGTTGTGGTTGACTAACAGAGTTACGCGGTTATCTATTGCTCCACCAATAGTTAGATACAAAAGTGCATACATAAAGTGCAATTGGAACAGTTTGGAGTTTGACTCGAATTCCGGGATATACTATATGCGAGATATTTAGTGGAGTCAATAACCAAGCAGGTTATCTGAGAATCAAGCTCAGGCCTATTCTGGAAAGGGGGTGCAACCTTTTGCAAGATAAAATGCAACTGGGACTATGTCCTGGGGGCTAAGTTCAAAAGCCGTTATTTGAACCCGACAATTTTTGGTAGGCCAAAAAGTGAAATAAGTTTTACTAACAGGTGTTCACTCAAAACATAATAATAAGAATACTGTACTTTTGCTTGCTTCCGGGTACAGATATTTCATGTACGAGTATGTTCTTCCGCCTTTTCTTAGTAGCCGTAAAACCAAGGTTGTGCGCTTCTCTCCGATTAGAATGCTCTTGCCGTTTTGACTGTGCAGATTGTTACCTAATCTGTTACGTTGATAGTTTCAATTAAACTCCGACTACCTAATGTTAGTTCCTGATTTAGGTTTGTAGTTTTTTGTTCCATTGCAATTTTGGCAATAAGAAAAATTTTATTTTTTGGTTTATAAAACAAATAATTGTAAAATTGTTAGATTTACAGCCCGATTCTCCCCCTTGTGAGGAGTCACAAGTCACAAGCTCTTGTGACTATTCCTTGTGAGGATTGTTGTGATTCGATAACATTTTGGTATTCTCCCCCTAATCGTCACAAGAAAACTCACAACAAAACTCACCACAGCATGGTAAGATTTTTAAGTGTCATTATTTGAACAGCTGATTATTCAAAACGAAGAAATTACAAAATGCAAGGTAACATAATTTTTAAACAATAAAATGATTAAATAATATGTAAATATAACATTTTCAGAAGAAAACAATCGTGGCGACTGCATAAAGTTTTCGGAAGGTGAAAAAACTTTATAAATGTATTGTTTTGGAGAGCGAATGGATCATTTGTATCTCTCAATGTTCTTAAAGCCGTCGACGCTGTAAACTTCTTGATACGATTAGTTTCTTAAAGAAATTTTTGTTTATGTAATAATATTACTTTTCTTTTTTGTGGGAAAGATCAGCAAAAATATTCACTAGAACAAAGTCCACTTCCATTTTCGTGTTCTCACAATTATTCACAAATCTAGAAAATGTTGTTACTGAATGTCAATCCAAGAAACTTTGAAAATTTATGAGTTGTGACCTGCTCTGAAGGAGATCACAGTTTCGATTGTTTTTGTGACTCTCACAAGTTGTGACTGAGCGGCAGAATTCGAAAAAGTCACAAAATCATTTTCTCCTCTTCTTGTGACTTGTGAGGCATCACTGACTTTGGGGAGAATCGGGCTGTTAGTTATGTTATATTATTGAAATCTATAAGAAATCTATTGGAATCAAGTTTGTGGATCCATTTATCAACTAAACGGCAATTACCAAAAAAATAAGAAAGTTTTCTTAAACATCATTAAAACCAAAAGCCTTTGTGAACTTTGCTCCAAAAACCTGAAACTCAATTTCTTTTAGCTGTTATAGCTACATCTATTTGTTGGTTCATCTGTTCATTTGTTTTTTTTTTCAATTTTTTTTTTTTTGAAAACGATTCCGAGGATTTAATTAAACTTGGCACTACTAGCACCCCTTTCATAATGGGTTAGTGCTTTAGACTGTCACAAAAAAGAGCAATTTCGAACCAGTCATCATAGTTAATATAACTTTATATAAAATTAAACAAAAAAATCAACAAATTGATAATAAATCACTTCCAAAGCTTTCACTGCTCTGTAAGTACGAGTAAGTAATGTAAGTTAAAAAATCAAAAGTGCCTTTCGGAATAAAAAGTTCTTAGAGCGGAATACACACCTACCTCGTGTGGTGGTATGTGGTGTGGAGTAATGTGTTGTGGCATCGACTGTTCACTGTATTCAAGCTTGCTGTTTTGCGAACGCTTCTTATTGAACTCTCTTCTCGAGAGCACTATCTTCTATTTTCCTTAGACAGAATAAAACGTCAGCGTGGTATGGCGCAATAGCAACACGAAGGATTTCCGCAGAACACACAACTCCCCCACTCACCACATCACAGAAATATAGTCCTACGCATATGAAATACATACAGCGTTAGCGACACACCTCAGGAGATAAGTGTGGTTCCGCCTTAAGTTCTAGAAAATTCTTATAAGAAAAATTATGTCAATTAAAAACGTTTCCTGGGCCCTATAAATTCAGCCTTCGAACAAATCCACTCCTCTTTGTGCTACTTTAAGACTGCCATTACGGTCTCCAGTTTTTGTGTATGTGCGAGTGCATTTGGGAATGGGTGTGTGTTAAAAAAACGACGAATCCGGACGAAAGGGCAGCAAGAATATGTATACGAATACCCTTACTAAGAAATGTAAATTTCATTTTAACTCGATAAGAGTCTATAGGAGTCTCGCAAATGGAATATTTATTCGATAATATTACTCTTAGGTGTTTAAACTCCCCCACGCTTCAACATAAACCCATATTCCACCGGATTTGCATAATTTGTTATGATACCTCCTCATAGACATTGAGGGCGATTAGTGCGAAGCTAAACCAGAAATGGTAGTGTACCTATTCGTTTTTTCTTTCAGTTTTTGTTTTGTGTTCTCAAGTTGATGATGAAGCTATGCTAACACAATTTCTAATTTTGAGTTATATACTCGCCCTGAGACCTTGTTTGGTAATGGGATATGTCGCTTGGGGAGAGATGCTTCCACGGAAAATAATGTAGGTATTCACATGCGACACACCGCATTGGGCACCTGGTGATGGAAATTTGCTTCCCAGTCCCTGGCAATACAATGGATCAGTGTCAACCTGACGTTGAGAGGTAATTGCTCGTGAAGGCACGGAAGCTAAAGCTATCTCATGTTGCCAAAAAATATTTTGAATAACAAAAAAAAAAAAAACACACATGCTTCATGAAAAAAAAACACATATGCTTCATGAAAGTTGGTAGTACCCCTTGGCATAATGGTTAGTGCGTTGGACTGTCATGCGGAAGGTCTCGAATTTGATTCTCAGCCGCTGCAAGAAAGGGGTGTACTTCCTCTTGCGAGGAATTGACAAATCCTCAAAGAGGACATTTGAAGAAAGTGGAAGCGTTGCTGATGTCGTAAGGCCTGTGCATCATCGTAATAAATGCTCAGTCGAAAATATTGCTGCTGGAAGTAAAAGTGTTTATTTATTCATTTAAGCTTAATTCAAGCCTGTTACTTAAAACTAAACAAAAAAAATCTTAAAATTAGATTAATAATAATAGTAATAATAGGTTTGGGTGGAGAGTTGGGTCGGGAAATGAAGGTATAATTATTGGAGAGCATTTTTAAGGTCAGTTTTTGAACTACTTAAATCAAAAATAGTTGAGTTGTTAGCACTTCTAAGCATTCTTGTAAGTGGTTCATTTTGGCCGTACTCGGTTCGGTGAAGGGGTATCCAGAAGAGTGGTGTCGATCTGAGGCGAGATTGATTTGTGTTTTGCTTTATTTTGCATAGGAAGCCTACGCAGTCGATACCTCCAGGCAATAACTGGTGTAAAAATAGAAGGTCAGCATTATCTCGACGTACTCTTAAGGTCTGTAAATTTATCAGTTTAAGACGGTTTTCGTAGGGTGGGAGTCTGAATGGGTCGTCCCATCCGAGACCGCGCAAACAAAATCTTATAAATCTGCGCTGAACGGCTTCAATGCGCTGAATGTGGATATGATAATAAGGTGACCAGGCGGGAGAGGCATATTCAAGCAGAGGACGTACAAAAGAAACGTATAAGGATTTTGTGACGTAGGGATTTGAGAATTCCTTGGACCAACGCTTTACGAATCCTAGAGTTGAATTAGCCCTGTTAATAACAGAATCATAATGAGCTCGAAAATTTAGCTGATTGTCACAAATAACTCCTAAGTCACGAATAGTTGCAACTGCATCAATTTCGTAGCCTTATTCCATGGCACAAATAGTATTAGATACAAATTGAGTAAGATTAGATGTAGTTGATCTACCTTTAAGAAAGCCATGTTGCTTATCAGAAAAGAGTAATTTACAATGAAGAAGTAAATAATCGTAAACTAAACTCTCGAATAATTTAGGAATACATGAGAGCTTTGCTATCGGCCTATAATTTGAGACATCACTCTTAGATCCTTTTTTATGTATAGGGATAATGAAGCAATCTTTCTATCGCGTGGGAAACACACAGCAAGAAATAGATAGTTGAAATAGAGCAGTGAGTGGTTGAGCAAGTTTAGAGATGCATTTTTTAAGAACAATAGGAGGAATACCGTCAGGACCCGACGAAAAATCGTCCTTAAGCTGGCGAACCTTGTTAATCACTGATAATTGACATATATTAATCGATGTCAAAGAGGTCTTGGCACAACCATTCATATAACTAAAAAAACCCAAGTCTACTTCAGAGTTATTAGAAGAAAATGCTTGGCCAAAAAAATCGGCGAAATAGTTAGAAATAGTTTTAGGATCAGCAGATGAGGCATTGCAGTAGTTCAAGGTGGAGGGATAACCATCTGACTTTCTTTTAGAATTAATAAATTGAAAAAAGTGTTTTAGGTTCGAGATAAGATCAGATTGAGTTTGGATGAGATGATTTGAGTAGATTGACTCAAACAAACTGGAAAAGTTGTAGAAGGCTACCATGTAATTGGAAAGATCATTGTCTGATTTTGACCTGAGAAATTTTTTCCATAGGATATTTCTTCTGTTACGAAGAAGGCGAAGTTCTTTGGTGTACCAGCAAGGAAAAGCTGTAAAATTCTTCTGAGGCATAAGTGGTGTGGATTGTGCAAAGCAGGTTTGTATAAGAGCGTAAAAGGTGGTTATAATAATTTCAATATTCGAGTCCATAGTGATAAAGTCGAAGTTAAGTTGACCAATCAGCTCGTTAAGTTTATCAAAGTTAGTTTTACAGAAATTGTATTTTTGCGATGTGAGAGGGTAAGAACGAATGTTTTCGCACTCAAAGGCAAAAGTAACTAAAATGGGTGGGTGGTGGTTGTCCAGTTTTGATAGGATGTGTTTATTTACAATTACTTCAGTATTAAGAGCATTTGTTGAAAAAACCAAGTCTAATTGTCTTTCCAAATAATTTTTTACTCGACTTGTCGGGGCAAGATTAGAAGACAGAAGTATATCAACAAATAAAATTTCTTTTTCAGATATTGCATTGGTAGAAACATAATAGGTCTCATCTTCAGAAATTTCCCATACTAGACGGGGAAGGTTAAAGTCGCCTACTAAAATTATATCACCTTCAACCACATAATCAATTGCATCTACTAAGATTTCATATGCAGTAGTAGGCTGTAAATAATAGACTTAACTTTACTATTAATTCAATTACTTTATTGAAATTACAATCCTGAGTTTAATATATATATAGTGTAGCACAATGCTTAGCAAGTGAGGTTAAGGATAATTGGCATGTGGGTAGATGTCATACTCCAGTCAGGGATGGTAATTGGAAGTAAGGTGATTCATGAGTTCACAAGCAGGTGTATTAGGAACCTGAAGTCCAGGCCACATTGCATAGGCTGGGAGGGGGTATATAGCAGCACAATAAATAAAGGAAATATTTGGAATTTCATGACTCGAATTTATCAATTTCCCGGCGTTCGCAACAATTGAAGCCTGCTGACCATTCATAACGCCGAAGATACGCTGTTTCCGATTTTGCGAACATTTTCTTCAGCGATGAGGCACATTTCCCACTCGATGGGTATGTAAACAAACGAAACTACCGAATATTGGATCTCAGAACACCCACAACTAATGGAAGAGGTATGCCGGCCGTTGCATCCAGACAAAGTGACTGTTTGGTGTGCTCTATATGCTCGAATGGTCTCATTGGTCCGTATTTCTCGAAGATGCCAATTCGGAGCGTTATGATCGAATGATAACTGATATTTTCGGCCTGCGAATGAAGATCATAACTTGACCGATATGTAGTTCCAACAAGACGGGCCAGCAAGCCACACAACACGACCAATTATGGATTTATTGCGTGAGAAGTTTCCAGGTCGCATAATTTCACGTTTTGGCGAAGTTAATTGGCCACCAAGGTCATGCAATTTGACACAGTAAGATTATTTTTGTCTGTGAAGCTACGCCAAAGACCGTGCTTACGCGAATAATCTCCGAACTCTAAGCGCATTAAAAACCAACATTATTCAAGTTATGGCCGATGTGCTTCTTCCCGAGGCGGCCATTTGAATGATATTGTTTTTCACACTTATTTGCAAAGTCCAAATTTTATAATGAAATACAATTTTCATAGAAAATGATCGCTGTGTTTTTTTGAACATGCCTAATGACAATTTTGTCACTAACAATAATAGAACTGTGAGATTTGTGTTTCCAATCTGCACAAATGCTGAATGTTTTGAATGCACGCTTTAATGTCGTTACCCTCCAACAATTACGAAAGACAGACAGGTTTATTTTTTAATTAGTTGGGATTATAAATTCGATGAAAAAATAAAGGAATTTAGCTAACAACGCATATTGCCTACATCTGAATTTTAATTAAAATTGAATCTAAAAATCAATTAAACTAATGAAACAACTTTGTTAATTTTCCTCACGTGTTTGTTCTCTACCAAGTACCAAATTTATATGGATATATTTATATGTACATTTTGTTGATAATCCTTCCACCTGAATTCCAAGGATGCTAATCGATCCATAAATTATAGAATTTTAAAATATCCTCAGTTCTGGAACATTTTATTTGTGTGGAAATTAATTTTATTAATCCTAAGGTTTTTCAAAAAGAAAAATCTGTATATACACATTATGTATGTATATCAAAAGAGGCATAAACTTGTATAACACTGCGTTATTGCGTGCCTCTTGCTGGCTGAAACGATTTTTTTTTTGGTTGCTTGTATCCTTTATTATTACTTTTCTTGCGCCGCCAAAGTCAACCAGCACATTGAAAAATTTAATGTAAACCTTTATTGCAGAAAGGAAAGTTTTCCAATAACAATTGTGAAATGTTGGGGAAAAAAGCGGAAAAGTTTCAAAAGTTTGTATTTGAGGAAAAGAATTTTTGCAGATGCCCGGATACTGCCATGGGAATTTTTCTATATATACTCGTACACTACACTGTCAGGCGTTTTATTTTATTTTTATTAATTTCCTCTTACAAGCGATATCTTGTTCTTCTTTTTTTGTATAGGCAAAGCAGTGCCGGCCTTGGTACAGTGGTTCGAATGTGAACAAAATCCAATTTTCTTAAAGAATTTGTGTGTTTTAAAAAGATTATACAACTCAAATATTGGAGCAAAAATTTCAAACATTTATATTAATGAAATAAGACCTGTTTTAGTAAACGCAGTAAGAAGAAAGGTCCTGTCAAACTTTTTCATATAAACTTTCTAACTGATATGGATGGATTTTCCTTTAAACAAGCCTAAATTTGGCTGTAGAGATATAGCACAGCCACACAATAATAAAAATAAATACATAAAACAAATTTTATAAAAAAAAAAAACATTTTTTCTGGAAAAAGTAAAATTTATAAAACATTCTCATATAAAATGGGATTCCCAATAAATTTGGGTAGATGTTAAGATCAATCACTTGATACCTAAAGAACACGACCACACAGTGCCTATTTTGTGAACACGCTCATTCAAAAGTCAACAGATGTCAAAATTAAGTTATAATAGCTGTGTTTTATTGGTAACCTATAGCTAGCGCAGTAATACAAGCACAGAAAAGTCGCTTTATTCACTACGTAACTCATTCTTAGTAAGCTCCCAAAGTTAGTATCAGTGTATTATTTGTCAAAACCTTAGTACTTGTTGAATTAACTTAATCGGATGTGTTCAAAAGATTAGTATCTCGTTTTTAACCTGGAGTTGAAATACATGAAAATACAGATCGAGTTGATTTAGAGTTTTTCTCGCTATTGAATTTGCATTAAGGATTAAGGCTTTGGAATTTTAGACTGTTGACTACATTATGCTTACAAAAGTACGAAAAAATATCTTATTCTTACAATCTACGCAAAATATTCTCGCATCCATTATTATACTATTGTATTTGTTGAACATTAACATTTGTAAAAAACGGAGAAATAAATAAAATGCACGACTGGGTCGCACGAACTTGATCTTATGTAAACGACTAAGAATTTGAAAAATAAAACAACTCCTTTAGCAGTGGAGCTAAAAAGAGGATTCAAGCAAATATATTAGCTTATGCAAGAACAAAAATTGTAAGACTGTACTGGTTTCTTAAAAAAATAAGCTTTTATATAAAAAAAATTGAAATATTTTTAAGAAAAAATTTAATTTACAAAAAAAAAAAAATATTGAACCGTTTCTGAGATATTGAATTTTCCAAAAAAAAAAAATAATCGTTTTTTTTTCAAAAATTCAAAAAATGTTTTTTTTTTTTTAAGTTTAGAAATGCAATGCTTTTCAAACTTTTTAGAAGCTTCTCTATAAAAAATTTCATTGAAAAAATTAATGTCGATAATGAGCAATTCTAAATTTGAAAAATGGTTCTATGGTAGGTACAGTCAGTAATATCTTGATTTCAATGATAGATCGTAAAAATTAATTAAAGGAAAAACAAATTAATCAAAATTCTCGGAACCGTTTTCGAGAAAAATACGATTTTCGAAAGCCATTTTTTAACATTATTTGTTTAGAGGGTACCGTTATTTTTAGGTAAAATAATTTTTTTCTTACAGCTTGTAATTTATATTAAGAATCTTTTATTTTTCAAGTTTTAAAAAAATCGAGCGTGGGGTTTTTGAAATATTGAGTTTAAAAAAAAAAATTTAATTTTTTTATAAAAATCCAAAAAAAAAATTTTGTAAAATTTGAATACCCAATAATATTTAAACTGCTGGGGAGCTTTAGCATAAAAAAATTATCAAATTCGGTAGTACCGCTTTTGAGAAAATCAAAAACAAAAAAAATTGGTTCCAAGGGGGATACCAAAAATAACAATTTAAAAAAAAAAATTCAACCATTTTCTAGTTTTAACACAATGAAATTTTTTGAATTTTTTTTTTTTAAATCTGTGGGACAGTTTTATGGGGGAAAAAAAATAAAAATACTATCTACCAAGTTTAAAGAAAATCGGCCGGGGCGGTTAGACTGTAGTCAAAAGACAGACAGACAGAATTGCGAGACCCACTTTTTTAGTCTTCGCTATCATCGTAATGTCAACTTTGGTGAAAATCTCGAGTTCGGTTTTTTTTCCGAATGCATAACTTGCCTTATAGTACCTATTAGTCGCAAGTAAAAAATCATTGATGTCAACACAGCAGGTCAAATTATTGTTGATGTAAAATCCCAAGTATTTAAGATGACTCATAAAAATAATAACTTAGTTATCAATAACAATGTATAATTCTAAGGTACTAAGTTGGTCCTTAGCGCATAACATGTAACTGACCAAGCAAGAATATACCAAACCACTTGGTATAAAGACGAATTTGGCAACTGCAAGTTATGTCAGGTCATTTATGAATAGAGAAAACAATAGTGGACTCTAACTCTATGCTGAGCCTTGAGGAATTCCCTCATATGTACATATGTAACGAAAGGATTAGATATACCGACCATCGATTTAATTCTTTGAGGTCGCTCTTTCAGATAGCTACACAAAACTTAAGCGAAGTACTTGGCATAATGAGTGAGTGCCTTGGATTGTCATCCAGAAGGTCTTGGATTTGATTATCAGCCGCTGCTCAAAAAAGCTTTTCAGGGGTGTACTGCCTGTTGCGAGGAATTGTCAAATTCTCTAAGGCTATATCTTGTCATGAAAAGCGCTGCTTATTAGCCGTTCGGAATCGGCGGAAAATTGTAGGTCCCCACCGATACTGATAACACGCACAGGAATGGTTGAGTGTTGTAAGTCACTAGGCCTAGGCTCTCTACGAGCCGAAATGGCCTACTTTTTACTACTGAAAGGTCTATGCTGTCATAGGCCTTAGTGAAATCCAACAGAACTAAAACGCCACACTTGTCAGAATCCAGATCCTAACGGATATTAGATGCAACTTTTAGAACTCCAGATTCATAGCAGTCGTTGCTACGAAACCGAGAGTGCCATTAAGAAAACTTGTTATTAGATGTCAAGTTTTGAATTTGTTCACGCAACACCTTCTCAAACACTTCACTCAGAAGACATTAAATACTGACGGATCTGAAACCAGTTGGGTCCGAAGGGTTTGCGTTTTTGGGAACTGGTAAAATGTTAGCGGTCTTCCAATTAATGAGAAACTCTCAGCCGTAAATAATACATTTAGAAATATTGAGAAGGTAATTCATCACTAAGGGGAGGGTAAACTTCACAAATTTCGTAAAATGTGATCAGGACCAACAGAATTAGATGTGACCGACCGGATGGCACTTAGAATCTAATAAGTAGCTATACAATCAAATGAGAAAGGGCGTGTATGTATTGTTAATAGGTATAGATTTACTTATCTATCACCGCAATATTACAAAATTCGAAACCATCGAGCTCTTTAACTGAATCTCAGACTTTCAAAATCTTAAAAAAAAACTAAAATCGGAAAACGTATTTGACTCACTTTTTTTTTTGATAGGAAATGAAGTAAATGTCAATCTGGATAAAGAAGGTAAAGGGTGTTGTTTTAGAGGCTGATAACTTTAAAATATCAACAGCGGATTCTCGTTGTTTTGAGGTTATTTTGGTTTGGAAAATCATCGTGAATAGATTTATGCCAGCGGAGCAACGTTTAAAAAAATTGTTTCAAGAACTTGGTTCGATTCGAGAAATGTGTAGGGCTTT
Source organism: Chrysotoxum bicinctum (assembly GCA_911387755.1). Classification (NCBI taxonomy): domain Eukaryota; kingdom Metazoa; phylum Arthropoda; class Insecta; order Diptera; family Syrphidae; genus Chrysotoxum; species Chrysotoxum bicinctum. The sequence continues at coordinate 2,275,063 of OU426987.1, forward strand.
ACGTGAGTTTTATGTTAAACGTATTTACTCAAAACTAAAAAAGCTATTGCTGATATGCGCTTAGTGTTGATGATGATCGAAACGTGACAATTCGTCATTGTGCTCATGCTCAACAATGAAACAATTTAAGATTCTACGAGTATAAAAGTTGGATTTTCAGAATAATGGGTTGCCAAATTAAATAGAGACAGTCATAGACTTGAAGTGAACTTAAGTTTTTTTGTTTAAAATCAATAAAAAACATGTTTATGTTATATTATTTATTTACTATTTTAATCTTTTAAGAAAATAAAATAGACTAAAAGGAGAAAATAAACAAGAAATCAGCGGAAACATAACATTTTGTTGCACCAGATTTGTAACAGATTTGAAGTAAGTCTAATCTTGGTAGTTCTGACTTCCTTGTTATCTTCCATAGGTTTTCTATAGCGTACATGCCTAGGGAATTGCTAAGCCAGGGTAAAACTTGAACGTTCTGTTCCATCAGAAACTTTGTCACACTCTTTGCTTTATGGCATGGAGCTGAGTTGTGTATAGTTTGGAACCATTCTTCAAATTGTTTGTAAGACTTCTTTTTATTGGTCTTGTCTCATGGTAGCCGGAACAACATCCTATAGTGCTGATAGAAGACCACACCATTACCATCACAGAATGTGTTACGGTATTACTCTCAAGTGCTCTACTTGTCAAAATTTTAAAAGTGGACTCATCGGAGAAACATACTTTTAAAAAAAGAATTAAGGATTCACAGCCATATTAATAAAAAACGCTTATTCCACCTATATTCCACGGTTTAACTAAACCACGGAATAGGAGTTAAGTCCTGGCTTAAATATTTACATTAATAAAAACGAAATGTTCGCGGAATAGTTAAGCGACGTTTATCAAAAATCCTTTTAAAAACTCTACTTCAACAAGTAAGCTATCTCTAATTTATATTCTGTGGCTGCCTAAATTGATTGTCAATTGCTTGTGTCTAATTGTGTATGTTTATTGCTGATTCTTTTGTAAATTATATTGAAAAATCAATTACGAGTATGAACATGGAACATGGAAATCTTATATTTCTTTCGGAATTCCTTTTCGCTTAGCTCTTTTATTGGATCATATCGGGGTTTATAGATTTTTGGTCTTCTTATAGAAAAATTAGGATTATCCAGCAAATCCAAACGGTTCAAGAAATCGTTAAAACTTTGTGCCATTTTTATAATTACTATTTTTTTCAAAATTAATTTAGAAACTTCTTACTTTTGTTTTATTTTCTGATAAAAAAAAAACGAATTTGAAATTTCTATTTCTTATTCCTTCGCTAAACCACCTACTTCGGTGGTTTAACTTAATCATAGTTGGTAAACGTCACTTAACAGAAAATTTGTTTTATTAATGAAATTTCGCACTTAGTCCAGGAATTAACGATAAACCTCCACTAAACCATCTTTATTAATATGGGTGTCAGTGTTTACTTTTTAACGACTTTTCTATTTTCCAAAAAACTCTAACAACTCACCCTACTCCAATCATTCCCAGTCATGTGTAGATGGTCTCGATTCCAAGATAAAAGCTTCATTCTCATGGCTTCTTTAAGACGTGGTTTCTTGGCCAGACAGCGCGGCGGCGTGAGATGTGAGATGTTCTTCTACCAAACTTCGCTAAACCGATCTCTTTGAAAGCATAATTCCTGCAACTTTTATCAGTATTGTTAGAGTCGATATGTTCGGTTTTTAAGGCAAATATCCATTATTTTTACTTGCGATACAGGTAAACATACTATAGGGCAAGTTCTGCATTTGGAATAAAACCGAACTCGAGATTTTCGTTTAGCTCCAAAATAATGGTATCCGACAAACATCCGTAATGCAAAATCTTTATAGTGTGCTATTATTGGCATGGACTACATTTTGGTCAAAAAAAATTAGGAAAAAATGTTATTAACGGTACCAGTCATATAGAACCGTTTTTTGATTTTCGACTATCTCATTAATAGCTCTAACGATTTTAACCAAATCTTGTCAGCCGAAGCCCCTTAAATTTAAAATAATAATGTATATAAAAATGTTAGAAAACATTTTTCTTGGGTTTTTTGAAAAATAAAAATTCAACTTTTTTTTTCGAAAAATCAATACATATCTTCAAAACGTGTGAACGATTATTTTTTGAAATTATTTGAAATTATACTACCAAATACTTAAAATTGGAACACAAATTTAATTTTTGAAAAATTAAAAAAAAAAATTTCGTATATAAAAAAAACTACTTTAATAATAAAACGATTTTTGAGCTTTGTTTGCATAAATTCATATACTTTTATGGAAATCAGATGGCAATTTCATGTATTTGAACATTTTTATCTCATTACATACATGTTTTATATTTATTAAATATATTTTAGATTCCAAAGAACTTTTTCTTAAGAGCAAGTTCGTGCGATCCAGTCGTGCATTTTTTTCTGCTCGTGGTCTTGTTTTTTTCACATGACAAACTTCTCGCATGATAGTTCTCTCGCACGATAGTTTTTCACATGGTATATTTCTCGCAAGATATTTTTCTTACTCAGTTTTTTCGAATGACAGTTTGTTCGTATGATAGTTTTCGCGTATGACAGTTTTCTAGAGGAGTCTTATAAAATTTTTTGTGACGGCTTAATCTCTTATTGGAATTGATTATATATTTTGATAAAAACTTATTTTTTTTTCCAAAACAACCTGTTAGGTAATCCTGAACAAATAAAACCCTTCATTTTTGTCGATTTTGACGATAAGATGATTTTTTAAGTGGGCGTGGCGTTTGTCGAAAACTTTCATCGTTGTTCTTATATTCAACCTCATATCATCTGTCAGAATTCTAAGCTTGGGATTTTATATTTTAACCGATTTAAGCCCTCCACTTCATGCAACTGAAACCACTGTATTCCGCTGCACCTTCAAAGGGTGAGCACTTCCGACTTTTCTATATGTACCAAAATGAAAAAAAAAAAAAAAAAAAAAAAAAAAACGGATAAAGATTTATTAATCCAGAAGTTAGTCCGTCATTTTAAGTATTTAATACTTCCATCAACGAGCGGAAGTGTTGACAAAAAGGATTAACCGAAGGATTCCAAGCGAATGCAGAATATGTACTTCCATTCTCAGTATTTGTGGTGTGTGGAAATCAAAAATGAGATAACGGATTGCCACGCCAACATGGGGTTCGACCGATTTGCAATTCTGCCAGATTTTATTACTAAACCATTTATTTATATTGGCAGGGTGTGGAGCGAGAAGAAAAAGTTCTTTGCAAAGTCTTCGGCAGGAGAACCTATGATTTTTTTTTCAAATTAAATCCGAGGACCTTTAAGAGGAAGAGGGCTGCGGCTTCGGCATGCGTTAGTATCCTTGTTGGTTTCTTTGTTTTACTTTGATTTTTTTTCTTGTAAGGATGAAATTTCTATCCTTTACTGTATATCGTGGCTTCAGTGTCATACTTAACGGTGGGTGGCTGGGTGGATGTCACTGACTATAATATTACACAAGCCATGGAGACAGGCAGTCATTGGCGTATGGGTTCGGTAGAGTAGGGCAAAGTTTTCACATCGCAGCCATTGTTTTAAAATTTTATTAAAAAGTTTAATGTTTTGTGGCTTCAACCAAGTTCCATTCAAGTTTAACAGAACAACGGTTATGGCGGTGGCGGCATGATGGAGGTAAGATTGTCGTATATGAGATGTTTGCTGACTTGCGTTGGTGGTATAAGGACAATGGAAGCACTAAGCAACAGAGGCACACCAGCAGCAACAAAAGCAACAGCCTCCATCATAATGAAATGAGTTTCTGGTGACATTTAAAGAGCCTTCCCCCGCCTAAACTTTATTATGAGACTTTTCAACGAGATTTTTATTATTTACAATTTGTTCGAAGGCAATTTAATGGGTTTTTAAGAATTTCTTTTATCTTAATTTTAACGTCCATCATCATAGCAAGGATCATGCTTTAAAAATACAACAAGGCAACATCATCTATTTGCGTCTTAATTTTTGTTTTACGAAGGTCAAATTTAATGATGAACAATTGAATTACGAGGAATCTTCTGAATAATATCTAATTTCTGCTCAAGGGGCAGGTAATTGTGGAAGGTAATTGAATTTTCTTCTAAAAGAGATCTTATCGCAACTTTGGTTGTTGATATCATGTTTTAATTTTGTTTTTAAATAACCCCCAGGACTCTGATGTGTTTCTATATAATTTGAATTTTATATTATGATTGTCATTTTTGATTGAAATTTGTCGATTTCTCAATCGCTAGATGTAGATTGTATTTTTTGGTCGATGGCTTAGGAACGTGTGTTCTGGGAAATGGCCTTGTGTAAGAAATTTTAAATTTAAATTTAATAAAGTCTTCAAAGGTAATAAGAAATTAAAGGCTTATGGATTTTCGGAACCGAACCTTAATCACGAAGGATATTTGTATAGAGAGCCAAGCTAAAATGTAGAGAACGTTTAAAACTGACTTATTTACTAGAATTAATCTTGATAATTTGAACTTTTGGAAATGAAGATCAAAAACTTGATATCTTTTCTCAAGCGACGAAATGGCTCTGGGAAGAAATTCGGTTACTTCGGTGCCGTACCTTCAGCTCTAATTTGGCCACAGGACTAGACTACCAGTGGTTGCCATTTCTATCTGCCTGCTTACCATTTGAACTAATTATAAATTTTTTTATTTAATACACACAACTTTTTCACACCAATTAACTGTCAAATTGACATATTCACAATATTCTGGTTGTGCGTACACAATAGCGCATTGTTTATTCGATTTCGTTGCCCAATACTAAACACGACAACTAATTGGTACAGTTAAATAATAAACTTGGTGGTGAAACAGCTCGTAAAAGACTTTCAACTATCAGCCATTGCTATGTGTGTTAGAATTTGATATATTTTTGATAAACCCATAAGTTGAGCCAATGCATATGGTGCGGTAGATATAACACCTAATTAGTTCCGCAACAAGACAAAACCCTGTATAATAGTCAAGCCCTCAGCGTAGTTCTTTGCCGAACAAACATTACGAACTAAAGTCTTACTAATTATATAATTATATATTCAATATCAATCTTATAATTTTGGTTCTTAATATATGAATATAGATTTTTAAAATAATTTATAAGAATTCTATTAGAACTTGTAGAAATATAAATACTTTGTAAATATTTGGCAAAACAAATTTGCTATTTCGGTAGGTTCAGAAGATGTTCTGTGGTCAGAACGCAACGCATAGTTGAAGGAAATCCAACACTTTTTCGCTTTGAATTAACATAATCCTCTTTTCTTTTTTTGGATTTATGTAACTTCAAATTTGATGCTTTAGATTGAACATAATTACAGTACATAAATTTTAGTAAAAATACAAATTATTTTCATAAGCAACAGAAAATTGTATAGTCAGCCGTAAGAGCTGATTTTGTTTATACTTTATGAGCTGCATTCTTTGCATTTTTTTAAATATTGGACTTAAATTCCCCTTAGAACTTACCAGAGGCACCACACATTAAATTTTTAATTTTAATAAAATTAACAGATAAATTATTATTCTGAAATCGCTCAAATTGAATTTTCGATACAATAATACAGGAGAATTGAATAAATTATAATTATCATAATCATAACTAGAAATGCAAGCACTTAATGCTTTATGATGTATTAAATTAGTAAGTAAAGGAATTGATTCCTCGATTGAAAAATTTAAATAATCAGAAGAAAAAAAAATAAATCTAACAAACTTCTAAACTATTAAAAATATAATTTATTTGATTTAAATTTAATGAAAATAAATAATCAACTATCTTAACTTCATTTTCTGTATTCAATATCGATGGGATAAATGATAATTTGGCAAATTAAAATCGCCAATATCACAAGTGAGGGCAATTTTCTGGTTGTGTGACAACGCCATCAATGTTGTCTAAGGCTAAGTGTACACGATTGGTAGATCTTACAATATTGTCAGACCTGACAGAGTCTGACAATTATCTACACATTAGCTGACAATTAAGTTGTGAGTGTACACGGTCGGTAGAAAATCTACCAATCTCTTACAATTTATGGTCAGAATTTGGCTGACAATTTATTTTCAGATCGCTGGCTTGGCTACATATCTACCAATCAATTGTAAGATTATTTAATAAATGTTAAACGATTAAAATTTGTATATTAATTTGTATATAATTTATTTATTTAGTTTTAAAAAGATTTTTCACAACATTAATTTTAATTTAATTTAAGGCGACGCGTTTCGCATATTATATGTCCATCATCGGGTTTTACTTCTTGACTTTGTGTGTTGTTATAAATACCCTTATGATGATTTAAATATCGCAGCGCAAGTTAGAAAATGAGGAGGGGATTTAAGAGAAGATGCTGATGCACTTTGGTTTTAAATGTTTGTACATCAAAATGAGGGGGAAAAGTCGAGTCGGGTAAAGTATTTACAACATTCGGGTAGCTAAAGAAAGAATCTCGGTATTTTACAGTACGCCCAAAATTAAGTATGGAACTCGATTTCTTTTGTATGGCCACCACGGGCACGCTTGCAGAAGTCCAGACGCTGAACAAAATTTGCGACGGTTTTTTATTTCATATTTGATCTGCTAGGACGATTATGACGACCATAAAATGGACGTAGCGCTCTTAACGTTGAGGTCACTGACTCCGAATTTCGGTAATAAATTTTAATAATTTCGACTCGTTGTTGTCTCGTATATCTTTCCATCATGAAATGGCAAACCTTACTGAAGAGAATAGAGCTGTGTCAATCGCGATTGATTAGGTCTTTCTGACCCGTTCACCAAAAAGATTGATCGATTGCAATCAAAGTAGACCAAATCAATCAATCCTAATGTCAATCTCTTGCCATTGAAACCGATGAACGAAACGAACGAAAAAAAGTAATGATTCGTTCATTCAACTTGTTATCAATCATTTCACAATACCAAATAAGAATGGACATGAAACAGAATGTATATTCCTCATTTTATATACAATGGAAGATGGCGTGAACGAAGTAACGAAGTAGAAAAAAGCCAAACTTTCTTTCATTTTCACATTGTTTCGGTCTCGGTCTGAACGAAACGATTGGAAAAAAAATATTTTAGTTGAATGAATGATTGAAAACATTTCGTGTCGGTCTCTATCTCGTTCGGAACGAAACGGATGGATAAAAAATGATTGAATGAACGATTGATTGAAAAGACCGAATCTTTGAGCCAATCAATCAATGATTGATTCGATCTTTCAAAATGAACGATTGGCACAGCTCTAGAAGAGAATCAAAAGAGCGGCAAGAAATATGGCGTTGTTTGCTGTCCCTGTCGCTCTACTTTTGTAGCGTCCCTGTTGAAAAACCCTTTAGAACTGTCTGCAATTAGTCAAATGGCTCTGTTTTGGATTCTGTCTAAGAGGTGCAGGTGGTTTTAGGAGTATCTTTCCAGATATGGGAGTTTATTGTTTGTTGCTTACTCAAGCTTAGGCCTGATGTGTGCCTTATGAATTGTAGCTAGATCAGCAGGGAAAAAACTGCTTACATCTTCTGAGGAAACCTAAGCATTTCGCAACATTTTTCGCAAAGATGGTCAGTAATACACATCCCGAGGACGGAAATGGATGATGATTGGGGTTTAATATTACGCTTGACGGACAGAAGTTTTGGGTTTTCAAGGTATTCTAATACTCCATTCTACTACAATGCTGCTGTCAAGATCAAAAGCTCGTCATACGTTGCCGTTGCAAAGCCACTTGCGAAGAAGAATGATGAGAATCTGGAAACTTATAGGTATTAAAAGCTGAGGTTACTGCCGTAAGCAAAAAAATATAGTAAATTAGTAAATACAGACAACATATAATTGATGAAGATGAGCAAGAGAGTCGGTGAAAAAATGAGCCCCAAGGCACACCAGCATTTATTTTATAAATATCAGACTTAAAACCGACAAAATTTCAAAAAATAAAATTAAAAAAAAAAAAATAAAATACACGGCTGGATCGCACGAACTTGCTCTTACTTTGGAATTTTAAATACATTTTATAAATATAAAACATGGATTTAATCAGATACAAATGTTCAAATGCATGGAATTGCTGTCTGATCTCCGGAAAAGTATGACTTTAAGCAAATAAAGTTTAAAAATCGTTTTATTAAAGTAATTTTTTATATAACAAATTTCTTTAAAATTTTTCTAAAACACAATTTGGGATGTCAATTTTAAGTGCTTAGTAATATGTATTTTAGGAAATAATTTCAAAAAATAATCGTTCACACGTTTTCAAGATATTGATTTTTCAAAAAATAAATTTTAATTTTTTCTTTCAAAAAACAAAAAAAAATTTTTTCGAAAATTTTTGTATACAATATTATTATAAGCTTAAGGGAGATCCTGGTGAAATTTTTAGTTAAAATCGTTAGAGCCGTTGATAAAAAATTCGAAAATCAAAAAAACGGTTCCGGGTATCGTTAATATCACTTCCCCCCAAAAATTGTTTCTTACCTATAGGTAGATCATGTCTATTATATCAAACCTAATTTTTGTATCAAAATTGTTTAAGCCGTTTTCAAGATAAATAAGATTATGCATTACGGGTATATGGGGGGTACCGTTAGTTATAGAGTCAAGAAAAAATTTCAATTTCTCCTCTAGGGAATCACCGAAGACCCTTAAGTACCGAGTTTGAACAAAATAGGTCCAGTGGCTTAGGCTCTAGATCAAGGTACAGACGTACAGACATACAGACAGACAGACGGAATTGTCGGACCCTCTTTATTCGTCTTCGCTATCATCGTAATGTCAACTTTGATCAAAATCTCGAGTTCGATTTTTTTTCAAAATGCAGAACTTTCCATATAGTACCTATATCGCAAGTAATAACAGAGAAATTTGTAAAACTTTGAAAGTGCCCATTTATTAAAATTGCTATGAAATCGGTGCAGTCGTTTTAACAAGAAAATCAATAATAGTAATTGTAAAAAAAATCGGGATTGGTATTGAACTCTAAAAAAAAAAACAGTATTTTAAATATGAAACTGTTTCTGAAAACGCTCAAATGATGGCACTGACGTACACCGGGACATGTGAAGCCGTAATGGTGAAGAGACTTCGTCGTTGCTCTACATATGTATTTACTGTGTAAATGCCGATGATATTTAAAAACTAGTCGTGGTAGTAAGTAGTAACTATCTAGCGCTCAAGTCTCATGTCGTTCACGTCTCTTAAATATTGTTAAAGGTCAACACAGTTTTATTTTGAAAGTTTTTATGCATAGAACATCTTAAGTTATTAGTAGTCGCACAAGTCTTATGAGCGCTTTTGATTTGTATAGCTGGGCAAACAGACTTGAGAACATTATGACTTTAGTATCGATCGATTAGTATCATCCTCAGTGTTGGTTCCCTCTTGTTTTGTCGTCGAGAATATATTATCTTAATCATTTTTTTTTGTTAGGAATATAATATGTACATTAGACTGGGCCAAAAACATTGACTATTTTTTTTTTTGAAAGATATATCGAGAATATCATTCAGAATGACAAAAAAAAATTTTCGTAAAAGTTTGAGCCCTTAATATCAATTTTAAGAGGGCTATCATAGCTAATTTTGATTTTTAGTCATAATTTCATGTTTTGCGTCAGAACTGACAAAACATTGAAGTAAAAAAAAATCATTTTGACTTACTTTTATATAAAATTAAATTCCCTACAAAAAAGGTCTAATTGAAAATTTTCGTCAGACAAGCCGTTTTTGAGTAATTAAGCTTAATAAATTTTTATTTTTCTTCGATTTTACTTTTTTAATTTGGAATTTTGTAACTAACGAAAAATAACAATTTATTAAGCTTAATTACTCAAAAACGGCTTGTCTGACGAAAATTTTCAATCAGACCTTTTTTGTAGGGAATTTAATTTTATATAAAAGTAAGTCAAAATGATTTTTTTTTACTTCAATGTTTTGTCAGTTCTGACGCAAAACATGAAATTATGACTAAAAATCAAAGTTAGCGATGATAGCCCTCTTAAAATTGATATTAAGGGCTCAAACTTTTACGAAAATTTTTTTTTGTCATTCTGAATGATATTCTCGATATATCTTTCAAAAAAAAAAAATAGTCAATGTTTTTGGCCCAGTCTAATGTACATATGTACATATTTTTTGATTAAGCAAATCTTTTAAGACCTTCTACCTAGCTACCTGTACAAAAACCTCAACAGTTTTGACTTTAAAATACAAATTATTTAACGAACCATTAAATCTGCAATAATTTCCTACTAGCAACGTTATTTCTAACAGAAAAATTAATTTAACCCAATTAAATAAACTATTGCTGAATTAATAATAAAGCTTTGGCAGCTTTTTTATGATAAAAGCTTTCATTCACAAAAACAAAAAAAAACGTGCACCATCAATATATTATTTTATTCCCTTTATTCACATTCCTCGTACCTAATTATTTATTCTTAACCAATTTATATACAAAAAAAATAAACCATTAACAAAATAAATTATACACACAAAGGATTAAAATAATGTTACAATAAAATATAATTAATACATCAAAAGCCTTATCACGAACAAAAAAAAAAAAAAAAACAGCTACCAGTAGTTCATGGGAAATGATATAACTGTGTATATTAAACATGACAGTAAACATTCGTAAAAGGGGTTGTTGTTTGTATAGCTTCTACCAAACCTCCCAGACTACCACCTCATTATCGCAAACACTATGTCCCTCTATAGAGGAGCACACAAACTCCCAACACATAAATACAAACTATAAAACGCTTAATTTCCATGGAAAACGCAATTAAATTAATAAAAGCAAACAATGTAATCAAGGGATGGTTTTTATGCATTAAAAATACCACCGTTGTGGTTCAAAGTTGGGGGAGTGGCGCGCGGTGGCAATAAATTAAACTGCATCAACCTAGGGAAGGCTTGCATCAGTGAGTTCAAACAAATAGATTTATCGACCCGATGGCACTAAGACTAAAAAGGTTCTTAGAAATACGAGTAATTATTTGTTTGAGTTGCTTATGTACAATTTAGCTAAGTGTATATAGGTACTCCTACTCAACTTGTGTCCTTGTAATCTATATATATAGGTTTATCATTGACTATGTTTATGTGGTCGTTTAAGTTTTATTTAAGTTTTTACCAAAATGCATAAATGAATTCAATATAAATCTGTTTTGAATTCTCGGTCGGTTTGCTGAATCTTCAAGATTGGAGAACAGACCAAGAATTGGTGTTCCACGCGTCGCCCGTTCCAGTGGGTTAGTAAAAGCAGTGCGAGAACGAATTCGGCCAAATGCCCTTAGGAAACAAAAGATAATGTCCAGAGAATTGAATATATGCAGCTGATCCATTTCTAGCCTGATTAGGGGTGATCTTCCCGTATAGGCCTATCGACGCTCAACGCGTCATTTGTTAACTCCTTGACTGAACAAAATTGGGCAGGAAAGAAGCAAATAACTCTTGAAGTGGCACGAGAGAAATGGGCACGAGATTATCCTGTTTTCTGATGAGAAGAGTTTTACCGTTGAAGAAGTTTATAACAGGATAAATGATAAAAGAAACAGTTGCTCCAAAGGTTCGACGTGGCCACCATCCGACTTCAAAAATGGTTTGGTAGGGAGTCTCACAAAAAGTTGTCGTGTCCTTTAATTTTTGTTTCTACAAGGAAAATGTGTTAGAAGGTGTGGTGAAGAGTTAAATCAATACCCTTTTGAATGGAGACCCATGGACCTTTCACCAGGAATCTGCCCCTGCATACTAAGCTAAAACAACGCAGACGTGACTTACAAACGATATCCCAGGTTTTATAGTGGCGGAAGATTGAACCTCGCAAGCCCACATTTATTTAATCCTTTGGATTATTGTTTGTGGTCAGAACCGCATAGCATGACCGGCAAGTCTCCGCACAAAAGTTTCAAAAGGATCAAAAAGCATTAATCTTAGCAGCGGTCAAAAAGTCAATGAAACAGTGCGCTCCGCTTTAAAGAAATGAAATAATTTTGAATTCAAAATACCCAACTGTTTTTATTTTATGGCACTCCGATGTTTGTATCAGAACTAATGGCAGGATTTTAGTCTCTAGTACCTCATAAAATCATTGAACGCAACATTAACTGTACGCTTACAGTCTGAGTAATAACAAGGGTGTATAATAATGGGTGATTTTTTTGCTATTTTCTTTTTGGCAACACTGGCTTTAACAGCTTACGCACGTTTCGTGTCTTGTGTCACTGTCAAACATCTTCAGTTTGGTCTATAATTTAACCATAAATCGTCTTTCAAACGAACAACGCTTGCAAGTTATTGAATTTTATTATCAAAATGCATGCTCTGTTAAGAAAGTTCATCGCGCGCTTCTTCTATTTTATGGTCAGTTTAAGTAGATCTTAGGCGGCGATTCAGGCTACTGTGACTAAATTTGGTATACAATTTTCATTGTTTTACCAACACACTTACGTAGAGGGCGAACTGAGGAAAATATCGCTCTATCGGCCATTGAATTATCGGTTCGGCGCAGTTCGCAGCAATTGGGCTTCTTTAACTCCACTACGTGGAACATTTTGCGGAAGGATTTAGGTGTGAAGCCATTCAAAATATAGCTGGTGCAAGATTTGAAGCCCAATGACCTACCACAACGCCGAAATTTTTTGTAAATGGGCTCTTGAAATGTTGGCCGAAGATCCATTTTTTTTTATCGAAAAATTGTTGCTATTGTGAATTGACTATTATACCAGTTAGAGTAGAATCAATATCTTATACTCATACAATTGTCACTTAAGATGTCTTTAATAACATGACTTTCTCTTTCCGGTTGTACTTCAACTGATTCAACACGTCTTTTCTTTTTGCTCCTCAAAAGACAATCCGAGTTTTGCGTCCACATCTTAACAATTGTGTTCAGCGACGAAGCTCATTTCTGGTTGAATAAATACGTGGAGAAGCAAAACTGCAGTATTTGGAGTGAAGAGCAGCCAGAAGCATTGCAAGAGCTACCAATGCATCCAGAAAAAGTCACTGTTTGGTGCGGATTATGGGCTGGCAGATTAATTGGGCCGTATTTATTCAAAGATGATGCGAATCGCAACGTTACTGTGAATGGTGAGCGCTACCGTACGATGATAACAAACTTTTTTTTGCGCAAAATGGAACAGCTTGACTTTCATGATATGTGGTTTCAACAAGACGGTGTCACATGCCACAATGGACCAATTGAGGGGCGAGCTGAACAGTTTATTTTACGTTTGACGCCTTTAGACTAGTTTTTGTGGGGCTATGTTAAGTCTCATGTCTTTAGTGACAAGGTTGCTTCGATTAACCCAACATTGAAGCATTTATTCGTGAGATACCGGCAGAAATGTTAGAAAGAGTATGCCAAAATTGGACTAAGCGGATGGACCGTTTGAGGCGCAGCCGCACAACCTTCAAATATTAAATTATATCGACCGTACTATCGATTCAAATAAATATTTAATGCATTTTTCTGAATTTCATGTGTTTTTTTTTTTTTTTCATTTCCGATAGCTCTTAGGAAATCACTCGTTACAAGTGGAAGAAAAAATTGGCAACATTAATGTTTTCACGAGGTGCATTTGCATGTTCGAAGTCAATACGAAATGTTTTTAATGGATTACACAGTCTTCTTATAACCCTAGTTTTCGGGGAAAAATAAAAAGTAACATAGTCTGCGTAAATTAATTAAGACGAAGAAAAGTAGTGGTCCTAGATCGGATTCTTGTGGAACGCCTGTGTTGACAACATATGGGATAGAAGTACCAGGTCCTGCTTTGACACAGAGTAAACGGCTTCTTAAAGAATTTTATTTGAATTCAGAGGCAGAGGAAAATATTGAAAATGGTTTTTGAGGTTTAACATAAAGTAAAAAAATGATCACTACAATCAAAGGTTTTCGAAAATATCTAGCATCATTATAACACTGATTTCATCATGTTCAATTGCTTTTTTTAAGCCAGAAGTTACCCTCATTACAACCGATTTACATACTTTTTCCAAAACACTGATTGCCATTTTGATAATTTGTTACCATTTTATCAAAATTCTCTTGTACCTATTGAGCCAGAATCTTTTCTAAAATTTTCGACAGAAATAATAAGCCTGAATTCTGAACTAGTTGGGTCTTTTTTTTTGGAATTCGAACCAATTTGAAATTTTCCCATTTTTCAGCGAATTTACGAAAATTGTATGACCTATTATTTGTAAAGTTATTTTTATTATTTTATCCAAGAGGTTCAAATGGGTTATGTTAGCACCTGCACCTAGTACTCGAGGTTTGAACGAATATAATTATAGCCAGAAGTGTCGAAGGAAACATAAATAATTTTCAACATTTTTGGCGGCGGCGTCGAAAACTGGTCATTCCATATAAGGTGGTCTGTGATGCACATAACGCGAACTGAAAGCTTTTCTGTTAACGTGTGGGAAAAAAAATCAGTGGCGTAAATACGGGCTCTATACTGTTTCTAAAACTGAAATTGACGGTAGACAATCTAAAGCCAAATTTTAGGAGCCGCACATATAAATGGCTACGAGAGAATTTGTAGGCAAATGGAGAAAAGGAAGAAAAGAAAAAGAAACTCGATTTCTTGCGAGGTGTCAAGGTACACATACAGGTGTAGAATTTTAATGGAGGAATTACATCCGGATTTTCGTTCCGAGAAGTTTTTAACGAAAACTAAAAATTTACGTCACATGTATTATAGAAAAAAATCAAAATGATTTTTAAAATTATTTATGTAAGTCTGTGATTAAAATCGTGCGAGAAAACGTCCTCCCGGATGTGCTGAATCCACCATGTTCATATCAACAAAATGAGAGTGTGAGTAGCAATGTATGATGGTGACTGATAATCTATGCTGATCCGGTTATAGCTTCTGTTCGATGGTCTTTGATCTCCCTTCTCTCTATAGGACGTGCTAAGCCATCGGTCGGTCAACGGACGGGATTTTGGATTTTTTTTTAACAAGACAAAAAAAAAATATAAAGAAATTGATAATAAAATTAGATGATGATTAGATGATTTTGAGACAAAAGGTAACCTCGCACGTGAGTCATCGAAAAATCGTGACGAGCACGCAGTGTTCAGCAAAGTTATGCCATAAAAGGAATAAACAAAATAAAGTTGGAACAGACACTAAAATCGGAGTATCAGTGCTTGATTAGGTAAGAGCTCATTATTTGGCCCACCAAAATCTCCATCCATAACGCCGAATATATACCCGTAATAAAAATTGTCACCTCCATAAGTTACGTGCCCTCGTACCTACATTTATATGTGTTAAAACAACCATTCATTTCCTTCTTTCCCGTCCTGATCGCGCTCTGATAAATTGCTTAAAACGCTATTTACGGAATAATCGCCCATCATCCATATACATACGTCACTAACTGATTCCTTTAAAGCAGCCGACCGACGCACTATGGGACCAAATGCTGCAAACCATCTCAAAAATCCATAACTTTTTCGTTTCTCAATATTTTTTTTGAAATTTTGCACACTTATACTTGTATAACCAAGAATTTAAAATATTTAAACGTTTCAAATAGAAATAAATTATTTTATTTTTTTTTAATAAAATAAAATAACAAATTTGTAGATTTTGTTTAATTTATATGGGAAAAATTTGTTGGAGCAAGAATTATTGCAACAATTTGGATGAAATTTGTACAGTTTTCTTCTTTTACCGGTGAAAACATTTGAAAGTAGTTTTTGTAAAATCCGCCCACTACCACGCCCATATTTTTTTGATTTTTGTTATTTTCTTATTTTTAGTGAACAGAAAGCCTAAAATTTGTTTTTGAGGTTTTTTTAAATTTAAGACATCGCATTTATATTTTTTCCGCCCACTTTCCCGCCTACTTTCACTCCCCTTTTTTTATTTTCAGCTTAAAGTTCATTAAAAGCAGGCACTTTTTAAATTAAGTTTTATATGTAGAAGTGAATTTATGAAGTGTTATTTTTTTTAAGTAAAATCCGTGTACTGCCACGCCCCTTTTTGATTATGATAGTTTTTTGCCCTTAAGACAAAAAAAAAAACAAAAAAAAGGAATTCAAAAGTACACCTTATTATTAGGTATATTAATTAATGTCTAACCCCCAGTTTCACAGTGAGAGTTTAAACTCAAGTTCTGCTGAACCTGAGCTGGAGTTTAAATTTGAAGTTCAACTCGTCCGGTTTCACAGTCTAATCTGAACTTCAGTTGATTGAACGTAGTTTAAGTAAATTGCTTTCTCTTTTTATCTGAATCAAAGTAAAAACAATCAACGAAAGTTTGCTTTGTTTTAGTTGTGACCTGTGACAGGAAAACAAATTAAAATATGAAAATAAATTTTATTTTCAAATGTTCGAAGGGATTGTTGATCTGAGGTTTAAACGACAGAATAGTATCGTTTAACTTAAACTATACAGAATGAACTCTGTTCAAGGATTAAATGAAACTGTGAAACCAAATTTGTTGTTGAACTGAAGTTTAAACCAAAAGTGGGGTTTAAACTCTCACTGTGAAACTGGGGGTAAAAGTTCTTTAGCCTCGTCAAAATATTCTTTGGTATCATTTTTTGTTCTTGGTTTTCCCAGACTAGATATACAAGGATCAGATGTATATAATGAAGTGTGTAGAACATCTTCGTTTGTAGCTGAGCTTGAACATTTCCTTGCAAATAAATTCTCTCATTTCGATTTTATTTTTTAATTTAATCCGAATCCTTTTAACGCTTTATTGAGAATAAGAGCTTAGTAATCATCTCATTACATTATCTATGAATTTTGACTCTTGATTGATTAATGCTACAACAACAATTTGGCTGTCCCATGCCAACTCTATTACCTTTTAGAGCCTTTTCGTTTGGTTTTGGTATTGCTTACGATTCAGTTTCAATATTGTATGCAGTTCTATTCTAAGTGAAATGTTAACTTTTTGTCTTCTTATGTTTTGTGTTATTTATATGTACCTACATTCGTATTATATGCAACATACCCCACACACCCCCTCCCACCCTCAAGTGCTTGGCATTTATTTTTATTTAATTATGATTTTTTTTAATATAAATATGAGTAAGGAAGGTTAAAATTGGAAAACAAATATTTTATTCTAAAAATAAAATTTTGAATTTTAATAATATTGGAAATAACTGATAAAAACTTATAAGTTTTGTGGAAACATAGTCACTTATATGATGTTTATGAAAATGTGTTGCACATGTTTTAACCGTTATTTTTTTGAATTTTTGACAAAAAATAAAATTTTTTTTAATTTTGAGCTAAAAGTAATAAAATAATGTTCTCAGACTTTTTGGAATACACATTTATGTGCATCAATAAAGGTACCACATTTTTGCCAAATTTAAATTTTTTTCATAACTTAACAATAAAGTTATAAGAAAACGAATTTTTATTCTAAAAACTTATTTTTCTTTCTCATCATACGTTTTTTCTTCTTAAACAAAAATGCATGAAAATGCGAAAGTTTTTATTTTTTCTTCCAAATTAAGAATATCTTTGGAATGCTAAACATTCATTAACTAAACGGAGGCAGCGGGAGCTAACAGAGAAAACTTCCATTGAAAACAAAAAAATGAAAAAGATACTGCACCTTACTCATTTTTTTTTATTAATTTACTGGTGAACTTAATTAAAAAAAGTATAACTGTTTTGTAAAGAAGAGGGCTTGGCCTTTTCAAAAAGGTATAATACTTATACATTCTGTACAGAAAAATACGAAATAATTGACTTCAAACTCACACTTCTAATAATTCTAAAAAATAAAAATATCGAAATGTCATTTTTAACGGTAATTTTAGGTACCTAGAACAAAAGTAAGATACAAAAAATTTACTGTGTTTGAAAGAACCCTATTTCTAGTATATAATCCCATCATTAGATTTTTCAAATTACGAAATTCACCAAAACCATTTTTGAGATGGATTTCATCATTTGGTCCCATAGTGCGACGTTGTAAAGACCGTGAAAAAAAAATCGTAGTATCTGACGTCAACTAAATATATATGATACTTCGTAGCAGTTCATTTACTTGTGCAATGGTATTTACTCTTCATTGCCAATGTACATCATCGAATCGAAACTACCATTTTACAGTGTGCCGAGGACAGCTTACCGCTCATCGATCGCCCTTAGGAGCCGGTTCTGGTTAAATAATTAGAAACAGCTAAGGTTTAGTTTTAAGCGAATAATAATTAATAAGTTCATAAAAAAGGGTGTTATACCCATGTAAAAAAAAAATGTTAATATAGGTACCTATTCAAATTCGTTTTGTTTTTATTGTTTCTTTTATATTCAGAAAAATAAGAGAGAGAATAAGAAGAAGAAAGAGAAATTGATAGTTATTGGAAAAAAAATTGAGATAAAAAAATATAATTTATAAAAATCAATAACTCGATTAAAAACAGAATACAAGTTTATTCTTTAAAGCGATAATTTACCACCTTGTGCACAACGTTGGGAGCATCATCAATTAACAGCTGGGTTGTTACACTGGTAAGTGATAATATTGTACGTTCATACAGGTCATACAAAACAACATCATTAGAACGAAACGGGGAAAAAATAAGTAACATCACGAATAATTAAGATTATATAATTAAGATTTCGATTACTTCAATTTTTGATCATAATTTAATTTAAATGAATATAATTTCTTTCTTGTTGAGTAAGTTCACTAGGGCGTATACGCATTATTCATTATTGTAATAATTTGACTGTTTTTTTTTTTTTATTCGTGTTTTCTGGCTTCCTTAAAAGAATGAAATTTTTTTTTGTTTAACTTCCACTTACAAATAGCATTAAACAAGCGTGTAGATTTATAGTACACATGGGCAATGATTTTTTTACGGATGGACGAGGAAGGCGGTGAGTGAATTATGCGAACTATCAAATAAACGACACTAAAATTTTCGAACTTCCGGGGCTAGTGTCAAACTAGCAAGGTCGCGTGACAATCAAGTCAAGCGAGAGCGGGATAAACTCAGGGGGTGAATACCAACGCACTCTCCCCTTTATCTCAGGATTGTCTAGCTTAAAATATTTTTAGACATCATTTCATAAAAAAATAGTACTTAGCAATAACACCTTTCTAGAGGCATGACTTTACGTAACACCGTCGTAGTCCATTAAGCAAGAAACACATCCGTTCGACGAGCTAGAACGTGCGACGCTAGAATGCCTAAGCTTAAGGGAACTCGACCACCGGACACCGCGATGACTGGGTCGGGCCCTAGGGTTCCTGTGACCTGGGGTCTCTAAGGTTAGTAAACGGTGTAAGGGTAGAAAACTAGCCGCGAGAGAAATTTTTTCATACTTTTAGGTACGCGGCAGTGATGATTTGAAATTGGACAACTCTCAATCGAGAAGAGATCGCAGGGTTGCTATAGGCTCAAATCTAATCACGTTCGTTACAAACGCGGTAAATACATTAAGGACAGAAGACAGTAGATATTTAGTTTTTGAAGCATTCAATTCTAAGCGGTTTATGGTTCTCCATTTGACAATGCTATCGAGATCAGAATTTATCGGGCTTACCAAACGCTGCCCTCCCAAGTAACATTTTTCATCTCATAAGATGCTCCAAGAGTTCAACTAGATTAGTTAAGAGGAGCTAAAAGTAATCTTAAAGAATACTACGAGATTCTTTTAAAACTGTTAAAAAGCTTAAATGGCCTAGTTATGAGAGGCTCTTCCTACTCATAGTAACAACAGAAGTTTCTTTATGGGATGACAGATACACGTTTATATTAAAATGGCACTTCGAAGGCTCTAATAGAGATCGGCAAAATCCTATTATGAGAAAGCGTCTCTTCCAATAAGAGGTGATAAAAAGAGAACAGAATATTTGTTAACTTAATAAAGAATGAAACAAAATACTTTTTCAGTTTGTGTGTATACATGATTTGCTATGCCAACAAACTGTTAGGCTGATAGTATTTATTTTGTAAGTCTATCAACTATTATATTATAATGGCGATGCATGATATTTATTATTTTGCACATATGGGAACCGAAATGTAAATGCGGTTGAAATTGTATCTACTAATTCTAACATTTTACGTCGAAAAAACACAAAGGCCCTTCAAAATAATGCATATTTAAATTATTTTATTTATAACTTTTATCGGAAATAGGGTTACCATATATTTCTTTCATAAGCAAATAAAATCAAAAATAACTTTGAAATTTGTTTTGTTTTTATTTAGGTCATGGGTCATTTACTTGTGAGAGTAAATAGGAAACAGGAAAGGTCAAATTTAATATAAAATATTCCAAATTACGCACTGAGAGTCTTATGCTGCATTTACAAGAGTAACAAAATCTCATATTCTCTGTAATTTTCTACTATTACTTTTGTCACAAAAAATTACTACTCGTGTAATGCAAAATAAAGAATATATTTTTTTTGTTAATTTTGAATGAAAAGATAGTAGTAGCAATAAAATCCCAAGATGTTAATGTATTTAGTTTAAATTGAAAAAAAGTTACACAATATATTTTATACTTTCTATGTAATCACAACAATGCTAAAGCCGTGTTTTATTGGTTAGTGAATATACTACATCGCAAAATTTAACATGGAAAACAACAACAAACGATTAGTGAATAAAAATAAGCTAGTAATTGAAATGGATAATTTAGTGAAGATGGAGTTTCGGATGTTGAAATGTAGGAGGTGTTTAGGTGGTGTCCGAAAAAATATATGTGGCATACTTGAGGGTGTGTTCGTTGGTATTTATTTTGTTATACTTTGCCTTTGATAATCCAAAGTGTGATTGCTCCGAAATTTATAGAACAAATATTTTTTCAAATGCAAAACTTTAATTCATACCATAATTCCGGCTTTACACTACTGCCACTAATTTTGTCATAAAATATTGAAATATTGAATTCGATTGATATGTTTTATCAGTTCACTGGCATTTGTTCAAAAATGTCGTATAACTGCGGCATTATGCTGAATTTATATAACAACTGAAAAAATTAAAGCTAAACTCTCAGAACACCTATTTTATTTATTTTTTATTTTATTTTTTTAGTATCGTTATAACTTCATATGACTCTTTAACATTAAAAAACGTCAAAATGGGTCTGTTTAATTAGTTCTTTGCATGAACTACTATTGTTTTAAGGTTGCTCAGAATCAATTTATTAAAAGAAATTGCCTTAGGCTAGCCGCGCACTAGCAACTTTTAGTTGCGAAACTGTTTGGTTACTTATAGAAAACAGATGAACTGTTTGGTTGAATGTCCGTGAATTTGCAGATAATTATATGTTCAATAAAATGGCGAACTTATTTTAGGCAATCGTTTAGTTTGTGTCCAAACACAAACTTTTTAGTTGCTCGAACCAAGCAGTTTCACAACTAAAAGTTGGTAGTGCGCGGCTAGCCTTAGGCTAGGCTGTTTTGCAACTGCTTGGTTTAAATGAGTTCGCTATTTTGTGTAACATATAATTATATGCACCTGCGCGGACATTCAACCAAATAGTTAATCTGTTTTCTATAAGTATAAAAACAGTGTTGTGCAACTAAAAATTGAATGTGCGCTCCCAGCCTTAAGACGATATTAGTTAAAAAATGTTCAAAATTAGAAAACTACTATAAAGTTAGGAAATATATAAGAAGTATAATACTACTACCTTAATAAGAGGCTGTTTAAAATTTTGCGCCAATGTCATTTTATTGAGTACTATGTTTTTTTTCTCCAATACTCAGTATATGTATATATGCGATATATTTTCGCACTTTTGTAAGTTTTAAATCAAATTTAACAGTGAGAAGAACTCTAAATCAACTCGATCTGCATTTTCATGAATATTTCAACTCCAGCTTAAAAACGAGATACAGATCTTTCGAACGCATCCGAGTCCGAGTAAGTTAATTCTTAATTCCACAAGTAGGAGGAACAAGGAAGAGTGAGTTAAAGAGTGAATAAAGCGTTTTTTTGGTACTTGTATTACTGCGCTAGATATAGATTACCAATAAAACGCGCCTTAAATGTAAACTTGAAAATGCAACCTAGTAAATTTCAAGTCAGTGCTACAGCCAAGTTATTTTATCGAGATCATAATTTTTTAAGTTATGGTAACCCTCAAATGTACAGGCACTACTTTGCTTGTTTATAGGAATATGGCTGCTGCTGACGCGACACTAACTCTTCTAGTAAGATCTTTATTCTTTCTATAGGATCTTAGACGCTTCTTTATGATTTATGTGTACTTACGTGCGAGTGAGAGGAGAATGTTGACATCAGAAAACTGAAGTTTGTGAATAGTTGTGCTTGTTGCATTAAGGATCTTATTAGGATCTTATTGCAAAGCTTATATTCTTTGAACTCCAAATTGTGGTATACAAATAACTTTACTCTTAAAAATGACTTGTTATAGGATTATTTGGACATATTTAGAGCTCAGTTTTCAGAAAGGGATTCATATTAGACTATAAGTTTTTATAATCTAACTACAAGACGAGAAAATAGTTTTGCTATAAGATTTAAGTTCTTTTAAGCTGGAAAAGTGTTTAACTCTTAAAATAAAAGGTTTATGACATCCAGTTGAGTTTCATAACAAGATATTAATACTTTAGTATAGGAATGGGATATAAAAGAGTTGTATGAGAGTTTTTTTCAGATTTCAAGAGCTAAGCTCTGGAGAGTATGTTAGTTGGGCTTTTTTCATCCGAAGAGCAAGGACATGTATGTGGAAGCCGATATGAGAAGCTGAGAGTTATGTCGTCAGAAAAATAATTAATTTCTGGAAAAAAAAAGGAAAGTATTAGCGTCTTATAATTAGGTAAGTATATAAAAATCATTAAGAAGTTAACAAGTTATTCAAGTTCAAGTAAAAATTTAACTTATTTTGCTTCAGCCCACCACAACCTTCTTAGTATTTCACCAAATCTAGGTATAATGTTTTTCCTTTGTCAAACAAACCCAGCAATAAATTCTTATTAGGATCAACCATTAATAAAGGAACTTTCCGCTAATAAAGCATTAATCCTTCAAAGCTCACACTCATATTCCCGGATTAAGGAAACTAAGTGTATTTTATTTCCTGTCTTGTTTGCACCTTGCCATTAGTTCTAATTAACTCGGACAGCTTTGTCATATACCTATACAGATTGTGAGGGACAGACAACATCAAGCAACAAAGACAAATACACATCTTTGCCTCCCTTATGGCTTCAATTTACCCAGGATATCCTAGGAATGATGCGCTTCGTATGCCGTAAAAATGCCGTCATCATGGTATATTGGTGTTCGTTTGCTTTTATCCCCCCACTATCACAGACGCGCCGCGCACCAGACACTATTAAACCAAAATGAACATAACACAAATTTGCTTTCTGGTTTTGTTTCATCACAGCGAGTCATATAAAACGTAATTAACTTTTGCTGTTGCCATAACTCTTGGTGAGGACGACAATAACTACGACGACGGCAATGAAGCCGTGTAGTACAACTTTTACGTGTACCTCTACTGTCTACCTATATTGTATAATCCAGCTATTTTGCGATATAAATGTACCAGGGTTATAGCCGAAGTGAGATCTAGTGCGCCATCTTGCATAGTCACTCATTTTAAAACGTTTTTTATTTGCCTTCCTGCAATCAAGTGTGAAGTGCTTATTCTGATAACCACAGTTCTGTTATGATAATGGGGTACGGGAAAAGTAGGTAGGCGAACATAAAGTGTTCCCGTTTTTTATGACCATTCGTACCTATGCAATATTGTATAACGTTAATTTGCAGTTGGGTACATAAGAATTACATATTGCTGGGTTTACACAACTGACAAAATGGCGCTTTCTGTCCCGTTTTAGCTTTTTACTGTTGCCATCCTGTTTTATGACTCAGAGCACAAACAAATATGGCGCTTTTGCAGCAATCCAGCTATTATTTTAAATAATGATTATTATAAGATACTCGTACCTACGACTTATTCCCGGGTCTTCTCCTTCTCGATTGCGATTATTAAAATTGCTTTGCCTTTGGACTGAAATCTCATATGCTATTTGTATCCGCTCAGAAGCAGCTAGCTATTTTCCATTTCCCAATCTACCTACCTTTAGAGCAACTATTATATAAGTCGTACGTCAAGACACTTTGCAACAATCATGCGGCTTATAGCATGGCAAGCAATGTTCCCTGTTTCCACTTGATGTGTTGCCTTTGGATAGCAATAACCCTTGGGATACTACTTTCATTGTTCTCCTCGCCCAGAACTAGCTTCTCAGCTTTAGGTGTATGCAAATCGAACCACATCATTGTCCCCTTTGAAGCTATTCTCTATACCTATAGAAGCTGGCGATAATCATTTTTAAAATGACAAGATATATCGGGGCTTTGCCATAATGGAACCTTACTCCCATTTGATCTGAATATGGTGATAATACCTTTGCCAGAGCCCAAGCTGGAGCCATGTCTTTCATCGAAGGTATCCTCCATCCTTGCCTTTATTTCATCTCATTGTACCTTCAGACAAAGAGGATAGAATATCATTCTCGGTTAAGTTTCTTGGTGAGGTTTCTTTCGTTCTTCGCTTTGCTAGAAGCATTATGGATGAATAAAGATACCGTATACAATATACCTACACACATGGCGCAGACAAAGGAAACTGTATAGTGGAGTCCTGTCATCGGAACTTGTTACTGCTGGGAATTTAACACGGATTTGTTATTTTTTTGGATCACCTATACACAGAAAAGGTCAGATTTAATGTTTAGATAGACCTGATTAAAATTTTGTTATTTTTATAGGCGAAGGTGCAAAAAGTGATTCTGCATTATAGCTATGTAATCAACAGCACAAGTACCTTATAGGGACGACTTTAACCTAAATGATCTTATTTGCATTTTGTGGTTAAGGAAACATAAAATAATAAATAAATTAGATTGATGAACCTGGAGATAAAGTGTACTTCCTCCTAAAGGTGGCTCCTTACAACGTCTGGTAGATGAGGTTGATTCGACAGTGGTTGTTTTATATGTCCGTTTGTTTGGTCAGTCGCTGGTGTATAGACGAGATGCCCAGCGCAAGCATGGTCTACCACGCTGTCGTCTACCATAGAATGTACCACAAAGAACTTTCCGAGCAGGTTCCTCTTCGCTCATGCGAGCTAGGTGCTCTGCCCACCGAAGTCTACCGAGCTTAACACGTGCATCGTTCAGTCGTTATAGTCACCTGGTTGAAGAGAGTTATATTATTTTAAGGGCGTTAACCTAAGTCTATCTAGCACCTCGTGTTTCCTACAATACTTGGACAGCATATGCTGCACGATGTTGGCAAGTACAGGCACGACGATACTCCCACAAGGCGGCGCGGCATACTTTATAGATAGATCTAAGACAGAGAGGCCAAGTATCTCCCGTGAAACCGAAATATAGTTTCGCGACCTTTAAAGTCACTTCTAGATGATTTCTATAACGTTGGAGATTTCGACATTCAACCAAAGCAGAAGTCGACAGTCGAATGTGCACATCTTTATGTACAAACACAAAACCTCAACAAACCTGGAAATCCCGATGAAATCGAATGGGGGCAAGTACCACCATGTAAACAAGGCCTCAATACCTGCCAATAAAGACCAAAGCTGGGTGAACTCCAAAACACCGGTGTATTATTATTGCATCCGGGGGAAAATTGGCCAGCAAAGCTGGCAATATTATAAGCCGAGAGCTCTGAATAAGGCGTTTTGTGGACACTCAGTTAACACATGAATGTAGAATGCATTCAAGTAATCATGACCCATGAGCAAAAAGTTCCTGAGAAACGTGAAGTCCAGGCATTCCCGCTCGCAAGCAACTACATCCTCAGGAAGAAACCATTTTTCAACCGAACTTTTATATCATAAGCTCTCATTGTCTCGTTTTACCAACCTACCAGCGATACCAAGACGTATCACCTTCAGGTCGAGATAAGCCACACCTGCCAAGACCTTTAGAGCCTCCGTGGAAACCCTCTTGCATACTCTAAATGTACCAACGAGTATAACCCTCTGGTAATTGAGGATCTTGCTTCTTCCTGTCACAGTCTTTACATTATCATATAATAATAATCTTCCGCCTAGCTGCAGAAAGAAATATATTGTAATGTATGAAGGAACTCAAAAAAAGAATAATTGTTAATAATTTTACCTTTTACTGTGGAGAACTCTAGTTCCCGAGAGGTAATTTTTTTTATTCAATTCTGTTCCACAATCCTACTATTTGTTTCCATCTTACTGCCAGTTCAAAGAATAAGAGGCTTTGACCTCGAACACATGCTCATTTAAAGCATCCAAGCTCTTAGAGATTGCTGAAAGATATATCCTAATATTCCTCAGTTTCTTCTACTCTAGTACCACTTGGCATAATAGTTAGTTTGGACTGTCATGCGAAAGGTCTCGAGGTCGAGAAAAAAGTTTTTCAGGGGTGCACTGCCTATTGCGAGGAATTGACAAATCCTCTAAGAGTATATCTCTTGTCATGCAAAGTGCTGCTCATTAGCCATTCAGAATCGTCAAAAAATTGTAGGTCCCCTCCGTTACTGGTAACACGCACACAGGAATGGTTGAGAGTTGTAAGTCACTTGGTCCTGCTTCACTTCGGTCTGTTGCACCACCAAATTTTTTTTCTTCTACTAATTCTTTATTTTCGCCGGTTCGCCAAGTTGTCAAAAATTTCATTACCAAGTGTTTCAGCAAATGTGCCACGAAATTTTAACATTTCGCAACATTCGCCCTCTCATATGTAAAAGAGAACGAAGAAGGCTAATTTTTTCTCCTATGATACCTGACTTTCGTCACATTCCTAAGAGTCACCCCGTCAGCCTTAACGAGTGGAGGTCGATTCGAGGATGATTTTGCCTTGAGCAAAATTATTTGATTCATTTCCACAACAACTTCCTCACCAACACCCGTTAACCCAGGCACCTACCATCCTTATAACCTCCATACCCCTACTTTCAAGCTCAGAACTGATCTTCAATAAAGACAGACAGACAGTTAGAATTGTTATATTACTATTGTTACACCCTTAACTATTTAAAACTTACATTTTTGACAGTTTTTGACAACTGTCAATTTTAATTTTGCAATATTTAAGTTTCTTATTACAAGCCCCTTCTCAAATAAGCAGTGTTCGGTAAGTTTTTTGTCTCCCAAAATCACAATAGTTTCTTCTTTTTAAAATAAAAAAAAAAACATTTCTAAAACATTGTTCTTAACACCCAATGAGTTTGTAGAGTTTTTAAAGACATAATGGCAAGAAGATAATAATGCTAAAATATTTCAAATGACAGCTTGGCTTGTGCACAAATAATTTGATTTTAAACGATAATCTTTTCACGGATAGCATGGCACTCTCTCAACACATCCTGCACAACTTCATTTGTTGTTTCGTGCAGACGATTTTGGCAAAGATTCAGAAAAGCGAATCAACAATTATATTGGATAGATGTTAAATATTATGTTTTGAACTATTTTTTCTATTCTTTACTTACATTGGTTAAGTCATAACCAATCAATTTAATTGTTATTTTTTGGAAAATACTAGAACTCAATTCTTTCTTTCTGAATAAAGAAGATTTTGGGCCTTCAAGTCACGTACTCCTTTTCCATTACAATCTTTCGAAATTCAATGAAGGAAAATAGTAAGAATATTACAAAAACCTAAACACAATAAATTCCTGAAATGTCAATCAAGGCAAAATTTCACCCTTCGAAATGTTCCAAAATCGGGGAATGATTGTGTGGTAATAGCACACCACACAAGCTGCATCTGATTAGGCCAAGACTAAACGATGCGACCACCTTAAGCACTATTCACACAAGAGCGATAGACGACCGGAGAACGTTCGTTCATTTGGACTTTTCATTCACATAGCATTTTTTCATTAGTCACGAATGAAAACAAGAATGATTTTTAATTTATTCGTTGCAGTTCGTATGTTTCGGAACGCTCACTTTCAGTTTCGCGAGAGTTTCGGAACGTTCCGTTTTAGTTTCGAGAGTCGAAAGACAATCACGGAATGCACCCTAAGATTCGATGGAAACGTTATTCTAGTCTCAGCCAGCTCAATATTTTTGCTCCCTCCCGCATCACAGAAAGTTATTTCGATTGTGCTGTTTATCATTTAAATACTGTTGAATCTTCTAAAACTAAACATTTAGTACTTCACTCAATCTTTGAACTAGTTTTTCAAAATAAAAAGAGTCAAAGAAAGCGGTGCGGATTACGGCAAAAAAGGCTAAGAAAGAAGCAGATGCGAAGAAGTCTCAGTTCTGTTCCTTTTTTACATAAGTGAAGGGGTATTAAATTATACTGACTTTGAGACAAACTTAATACCCCTTCACTTATGTAAAAAAGGAACAAAACTTGACGCACTAGAAGAATATGAAATATACAAATCGTACAAGACTGAACAAGACAACATACTCAATGACAAATTAACAATTAAACCAAACATACTGTATAACACAGCTATCAAATAGCAAAACAGTCAACAAAATTAAAACGAGACAAATGGACCATCAACATAACCACGATCAACAAAAAGCAACAACACAACACCACACAAAGTAAAGCTTGGCAAACAACGCACACGTAAAGAAATCAAGCCCGAAGATGGATACATAAGATCCGAAACGCGTCGCTTATTATTAAATGTATAATTAATGTTCTTTTAACACTTTGCTAAAACTAAATAAATACATAAAATAAATTATATACAATTATAACAAAATTTTATCGTGTTCACATTTACTTACTTACTTACTTACGATGGCGCCACTAGAGCGTGGTGCTCCTGGGCCTTGCTTAGTATGCCCCTCCAGCCGACTCGATCGCTAGCCTGCCGTCTCCAATTTCGCACTCCAAGTTGTCGGAGGTCTCCTTCTACTTGGTCGCTCCATCGAAGATGAGGTCTACCTTGGCTTCTGACTCCCTCGGGTTTGGCGTTGAAGACTTTACGAGCTGGAGCGTCGTTGTTCATTCGCTCTACATGGCCCAGCCATCTTAGTCGTTGAATTCGAATTTTTCTCGCTAGGCTTAACATATGTCGCTGTACAGTTCGTATAGTTCGTCGTTGTATCTTCTTCGCCAAATGTTGTTTTCTCGATTTACGCAGACAGGACCATAGATCGTACGCAGAACTTTTCTCTCGAAGACTCCAAGTGATTTTTCATCCGATTGGGAGAGGGTCAATGCTTCTGCACCATATACCAGGACCGGGATGATTAGTGTTTTATAGAGTGTCACCTTGGTTCTTCTCGATAGGGCTTTGTTCCTCAATTGCTTACTCAGCCCAAAGAAACAGCTATTAGCAAGAGTTAGTCTGCGTTTGATTTCGGCGCTGATGTTGTTGCCTGAGTTTACAGCAGTGCCCAGGTAGACAAATTCACTGACTACCTCGAAGTTATACCTATCAATGGTCACGTTCTGACCCAGTCGGTGGTGGGATTGGACTTTTGTTGATGAAAGCATATACTTCGTCTTGCCCTCGTTTATTTTCAGTCCCATTCTGCTTGCTGCTAACTCCATTGTAGTGAATGCACCGGTTACTGCTCGCTTTGTTCTTCCTATCACGTCAATGTCGTCCGCAAACCCAAGTAATTGTGTCGATTTATTGAAGATGGTGCCTGATGTGCTTGCATGGGTGTTTCGTATGACATTTTCAAGCACAATGTTAAAACAGCTGCATGACAGTGCGTCACCTTGTCTTAGCCCTCTGGTGGTTTCGAAGGATTCAGTGAAGTCCCTACCAACTTTGACGGAACAGCGAGCATTTTCCAACGTCATCCTGATAAGGCGTATCAGTTTAGCAGGGATTCCAAAGTTGGACATGGTACGATAAAGTTCAGCTCTATTAACACTGTCGTAGGCTGCTTTAAAATCGACAAACAGGTGGTGGGTATCGATGTTATATTCTTGGCTTTTTTCCAGGATCTGGCGCAATGTGAATATTTGGTCAGTTGTAGATTTTCCAGGTCTGAAGCCGCATTGGTAAGGACCTATAAGATCATCAGCAAAGGGCTTGAGACGTTCACATAAAACGCTGGACAGGATCTTATAGGCGATGCTTAAAAGACTTATGCCTCTATAGTTGGCGCAGAGTAGGCGGTCTCCTTTTTTGTGGATCGGGTAGATGGTACTGAGATTCCATTCATCGGGCATACTTTCCTCCGACCATATTTTGCAGATGAGTTGGTGTATGCTCCTGACCAGGTCATCTCCAACATGCTTAAAAAGCTCCGCTTGTAGACCATCGCATCCAGCTGCTTTGTTCATCTTTAGTCTGTTGATGGCTACTTTGATTTCATTTTGGTCGGGTGGATGTAACTCATGGACGTCATCTAGATTCGCTGGTACAAGTTGATTTTGGGCGGGATTTTGACTGTCATCGCCATTAAGCAACTGGTTAAAGTAGTCTCTCCAGATGGCTAACATCGCCTGCGTTTCCACTATGGTATTTCCATCCTGATCTTTGCAGGGCCCACGGCGGTTTGTGAAACCTGATGTAGACTGTTTTACTTTTCTGTAGAAGTTCCGCACCTCTTTTCTGCAAAAACATCTCTGCATCTCCTCGACTTCACGTTGCTGGTGTTCTTTTTTCTTCCTCCTGAGTAGGCGTTTCTCCTCTTTCCTTCGCTCAACATAGAGATTTCTTGATGCTCTAGTATCTCTCTGGAGCCACGACTTGTATGCCTCCGTTTTGGCTTTGTTTGCCTGAGCACATTCGGAGTCGAACCAGGGGTTTCTGGCGGGAAGGCGTGAGAAGCCCAACACCTCTGACGCAGCACTTCTTATAGCTTGTTGACATAGCTGCCATTGTTCTTCCGGGTTCATATCATCAGTCGAAGGATTTCTCGCAAGCTCAAGGGATACGCGGTCGGCATAGGCAGCGGCGGTCTCTTCCGATTGAAGTCGTCTAACATTGAATTTCCTCGGCGTAGTCGGTGTTCGCCTAAGAACTTCCATGGAGATTCGTACTCTAAGTTTGGCACCGACTAGGTAGTGGTCCGAGTCGATGTTTGCTCCTCGGAAAGTACGGACATTCATAATGCTGGAGGAGTGTCTTCCATCAATCGCCCCATCTGGGGATCGCCATGTGCCCTTGTGGATGTCGAGACGTGGGAATCGTGTGCTGCTCAGCACCATGTTTTTTCCCGCTGCAAAATCGATGAGCCTAAATCCGTTATCGGAGGTGGTGTCGTGCAGGCTGTGTTTTCCGATCGTCATACCAAAGATGTCCTCCCTCCCAATTTTGGCATTAAAGTCTCCCAAGAGAATTTTAATGTCATGTTTGGGACACTGCTCATAGGTTTTGGCGAGGAGCTCATAGAAGCTTTCTTTGGTAGCGTCATCTTTCTCTTCTGTAGGGGCATGGGCGCTTATTAGGCTTATATTGTGGAATTTGGCCTTAATGCGGATTGTTGTCACTCTTTCGCTGACTTCACGAAAGCTCAAGACATTTTGCCTAAGTCTTCCTCTGACAGCAAATCCGCACCCAAACAAGCGCGATCCCCCATCAAGGTGGCATTTCCCATAGTAAAAGTTACAGTCATCTGTAATTCTCAGGCCTGGTCCATCCCTTCGCATCTCCTGGAGGTCTGTTATATCAGCTTGTAGACTGGTGAGGGCCTCGGCTAGCTGTTCGGCTTTGCGCGGCCTGTTTAGAGTTCGCATATTCCATGTACAAATTCGTAAATCGTTGTCCGTTTTTCGTTTGCGGGGGGGGGGGGGGGGTCGTCAACGTTATTGGTTTTGTCATCCGAGGCATAATTTGCGGTTTTCATCACAATAAATTTTCCCTTTCATGACCGGCTAGTGAGGCCTGTTCACATTTATCACTAATAAACACACAACATGGAGACTACTAAACCAAATTTTCAAAATAATTTATCGCACAAAACCACTGCTTTTGTCCCACTGTGCATCGGTCAGAAACAACAAGAAGTTTTCGACAGTGAGGAGAAGAAGTGGAGGGATATACTGTACCGGTTGCTTAATATTATCCAGTTATTAGCCAAACAGAATTTGGCCTTCAGAGGACATTCGAGGAGATGATAGTGGCAATCGCGGGAACTTTCTGGAGTAAGAGATCCTGTTCTAATGGAACACCTGACAAAGATAAAGCTGGGAGCAAGAGTTCCAGTTTCATATCTATCTCCAGAAACCCAGAATGAATTAATAAACTTACTGGGACAGCAAGTTCGATCCACCATCATCCGTCGCATTCAAGAAGGTAAATATTATTGCGTAATCTTCGACAGTACACCAGACATCTCCCACAAAGACCAAATGAGCCAGGTTCTGCGATACGTAAATATTGAAGGAGAAATGGTCACCGTGGTAGAATCTTTTATCCTTCAAACCAAAAGGAAAAAATGCAGAAGATCTCAGCAACGATATAATCGCGAAGATAATATCAGGTGGACTGAACACACAAAACTTGGAGGGACAGGCTTATGACAACGCTGCCACAATATAAGGGATCCGCAATGGAGTTCAAGCCCGGATTCTTCATTCGTTGCATGCACAAACCACTCACTCAACTTGACGCTGCTTCTGAATCAGTGAATTCCGTGACGTTGTTTGGAACTCTGGAGAAGCTACTTGCCTTCTTTTCTGCATCAACTGCTCGGTGCAACGCTTTAGTTGCCGTCACAGTTCAAGCAGTGAAGCTGTCAAGACGCTTAAAAATAAGTTTGAGGAAGTTCTTGAGGTACTGGAAGAATTGACGGATTTATCTCAAACTTCCGAAACAAGATCGAGAGCCAGTCTTCTTCTGACAGCCATGTAGTCATTAAACTTCCTCACTTTTTTTGGCTTTTGGGCTGCAGTGCTACCTGAAGTAGATGACGCACAGATTTACCTGCAGCAACGAACACTGAGTGTGGATAAGTGTGCTCAGAAACTCTGCGCTTTAAAAGCTTTCCAAGTGGAAAGCAGAAACCGTTTCGTCCAAGCCGCAATCGAATTTTCTAAGACTCTGCAAAAAACTCGAAATCGAAGTCAAAACGAGAAGAATTCGCAGGAAAAACGCTTGCATGGCGATGAATCCGCAGATGGAGCTTTGTCTCACGAGCATGAACTCCGTCGAGAGGTGTTTGCATCATTTGACAAGATCATTCAAGAAATGACGACTCGATATAAGGAGCAAAGGACCACTGGAGCTTCTGCAGTTTATTCAAAAACTGAATCTGGGAATTTCGGTTCCAAATATAGTCATCTTGATTCGTATGTTTTCGACTTTGGCAATTAGTTTCGCTAGTTGTGATTGTGAGAGAAGTTTTTCGAAGTTGAAGCTAATCAAAAAATATCTCAGGTCCACTATGAGCTCCACTAGACTATCAAACTTGGCTATATTGTCGATTGAACAAGAATTGGCTGCAAATACTGATTTTGACAAAGTTATTTCTGACTTCGCTGCTCGTAAGGCCCGTAGAATCCGTTTGTGAAACCGCTGATCCTATTTTAATTTCAATAAAAGATACCTCATTGCCTGTGACATGATGTCTCGAAATTTATTTTTAATTCAGTATTGAATAAGGGCGGCAAAATGGGTCTCCCGCCCCGGGCGCCGAGATGGCACGCTACGCCACTGGTTGTTGGTCTTTGGACGCTCTCATGTGAAACTATCTGAACCCTCCACTATCAGACCTCCAAAAAAAGAATTCAAAAATATTTACCTTTCATAAAACAATAATTAAAAACCAAATATTTCGCCGAGTCAAATCATTCATCATGGAATTTTGTATGTGCGTAGTTTCCAACAATACAGTCAGTGCTTTTCATTTTCATCAATCAAAATATCTGACGGGGATTTTCCATTCAATAATGTAAGTTTATTTAAACGAAATTGATTCTGTCTATTTGCACACATGATTGATTGCTGCGTCACTAACGTTAGTATCATTTGTTGGCCAAAGTGAATGTGTCCTTGATGTGTGCTACAAGTTAAGAGAAGTTGGGTGATGGCTCGCCTCCCCCGCTGGGAGTATATATGTAGGATTATTGTCGTCCGCCTCCGCCCTATACGAATACGAAAGCCGCAAAGAGAGATCTAAATCAAAAAGTCAATTCATAGTTGTGTGTAGGTATTCTCTGGTGTGATGTATTGGGATGGGCATATATGTACATATGTGTTGTTTGCATTACGTATACTAAGGTTCTGAAGATCCTAAAGGCATTGTTACACATACTTGATAGATGTATCCAAGTTTTAGAACGACATTTTGGTGATTACGTTTAAGACTTAAATGTCTACTTCTGGGAATTGGACACGTCAAGATAGTAACGGGGATTAACACATCTCTATATGAGAGTATTTGTTTTGTATAATGACATAGCGTAATCCATTTGAAATTCTGTCGAAGGAATTGGAAATGGGATTGCGTTAAGTTGATTACTTTTTCTCCCATTTTAGAATTCTTCCTCATTTGTTATCGTGTTAAGTTCCTGGCTTGTTTTTCCCTTCTTAATCGGAGGTTGTAACAGGAGCACACTTAAAAATAATTGGAAGCAGGTTTTTACACTGAGCCTCAACAAATACAACAAAATTTAAGAATTTTCGAAAAGTCAGGTTCTTTTTCCGTGAAAGCAACAAATTTGTGGATTTTGATCTTTAGAATTTCAAATTTTTAGAAAAATATTCTACGAGGTCTGCTTTTCTACTTCTGGCTAGAATGGGGCTTACACAAAAGAAGTGAGATGAGCCCTGCTCAACCTCTTCATCTTGGCTTTATATACACAAGTCCGAATAGAGAATGTCCATTCTGCTCATGTGGGTTCCAATTGTATTGTGGCCCGTTAGGAATCCAATAAGGATGGATTTTAAACAATCATAATATTTTTATCGTCAATATATTCAGTCATAGGTTCCCCGAAATCACGACAAGGGTTGATTCTTGGTCATCTAACGTCCGATTGTTTTCGTTCGTTTTTCAAAAATCGAAATTTTGTATCAACTTTTGAAAGAATCGATCGATATTTTTCACTAATTTGCAATGATTATTACAAACTCAGCTTAAAACAAAATTTTAATTGAATATGTCAATTAAAGATCCGATTATATAGACTTAAGTTGACCTTTTCTCAAGGTTGTAATAGTTATTTTTTTAATCAAAATACAAAATACCTTTTATTTTCGCCCGCAGGAATTAGACGACCATTAAAATTACTTAGCACAGTGCGCACGTTAAGAAAAGTTGGAGAAGATTCAAAGGCAGATACTGAAGCAAATTGGTTTTGAATGCTGCCGTTCTTCTTAATCCATATTTAAGAACAAGGACATGCACATGAAAACGAATATGAAAAGCTGAGAGCAAAGAAATTTAATGGGTTAGAATTTTCAGACGAAAGATCATTGATGAATATCATAAAGAAAGTAGGAAACAAAATGGAGCCCTGAAGCACACCATAATTTATTTAATGAATTTGGAGCAGATATTGTGATGTACTTTTGTCAAAGGCTGAGGTTTTACTGGCGAGTTTATCGGGGTTCTATCTAAAGTAATACTAACTTCAGATTTTAACGTCAATATTCCATTATTTATAAAAATATCGAAAAGCAAATTTTAACTTAATTTACATTTATTAATTTATATATAATTCAATAGTTAAATGTCTTCTTTGTTGGTATCCTCGGTTTGTGCTTCTATGAATATTCGTCTTCCTTAGATATTCCTTTATTATTCGTCTTGTCACTATACGCAAGTGGATTGTAGATGATCAAGGGCTGTTTCTTCACACTAGATGCTGGCAGTCTTCAGATGGATCTGGCAATCATAGAGGATTCCGGCGAATCACAGACGAGTCTGGCAAATCAACGGACGAATCCGGAAAATCTACAGACGAATCCGGCAAATCAAAGGACAAATCCAGAAAATCAAAGGACAAATCCAGCAAATCAACGGACGAATCCAGCAAATCACAGACGAATCTGGCAAATCAACGGACGAATCCGGCAAATCAACGTACGAATCCGGCAAATCAACAGGCGAATTGTTACACGTGCCGCCAATAAAAACATAATTTAAAACACTCGTCGCACTTTGCACCGAACCTCATTTCCGTTATACTTACAGATATACCTACTTTGCATTTTTTCCACGGAATCAGTTAACATATTTTTCTTTCCAAATATCATTCCACAGAACTGTTCCAAATATCATTTCACAGAATTATTTTATTTCATTTATGCAACTCTGCAACACAAATCAATTTTTCCATAGAATGTAATTTTTGCAAGCGTTACATATTTCATATACATTGCTAGGTTTAATGCTTTATTAAAACACATTGTTACTTTAGTCTTAAGATAGATTCGATTCAATAAAGATTATTTTTTTATTCAAAATAAGATTTATTCATTTTTAACTGCGAATCTGGCAAATCAACAGACGAATCCGGCAAATCAACAGATGAATCTGGCAATTCAACAGACGAATCCGGCAAATCAACGGACGAATACGGCAAATCAACAGATGAATCTGGCAATTCAACAGACGAATCTGGCAAATCAACGGACGAATACGGCAAATCAACGGATAAAATCCGGCAATAGCTTGTGTTAATTTGTTTGTGACCCCTTACCACTGGTGGTGGGGAAGTCTTCAAACTATCTCACTTAATTACCTTCCTTTGCTCGATCTCGATGTTCCCTTGTTGAAAGTCCGCAACACTCTATTACTCGATGTTGCCCTGGTAGTGCATTATATTTACATATTACGTTAACTCCTGCTGCGCTTATAGTTCCAGTGCAGATGAACGGTAGGAGGTTGGTCGGTTCTTCTCATCATCGTGGTTTATCGAGGTTCTTAATCGTCGCCCAGTTGCTGCTTTCAGTGGAGTTCTTCCTTCTTCGTAGTTCTTCTCCTGCTTTGAGTTCACCACACCTAGTATTTGTTGTTGTTATTGCGTAGACAGTGTGGTGTAATTGTGGTACTGATCTATTTCTACTGATAAGCTCCTTTCTAATCAGTTGCTGGTCATGGCTTGAAGTCGACACATGCTATGGCAGTATATTATCTGTTCAGTAAGTATTTATTTTATTTAGTTTTTAACAGGTCCGTAGCAAGAGGGGTGGCAGAATTGTAATGCTTCATTACAATATGACACAATGGCCTAATGAGGTTAGAGGCGATAATAAACTAATATTATATTTATCAGGGTCAAAGGAATGAATGATGCCCTCAATTTTGTCATAACAAACGCAAATCTTGCAAATTCAGCCAGACTCATGGCACAGCGCGCTGCGGCTAGAAGCGCACACTTGACCGACATAATATTCCATACAAAATGGGAAAGACCATTAATACGAGTATAATCAATCAATGAAATATAAATTATGAATTGTATTTCATTTAAAGGATATTGAAAAAAAAAATCGACCTGGTACATAAAATGCCCTGAAAAATAGTGCTCTAATTTCAATTTTTCCCACTTAAGAATAACGAAACCTTATTTTGGTTATTCAAATTAGCATCCGCCTGTCCTTATAAAATAAAATGCACGACTGGATCGCACGAACTTGCTCTTATATAAAAGTACTTTGGAATTTAAGATACATTTTATAAATATAAAGCATGGATTTAATGAGATAATAATGTTCAACTGCATAAAATGTATGTAACTAGGATATTATTATGTTTATACTTCATTAGTCTATTTGAGATTGTTAACTCTAATTGATGTAAATAAATAAATATATAAATAAATAAATATCTCAAAATTGCCGTCTGGTTTCCGAAAAAGTATGAATTTATGCAAATAAACCTTAAAAAATCGTTTTATTATTAAATAAATGTTTTATATAAGAAATTTCTCTAAAATTTTTCAAGAAAAAAATGTGGGATGCGGATTTTAATTATTTAATAATATTGGGTTTAGGAAATAATTTCAAAAAATAATCGTTCATAGGTTTTGAAGATATTGATTAAAAAATTTTTTTTTTTTTTTTTTTTTCAAAAAAAACCAATAAATATTTTTTCGAATATTTTTATATACAATATTATTTTAAACTTAAGGGGACTCCTGCTAAAAATTTTGGGATAAAATCCTTAGAGCCGTTAATGAGAAAGTCGAAAATTAAAAAAACGGGTCTATGGCAGGTACCCCTAATAACATTTTGCCCCAAAATTTTTTTCGACCAAAATGTAGTCCATGTCCATAATATCACACTTAATTTTTTTCATCAAAATCGTTAGAGCCGTTTTCGAGATAAATAAGATTTTGCATGACGGGTGTATGGGGGGTACCGTTAGTTTTGGAGCTAAAAAAAAAATTTCAATTTCTCCTCTAGGGAATCACCGAAAATCCTTAACTACCGAGATTGAAAGAAATAGGTCTAGGGGTTTAGGCTGTAGTGAGAGGTACAGACATACAGACACACTGAAACATGTTTTTTGTGTACTAAATTTTCCTTAAAATTTTTATAAAAAAAATTGATATGCAAATTGTTATTATTTAATAAAATACATTTTTAAACGTAATTTAAAAATTTAATTTTGTATCGGTTTTCAAGATATTGAATTTTCAAAAAAAAAATATTTTATTATTTTTTTAAAAATCCAAAAACTATTTTTTTGAAAAAAATTTTTAGTTTATATTTTTTCAAATGCAAAGCAGCTCCTGCATAAAAATTTTGGTTAAAATCGTTAGAACCGTTGGTGAGAAATTCGAAAATCAAAAAAACCGTTCTATGACAGGTACCCCTAATAACATTTCCCCCCAAATGTTTTTTTCACCAAAATGTAGTCCATGTCCATAATATCACATCTAATTTTTTTTATCAAAATCGTTAGAGCCGTTTTCGAGATAAATAAGATTTTGCATTACGGGTGTATGGGGGGTACCCTTAGTTTTGGAGCTAAAAAAAATATTTCAATTTTTCCTCTAGGGAATCACCGAAGACTCTTAACTACCGAGATTGAAAGCAATAGGTCCAGTGGTTTAGGCTGTAGTGAGAGGTACAGACATACAGACACACCGAAACATGTTTTTTGTGTACTAAATTTTACTTAAAATTTTTATAAAAAAAATTGATATGCAAATTATTAGTATTTAATAAAATACATTTTAAAACGTAATTTAAAAATTTAATCGTGCATCGGTTTTCAAGATATTGAATTTTCAAAAAAAAAATTGTATTATTTTTTTAAAAATCCAAAAACTATTTTTTCGAAAAAAATTTTAGTTTATATTTTTTTAAATGCAAAGCACCTTCTGCATAAAATTTTTTGTTAAAATCGTTAGAGGTGTTGGTGAGAAATTCGAAAATCAAAAAAACCGTTCTATGACAGGTACCATTTCCCCCCAAATTTTTTTTTCACCAAAATATAGTCCATGTCCATAATATCACACTTAATTTTTTTTATCAAAATCGTTAGAGCCGTTTTCGAGATAAATAAGATTTTGCATTACGGGTGTATGGGGGGTACCCTTAGTTTTGGAGCTAAAAAAAAAATTTCAATTTCTCCTCTAGGGAATCACCGAAGACCCTTAAGTACCGAGTTTGAAGAAAATACGTCTGGTAGTTTAGGCTGTAGTTCGAGGTACAGACATACAGACATACAGACAGACAGACGGAATTGTCAGACCCACTTTTTTCGTCTTCGCTATCATCGTAATGTCAACTTTGATCAAAATCTCGAGTTCGATTTTTTTTCCAAATGCAGAACTTGCCCTATAGTACCTATATCGCAAGTAAAAAGTACATATTTACTTTGGCAAATCATGTACCTATTTTTTTTTTTTTTTTTTTTTATTATAATGCACTCATGCTCAAGGGTATGTTTATAGACCCTTATAATGTTAAACACAGCACGGGCGATGGGGAAATTAGGGAGGGAGAGAAGGAGGTGTCGATGAACATTGGTTTTGAATGTTTGCAAATTGAAATGCCGAGGGAAAACTGTGCCGGGTAAGTTATGCCATAATCGTGTTGTGCGGTGCGACTAAAAAACGAATCTCTATATTTGACGGTACGACCAAAGTTAGGCTCAAGGGTGAACTGATGACCATTCCTAGCGAAGCGGGTATTACGGGTGAATTGATAAAGGGCAGGAATACAACTGGCTACTTCGAGTGAGCATTGCTTGTGAAAGAAGCGATAAAATAGTGAAATTCATGAAACATTCCGACGATGTTCAAGAGATGGGAATGAATCCGTTTTGGGAAATATTGCTTGAGAAATCTCATGGCATTCTCTTTTTAGCATTAATTATTAAAGTAGTTGTCTTATCCATTTAAAAATAAATTTTACGCTGATGAACGTTTTGCTCTAAAGGAGAAGATATATCAAATAACGAAATAATTTATGTTTAAGTGGAGTGATTGAATTTAGTTCAATTGAAAGTTCAAATGACCTCTCAACTGTCCACTGGCCCACTGTCGAACCTGGGCGAAACGTCTTATGGACCTGAGATCATTTGAACTTTTTATTGAATTAATTTTCCTCTTATAATTTTTACTTTAAAAAAGTTCTTAAACATAGGAGCAATTTCATGCGACGCAGTCGTATATTTAATTTTTTATTGATTCCCTATTTTGTGTTCATTATTTGAGGCTTAGTTTTTATGGAGAAACTGATTTGGCAATGTATGTTTAAAAATCCAGGTCATGAAATTCACTTGAAGCTCAAGATTTTCTATTTGTATTCAAAAAACCTTTAAATGTTCCTTAAAACAATAGTTTACCAAGTACAATTAATTAGTAGTAAGCAACTAAATGGTTCATGCTTTCCTTCAAATTTCAAAAGTACAATGAAACATTCTATTAGAATTTTATATTTTGTCCATAAGAAAATATAAAACTAAGTTTGATGCCGCAACGATTTGTGTAGAACCAGGGTCTATAGTGACTTATAACTTTTCAGTATAGCTACATGCATGTTTTCGCAACCTAAAATTTCTGCCGAGTTCAAAATGCTCAGATGTGATGCACTTTTTCATGAAGGTATACTTTTGGCAAAATCCTCGCCAAATGCAATGTTCCAAAAAAAACCTTTTATGTTTTTAGGTGATATAGGCTGGTAATTGAACTCCACACTAACCATTATGCTACATGGTCTACTCTGGGAAGTTCAGTTTCAAAAAGAATAATTTTTATCATTAAAACTAAAATTTTCTTAAAAAAAAACAACACTAATCAAAACTCTAGTAGTCCCAATGTTTGAGTGTGAATTAATCACACAAAAATACAAAAACACATGAGTTTTTTGAAAATATTTATTCGCATATCAAAAATGAAGATTAAAAACCATTGCAGACTAAAATTTCCATGGTATCAAATGAAATACCATATTCAAAACCCCAAAGCCCACCGTCAGCCACGCTACAACTGTATCGCACTAAATGGTTTTCAGCTTAGAATATAGCAACGGCAAATCTACATAATATTACCATACTCGTACCATATCTACTCCAACCATTATCGGATTGCAAATATTTATTTTCCTCATAGGACTTTTTTTTTAGTTCTCTTTCTCATCACCATTCACCAATGTCATCAATAGAACGCTCGTTCTAGCCAGCCATCCAGTTGGTTCGATTGTGCCACCACATAAAGGATAAGGGATTTCATGTGCAATTTGGACTCCGAGCCACGACAAAAAAAAAACCGATGCTATTGCAAATAAAAAATTAATCAAGCAAAGTGCACTGGGCTCTAATCTAAAGCAAATTTAATCTAGTGAAAAGTCATCTGAGCAAATGCAACGACCATCGACCAATGAATATGCCTCTGAAGAGTCTGTATTTGTATGAAATAGCTTAACTATGTGCAATATAGGGTCAGAGTTTTGTGGGGGCAGACTCGTTTGCGAGTGCATGAATCAAACTTCCTAGTTCACCATTTTGATTTTCATTAGATTCAATAAATTGAAACAAATTGCTTAAATTTTGTTATTGGCTAAAGTCTATATGTGAACGAGGCAGGGTTGCAATGAATATTGTTCTCTGTCTGGTTATTTCAATTGAGTAGATATTGTTATTGCAAATAAAAATTCAATTCACAAGGTTGAATGGAATTTGAGTAATTTAGTTATATGATTATAAAAATATTTTAAACAAAATTTGAATTAACGTTGCGATGGTAAATGTAATAATATCCTTACAGTAATCACGAGTGCAATGTGGAAAATTTATGTTCAAGTTCGGTTTTATAATATGTCTTCAAAAACGAAAGACGAGGTGATACGCAGACACCATGGGTCAATTGCCATTTAGACGCCGCGAACACCACCTGGACCACCGTGGTCAGTTGGTTGAAATCAACTGAAAAATGTCACAGTTTTCCTTAAACTTTTTCCTGACGGTTGTACATTGAGAAATGAAAATCATAGCGTGGAAAAAGTTGTGGAACATATTTGTTTTTCCAATCCACATTTTAGTACCTACCTCTCGTTGCGGATTTCATGCCAGTGAACCAGCAGTCACTTTTATATGAAATTTTCATTTTCACTTGAACTGAGTACTAGGCTTTACTTAGAATTAAATTCTCAACACCTTCTATGTATAGTTTTACACAGTCTTAAGGCTCTATAAGTCGTTGCGAACTCTTTGAATCTCAGGAATATGTCTACATTTAGTTTAGTTTAGTTTATTTCATCAAGCAGAGTTTTACAATCTCCTATAGATTACAACTTGTATAGTATAGTAAAATATGTACAGTAAATTTCATTTTATATATATAAATAAATATTTATTTAAATAAACTATGTGTCGATATATAACAAAACAAGCATGACATTTTTTTTAAAGCTATCTCTTGAACAGAGTTGAAAAATATCTAGAGAGGGTAAAACACTATTTGTCACTTTAATGCAACGGGATATGGGTTCATTTCTACAATAGTTATTTCTAGAAAATTCATCACGTAGGTAGAAAAACATACGGAGACTTCTGCAAGGAAAATACAAGTTAATACGTTCAAGCAAATAAGAACAATTTATGTGATTGCTTAAGATATCTTTTATCATCATTATTGAAAAATATTTTCTTCTTAACTCAAGCGTTTGCATACCAAAGAGCTGGCATCTTACATTATATGGAGGTCTATCAATACTCCAATTAAGCTTATTAAAAGCGTATCTAGTGAAAGATTTCTGTACTCTTTCTATTCTTAAGGAATGAGTGTTATAAAAAGGATTCCAAACAACACTACAATACTCCAGATTAGATCTGACAAAAGCAGAGTAAAGGTATTTGAGCGCGTAAGGATCAGAAAATTCCTTTGTATTTCTTCGTACAAAACCAAGCATCTTATAGGCTTTATTAACTATAAAATCAATGTGAAAATTAAAAGAAAGCCTATGATCTAATATGTATAACTCCTAAGTCTTTTTTTTGAGTAACTTTTTCTAAAATAATATCATTAATTGAGTAATCAAACAAAATGTGTGATTTTCTTCTAAAACACGTAAAACTTTGACACTTAGAGACATTCAAAAAGAGTAA
Source organism: Chrysotoxum bicinctum (assembly GCA_911387755.1). Classification (NCBI taxonomy): domain Eukaryota; kingdom Metazoa; phylum Arthropoda; class Insecta; order Diptera; family Syrphidae; genus Chrysotoxum; species Chrysotoxum bicinctum. Next base: position 2,318,553 of record OU426987.1, read on the forward strand.
ATTTCTATCACACCATACTGCTAATTTATTTAGATCTTCTTGCAATAATAGACAATCATCAACAGATTTTATGACTTTAAAAATTTTAACATCATCAGCATACAACAAATAATTAGAAAAATTAATAGTATCAGGAATATCATTTATAAAAAGTATGAAAAACAAAGGTCCAATATGACTCCCCTGTGGAACACCTGATGTTACTTTGATAGCTTTAGATTTGAATTTATCTATTTTAACGAATTGGATCCGATTACTCAGATATGAACTTATCCATTTTAAAAAATGAGAATGGAATCCTAGCAAAGAAAGTTTATGAACAAGAATTTCATGATTTACCCTATCAAAGGCCTTAGCGAAACCTGTGAATACTATGTCTGTCTGATAACCCTTTTCAAATCCTTTTACTACAGAGTTACACAAAACAGTGAGATTAGAAGCTGTTGATCTGCCTGACACAAAACCGTGTTGAGATTCAGCAATTACATTTTTGGTAAAAAAATAAAGCTTATCACAAACAATCTTTTCAAATACTTTTGGAATAACAGATAGCTTACAAATCGGTCTGTAATTACATACTTTTTGTCTTGATCCAGATTTGAAAATTGGAGAAATAAAAGATGTTTTCCATTCATCTATGAATTGACCAGTTCGAAGAGACAAATTAAAAATCCAGCAAAGGGGTATCGCGAGAGATGTTGCACATTTTCTAATGATTTTAGGAGAAATACCATCCGGTCCAGCACTTTTATTTTCATTTATACCTCTTACGGCTTCAGATACTTCCATTCTACTTAAGTTGATGTTTCCAATATCAACAACATTAGGTGGTAAAAACTGAGGAAGTACACTAGGTGACGTAAGAGAATAAACTGATTTAAAATAATCAGCAAAAAGATTGCATATAGTTGATAGATCACTGGAAGTACAACTGCAAAATTCCATGCAATTCGGTAATCCAGTTGATTTTTTCTTTGTGTTAACAAATTTCCAAAAATGTTTACTATCAACCTTGATTTGTGATTCAGCATTTAATATAAAATTATTATATGTTAAGGAAAACTTAATTCAAATAGCGGACTTTCTTAGATTTTTTAACTAATAGCAAGCATCTTCTAATTTTTCTATTCTATAGTATGTGGATCTGATTGTCTTGCTATCACTTTCAAATTATCTTAAATCGTCATCTACAGATTCAAAACTTATAGTTAACCCCTTTGGTCAATCATTTAGTGATGCCATTAATAATCCCAACTTAAATATGTCCGCACAATTCTGTTGCTTCCCTTTTGACATAAGTCTACTCTCACTATCTTTTTAGATGAATTTTCTTCTGGTTGCGATGGCATTGGAAACATATTTCTTAAAAAAATGTGTAAGCGCACTGCCCAAACCACTTTCAATTCTTTTTCGAGCCTCTTTCACCAGAAGTTTTGCCTACTTTATGTAAATGCTCATTTATTTTCCGCACAAGGAAGGCAGTAGGAATAAAATCTCCAATTATTGTCGTCTGATATCAAACTCTCATCAAGCTCTTTGTAATAGTTTCTACACTTCAGTGTGTTTTCACTTGCGACTTATAGTATTAAATCAAGTTATGCATTCGGAAAAAAAATCGAACTGGAGATTTTGATCAAAGTTGACATTACGATGATAGCGCAGACTAAAAAATTTGGTCTCGCAATTCTGTCTGTCTGTCTTTTCCACTACAGCCTAAACAGCTTCGCCGATTTTCTTTAAACTTGGTAGACAGTATTTTTAATTTTTTCCCCCCACACGTTTTTTTCTTTTTTTTTAAGACCAAAAATGACGGTACCTGCCATACGATTTTTTTTCGAAATCTTATTAATATTTTTTTTTTCTCAAAAACTGTCCCACAGATTTAAGAAAAAATAAAGAAAAATCATTTAGTTAAAGCTAGGAAATGGTTGAAAAAAAAATTCTAAAAAATGGTTATTTTTGGTACCCCCCTCGGAATCATTTTTTTTGATTTTTGATTTTCTCAAAAATGGTACAACCGATTTTGATAATTTTTTTATGCTTAAGCTCCCCTACAATTTGAATATTATTGTGTTTTAAAATTTTGCAAACATTTTTTTTTGGATTTTTAAAAAAAATTCAAATTTTTTTTTCAAAACTCAATATTTCAAAAACCTCATGTTTGATTTTTAAAAAACTTGATAAATAAATGTTTTTTAGTATAAAATACAAGATGTAATAAAAAACTATTTATTTTACCTAAAAATAACGGTACTCTCCATACAAATGTTAAAAAATGGTTTTCGAAAATCGTAGTTTTTTCGAAATCGCTTCCGAGAATTTTGCAAACAATTTTTTCTTTCTATTAATTTTTACGATCTATAATTTAATAAAAAAAAAATTGGAAGCAAGATAATACTTACTGTACCTGCCATAGAATCACTTTTTTCAAATTTAGAGTTTCTCATTATCTACATGACGGATTTTAATGAAAATTTTTATAGAGAAGCTTATAAGAAGTTTAAAAACATTGCATTTCAAAACTTAAAAAAATAATATTGTTTGAATTTTTGAGAAAAAAAAAACACAATTTTTTTTGGAAAATTCGATAAATCAGAAAAGGCTCAATATTTTTTTTGTAAATTTAATTTTTATTCGAAAATATAAACTTTAACTTGACGTACCAGAATTTTTTCTTAAAAATATTTTAAGAACTTTGTAGGTATATAAAAGCTTATTTTTTTAAGAAACCAGTACAACTTATAATTTTTGTTCTTGCATAAGCTAATATTTGCTTGAATCACATGGCATCCTGTTTTTAGCTCCAACTACTAAAGAAGTTGTTCTAGTCTGTTAAAAAATTTATTTTATGCTTATGAACAGTTTTTCTCTAATAACATTGGCGCAAAATTTTAATTGAATTAGTACGATGCTAAAGCTGTTTTAGTATGATACTAGGTTAAAACAACAAATTTTCAAATTTTAATCGAATATAGCATCATACTTTCTCTACCCTTTTACTAAAGTTAAAATCATCGAATACCTACTTTATTTTTTTAGTATCGTGCTAGCTTTATATGACTCTTTGACATATACAAACATCAAAAAAGGTTCGCTTACTTACTTTTTTACACGAAATGTCATTGTTTTAGGTGTGTTCAGAAGCAATTTATTAAAAAAATTCTTTTAGTACGATACTAGTTAGAAATTGTTTAAAATTTAGAATGAGTTAGTAAACTACTATAAAGTTAGCAAATTGTTAACTAGTATCATACTAATACCTTAATAATAGGCTGTTTAAAATTTTGCGCCATTAATTTTTGAAATTCTTAGTCGTTTACATAAGAGCAAGTTCGTGCGACCCGGTCGTGCATTTTATTTTTGAGGATAGTCCACAACAACGAACTTAACTCAATTCGTTTCTATGATGCGACGACTTCTGAAAATAGGCGTCGAAGTCGATGTTGTCACTACCGACTTCAGTAAGGCATTCGAAAATATCTCTCACTAAATTTTGCATGTTATACTTGAAGATTTAGGTCTTCCAGCATTGTTCTTTCAATTGGTGTTGTTGCAATTTATTTGTTTTATATCGCGAATTAAACACTAATTAAGAAGATCGAACTAAAAGACCGCGACTTTGGATGTTCGTATCCAACAATTCAATAGATTAAATCGAAAAGAAAATTAATTGCACTTAACCGGTGTGCCTCGCGGTAGGTAAATTTCGAAATGAGTAATGAGATGGGAAAGTAAACAGATGATAATAATCTGTCAGAATTGGTCGTGTTCGAAGAAAATTGCAACACGGCAGCAATTAAAGTGCTACCACCGGTTTCGTTCAGCGAAGGGTGGGTTCGGGTTATCGAATCTAGTTTTTTATTGATCGAGCGCTGGATCAATTAAATTAAATGAATTTTGATTAATTTCGGATAAACGATATAAAGTACAGGGGCGTACTTCGATGGGCGCCAGGAAGTTTTTATCAAAGGTGAAACTTACCAAAACCTGAAACAAATGAATTTCCTCTTCTAAATTCAATAAGAAGGCACGATTTAAAATTTCAAAAGAAAAATTATGAATTTATTAGGGAAACCTTTTTGGATTATAGGTGAAAAACCCTAAATTTTTTCAACAATCAATTAACAATTATATATAAAATTGGCAAAAGGCCAAATTAAAAAAATTTAAATGGAAAACAGTTTTTAGTTTTATAGTTGAACAGTAACGTTATGTAGGTACCGTAAAACACAAGAAGGACCGTAGATGACTTTGGGAAAGATTCCCGAAACACAAAGAATTAACTGGGTTTTAAAGTACCGTCTTTTCGGGACACGAAAGGTTAAAAAAGAAAGGTCTAGCGGGGTATTTATTTGCCCAAACTGGCTTCCAAGAAAAACGACTCAAAATTTTCTACACACAAGAATACTTATCTTATTCTCAAAAATGGGATTTTCCTCTCGAGTTTTCTGGCCCACCTGCCCTAACTCTTGAAAATGGATGCGTCTCTTTCCAGATTTTTCTCCTCGAAATCTTAATTATCTGAGCCCTCTCGATCTTCTCTGAGCTCCAATGATTTCCTCACAAAACAATTTTAGTATTTTGAATTTGCAAAAAATTAAGCGAATCAAACTGATTTTTCTTTCTTCTCGAAGCTTTTCTAAAGCGATCTGTCTCGAACCAAATCTAATTGAAAAGTGTCATCATGGCGGCTTCCCTCATTCATTTTCGCTTTCTCCCATTGTTTCTTTCTCTTTTTAACTCTCTCTGTAGTGGCGGTGTTCGGTCACGGTTATAACGCAAAACTTCGCCTATTGGCTGACAGCTTGCTCCGTTGTTGAACCCAATCCACTCTCTCATTCCTAACTCTTAATCCCTAGTGAAAGGGATCATTCACAATGGGGATAGCTCAATGAACGAATTCAGCTCACCTCCGTCTAATTCCAATACAGCTTCATCGGAGAATGAAAAATCAGGTTCACACGAGCAATGCCCCATCCCATACCGACCAGTTTAAAATGGAGAAAAGTCTCTAGGACGGATGCATTTCCAGCATTTGTCATTCTTAAATGGTGAGGAAAATTCCATTTCTCGCGAAAAATTACATTTAATTGAAACCGTAGACCTTCTTGCAGATTTGGGGAATTGGAGGAATCACCTAACAAAGTCATCTTCGTGTATCTTGTACAGGTACTTTATGGTGGGCTCTCGGCCATTTCGTTGAGTGTTCCTCGTTTTGACTTGTCCGTCAAGTTATCTTCAGTTTTGTGGACCACCTGTCACACCTATCGTTGAAACTGGACCGCCTGTCCCATGTTTTATCATCTTATGAGTAGAAATCCTGTTTCGTTGCTTTTCCAAGATGCTTTAGGAGTAGGCCTTGGCTGATGGTCCAGGATCATACTAACTCTGCCAGCATTTTGGAGCCGCAATACAAATGGAGGGGTTGTGGGAAAAAAAAAGGAAACGAATAGGCTGGTGAACTTTGTTGTGGCAAAATTTACCGCAACAGTGTGATCCTACTTGACGAGCTGCCTATGACGTGCAGTGTTGAGAGGCTTTGCATCCCATTTTAGCCAACTCGGGCGTTCCACAGACATCGCTATCTTCGTCCACTCTAGTTTATCTTCGGCATCTCCAATGGTTAAACCTTTTCTACCATTCATGAAGATTGATTACAGCATAACAGTTAATCGACTTAAACAACTTCGTCATCTGAACGCCGTCGCGTTGGTTTGTTATAAACATAATCTTTCTCTGCCAAAGAGGTGACATAGACCAATATACGGAACCTAAGATCTGTTCCCATCTTTCGTCTTTCTACATACCAAACCATCTATGCCCATTTTAGTCTAAATACGAGAATGTTAAGTTTAGCCAGCAGTAAACAGCACATCCTTGACTTTAACCCCAAATCGTTCCTCACTCAGAAAAATCTTTCCCTATACCTTCACTTCATTAGGCTAAGTTAGTACTGTTTAAGTTCATTTAATAAATGATATATTTTTAGTCAAGGGAATAAATAAACATATTAAAAAGAAATTATGTATTTGAAGTCAAATTTTGGGGAAATATTTAATCTCAAAGAGAAATATATTGTTTCAGTTCGAAGGAATTTTCCAATTTTGTTGAGTTCGGCTAACGTCCAAAATATCAAAGTAGGAACTTAATCTCCTCAATGTAATTGGCAGACAGAAAAGATAAATCGAAGTCTTATTCCCATGGTGGCCAAGGTATTAGATTCTGATTAAACGACAGGATATTAGGAAGATCGGATTCGCAGCAATCACCACCTTGATCACACTCTCATCGTGAAAGAATAAAAAGAGAGAATTTTGGAATTGCCTTAGGAATTCTTTTGAACAAAAGTTAAGCAACGAAAATGTTATGTTTTTATGATATCAGACAGAAATAAGGCTAGCGAACAAAAATATTTCCATTTTCCTTAAGCCTTATTCTAAACGACCCGTTTTTTTAATATTTTTTTTTTGTTGATTTTTGCTTTCTATAAAAAATGTCGCAGGTTCGCTTCGAAAGCTTTTATCTAACGCACTTTCAAGGGGTTATGAGTACACTTATTGGTTTTGAATGTCTGCATTCCACATTCGTGTAGTACGGCTAAAGAAAGAACATTTTTAATTGACAGTACGAGTATTTCCGAAATTGGGCTCAAGGGTAAACTGATGAGCAGTCCTAGAATCACGGGTATTACGGTTGAATTGTTTCAGGGAAGGAATGCAACTGGCTATTTCACTGCTATTTGTCATCATCCCGGTCACTGTCTATGGTGCAGAGGCTTTTATCGAAAGTAGATGAGAACGCTTTAAAATGTTTCGAGAGGAAAATTCTCTGTGTGATCTTTGGTCCCGTATGCATAGACAGGGAGTGGAGGAGAAGATATAACCATAAACTGTACGGTCTGTACAGCGAAACTGACCTAGTCAAACGAATCAAATTCCAACGACTGAGATGGCAAGGTCACGTAGATCGAATGGACCCAAATGCTCTTAATAATAATAATATAATTAGTGTATTTTACAAAATAGCCGCAGTCTTTGTCTTGTAATTGGTAGGTAGGTAGGTAGATACTCGTATCACCTGTGGCCCAATTAGTGATGAAGTACGCCATTTTGATAACATAACTCGTATGAACCTGGTGATGGAATTGGCATGTGAAGTTGTGGACATTCTCACGGAGTCTCGAAATTGAATTTAACGTTTTTTTTTTAAGTAATTACGAAGAAGCATGTCCTTTTTATCTTGAATGATACATCTGTTGCATAGTTCTTGCTGTTAATCTGTAAAAGTGATGGTATTTCGTTGGTTCCATAATAAAGGACATTATTTCTTTCTTTGAAATTCAAAGTAAATTGCGCAAATTCCATCATATGTATGTAATTTAAATCAACTCCAAAAATACCATTACCGAAAAACCCACCCTAGAATTTCCTGCATTTCAGTCTGGCTGAAGGAATTGCAAATTAATTATTAATAACAAAGCAACTCTAACACCAACGAAGAATTTGAATATTAACACCGCACTTAAGTTCGACATTAAATATTTCATCAAAATCCGAACACCTGTGTAGTGTATAATCTCGTATTGCTCTATAATCGAATTCTTACATTGACACATAACTCACCGGACACCGACCACATGAATTCTATCAAAATTCAATTGCATAGTTACAAGGGAATCTCGGAATCGATTAAAATGCTCATAACTGTCACTTTGTGCGTCCATTTGCAGCACATATTTGCTAATATGACTGTGTGAGTGTTTTCAAGAGATACTGTAAATATTTTGCCATTCCGCAGCATTGAAATTCCAATCAGATATCTATGCAATAAAAATGAATTTCTGCGGTGGAATTCTGTGACACCTCTATGGATACCATAGCTGTAATGTTACTGCTACCACCTGGGGTATGAATTAAAATCGGCCTATTTGGTCGGTTATTACTACTGCTACCAACCACTTTTGTTGCGGAGTGCCCCTGCACTATTCTCTGCCGGTGTATGTTTCCGATCTGTATTCCCATTACCACTGCCTCCATGGTTCACTCTGAACGGAATACAGATACAAATACCAGTGTCCATTAATAATTTCCCGAACAATGTTCATTTGCAATAATTTTCATTATGCTCGCAGCGGGAACCTGAAATAATTTGCCAATCTGTTTGTGTACACATAATAAATTATTGTCAGTCAGACGACCTGCGCTTCGTCCTGAATTAATCCTTTTTTATTAAAAACAAAAAGTGTATTCCATTGGCCGGCCGATTGCGGTGGTTTCATCAAAATCAGCTTGCTGCTGTTGACCATTTACGACATTACGTGTGTTCTGATGGGTCGGATAGGAAGATGGATTCCGTCGATGCGCATAGCTCAGATCAGAAGTCAGTCATTCAGTTATTCTCATTCAATCGAGGAAACGACCATTTGTGGGTCATTAAATTTGCTAAATGATTGATATTGGTTCAAAGGTGGTTTGTGTGTTCTAGCCTACAATACCGAGCTGGTAAAGTAGAAGCACGAACAGGATAGGTAAATACCTAACATAAAGTGTCAACAAGCAGTTTGAGGTAATGGTGATAGTGGTTCCGAGATCCGGTGCATTGGATTCATCCTGGACGTGTAATCGTGACGGATATGAAAGGTCCAGTTTGGCTGACATCTCCGGTTAGTATTTAATGAATTGAGATCGGGACAACACGCTGTTTGCTTTATTAAAAATAAATGAGTAAATATGTATCAGTATGTGTACGCACTTGAATATGAGAGAAATCACAACATGGTAAGCAAATAAACCATAGGTATAATTATTATTGTTTCGCCTGTCACTTTCAGGAGCACTCAAAAAGTAAGGCAATAATTATTTCCCGTGGCAGAGTATGGGAAAAGCACAGGTTCGTTTAACTTTTCATCTCATTTTGTAAGTATAGGTTAAATTGCTTAAAAAAATAAATTATGGGAGGTTCCAATGAGAGCATTAAAGAGTTTTAATTGACATCTGAAAAAGGTGACAGTAAAGAGTAAAAGAAAAATTTAAAAATCATACAGTGACTTTTTGTGGATGCAAAGATCTTTCGACAGATGTGACAATGTTATTTTTTAACGTATCCACCGAGTGAAAAACGTTGTGTGAAAATTGGTCGTTCAAATGATGATGTTAAAGCACCTAAATGGTTTCTGCACATTTACACAATGTTGAATTTTTTGGTTGAAAAATTAAAAACTTTTAAATAAATGAGGGTATCGTGATAATTTATTTTTCAGCTTGAAGAAAATGTCCGTCCAGAAGATACCCGTTGTTAGCAGAGTTGTCGACATAGGCTCGATTGCTCTCAGTCTTCTGGAAATTATCCGAATTGGATGGTAGTACAAGCAAAGGGCCTAATGGGATTCCTCTATACTTTTAAAAATTGTTCTACTGAGATTGCTGCACCACTTTCTATAATTTTCTATCCAATTTTTGGAAAATTGGAAAATTTCGTTTTTGCCTCCCATCAGTGTTAAGCCAGGAAAAATGAAACTACCAACTGATATGTAAGCTGTTTCAGAAATATATGAGAAATAAGCTTGATATCACATTCGTTTCGGAACGGAACAAGCATGGGCTTGTGGCAGGAAAGTCAACGGCAACAAACTTAGCTTTAATAACAAACGTTATTATACCAACATAGTTGCGTAAAATTAATCACTCTATCAGAGGATGTAATAATTTTTGCAAATGGCGTCGTACCTCAATCATATTCGATATTTGAGAACTAGACAGCTGCAGTATACAAACAGATAAGCAATGTAGCACTATACATCGCAAGAGCGTTGAATAATTGTGTCAATTTTGTTGACCAATATTCCACAGACCGATTACAGATCATTTAGCGCAACGTGAATTTCGACGTCGATTTCCTTATTGTGTCACGCCAACTGGGAAAATATTCCGGCGCTTAGCTACTCGGCTCGAACAGATTGGAACCAAAGGAGACCATGCAGTAACTGGACGCCACTGGACTGCCGATGTCGCTGAGGCGAACCTTACGGGGAATTTTAGTAAAAGACTTTGCGTCGACGGAGTTTACATGATAGCTGTTGTGAGGACCTTGCTTGGCATGCTTGTAGGAACGTGGCTAGGTACGCCGGATTGGGGTGGTCCTTGTTCTCACACAGCCGGTCGTATAGTGCAGATCGAAAAATATATTTCATGCCAAGACTAAAAGTAACAAACGGACGGACTAAATACCTCACCCTACTCAACTGAAGTGGTCCAAATTTCTGGTTTGATCACACTAAATCATAAATACTCGTATAAACACCGACATCTTGCACACTCACCCACATACTTATACTATTCTCAATTAATTTAGGTACTCTCATATAATGATCGTTCTAATGGTTACTACTCGTAATATTATGTTTGTTTACTTTGTTTCGTTTTCTTCCTAACTTTATTTTGAAGATTTTTGTTTCTCAATATATGTGTAGTTGCTTTTGTTTGCCAATAGTTATTCTTAGTTTTCTTTTAAACTAATTTGTAAGTGAATGAATAGGTAATAGACACTTTACTTCAATTAAGTTAATTCAATTCTGTTTTTTTTTTTTCTCTTCTCATTTTTTGTATCAATTTCGCGACCCTAGAACAACAAGGTTCTAAGTCACCAAAGTGTGTTTTGAAAAAAACGCATCTGAATAATTGAAGTCTTTTATTCGGATACTGTTTAAAAAAAATAATTTTTTTTTTATAATCCGATGAATATGCACACAATCTATAAAATTTCTATTTTAAAACCTAATAAAACCAGATTTTTAACCCTTAAATTTGACTTTAAAAATCATAATAGGACTTTGCTGCTCAACGATGCGACACTATATTCTAGAACAATAAGGTTCTATGTAGCACTTAGAACCTTGTTAACTTATATTTTCATATTTTTTTTCACATAGAACCTTGTGAACTTAATTTTTTCGATTACGGAGGATAATTGAGATTGGATGAAATAAAAAGATTTAAATAAGTTTTCTTTATTGTGAAAGAGATGTGGATTATTATTTTGTTAATAAAAAGATAGTTACTTGAATATTGAGTGAGTGTACATAAATAAATAACATTGTTGTTACAGCTGATAAATACACGAAAAAAAATATAATGGTCAAATTTAAATTTACTTGAAATAAATCTCAAAACCTACTTGATTCTATTTCAAAATAACAAATACATTCCGAACAATAAGGTTCTATCTGCATTTAAAATGGTAACAAAGTTCTATCTGCATGGTTTCTTTTTTTTGAATTTAGTGAAACAAAGTTCTAAGTTGGAGTTAGAACCTTTTTAAATAAATCTCAAATCGAAAATATACAGATAGAACTCTGTAGCTCTGGATATTTTGTGAAACAAGGTTCTAAGTGGCAGTTAGAACCTTATTGATTAAATCTCAAATGGAAAATATGCAGATAGAACTCTGTAGCCCTGTCTATCATGGAAATGGAAAGAGATAGAGCAAAATGGATTGCGGGAATCGAAAGAGCACCCTAAATTTACCCAGATTTGATATAAAACTCATTTTTTTCAAAATTGTCGGTTAGAACCTTGTTGTTCTAAGGTCGCGATTTATCAACGTGTTAAAAGAGCGAAGCTAGTAGCAATAATTTGGCCTGTTATAAGAGAATACAACTGTTATGAATTATATTGGGAGACCTACCGCTTATGTTGAGTTTGTGCACAAAATCCAACGGGGTGATCTCGAAATTCGAGTGCCAATTTATTTATTATTTATTATTAAATTATTGGCAGTGTTTTCAAGCAAATTTATTAAATTAAATTTTATTTTATGTAATATGCAAAGTGTTCGACAGTGCAAAAACAAAAATGACCCACAGTGTGTAAATGCGTGTCTGAAGTATATTCTGCACTTCTCCGTAACTGTGGCTTTCCAACCATATAAAATTTATCGAAATCGGTTAAATACTTTTTGGAGAAAAGTGTACCACAAAAACATGTTTGCCGTTTTATTATGTTATATGATTATTATTATTTTATTAATCTTACATAAATGTATAAATTAATAATCTTAAAACTACAGCGCTAGCATACAGGGCTTTCGGCTGGGACGGATACAATAGAAGTTAAATAATATAATGATAAAGTAATAAATTCCTGGGGCGATCGGGGGTGATCAAAGCAAGAGTAACATAACTCTCGATTTGATGTCCAACGGGGTGATATAAAGATGCTACTTGTTGACGTAGTTAAGCCGCAGTCAAACTATCACACATTCACTTTTAACAATTTTAATTGGGCTCTTATCTCCCCATTTTTTTCTTATTTTAACCAATTTACCTTGCACTTTATTCTAATAGTTTTTTTTATATACTGATTTCCTTATTCAAATAATATTAATTCTTTTTTTCCTTTTAACTTGTTTTAACTTTTTAATCAATTCTAATTTTCTGTTCCTTTTTTCTATATTTTATTTACTTTTCTATACTCTTTTTTCTTTTTCTTCACTTCTTATTTTAGTTATCCCCCCTTGCACACGTCCCGATGTCATGTTTTCCGAGATGTTCCACCCCCTTCTCTCCACTAGACTAGTACACTATTTTTCCGCCCTAAGCAGGTCACTAGGCGATCTAGGCAGTGGCTAAAGCGAACCGATCCGACTTCCGAGCTCAAGTAGACTGAGCTTGAGCAGTAGTCTGTTTTTTTTTTCTTAATCAAAAAATTTAATGGAAGGTTCCGCTAGTTTTCCCGTTCTCCCTTATTCACGTGGGTGAAACATCAAAATTGATGATTTGTGAGAAATCTGTCGCCTTTACACCGCCATGAATTTCTGTCATAGTTTTGGTTTTAAAATCACTCTATGCCTTCTGTTTTTCGCTATCGTTGTTAGGTTTTTATAACATCGCTGTCTACTGGATCTTTACTGATTTTCTATGTGTGTATGATATGAGTGAAAATAGTTTAAGAACCTGTGATGGGGTAGAGCTCTGTTAAACTTATGTTAAGAACATAAAGAACACAAAATTAAAGAACTATTTCATATGCATAGGAGCAAAGAATAAGCTAAGCTTAAATTGATATTGGGTAGAATTATTTTAAATCTATACAAAATCTTAAGGATACTCTACACTTCCTCCAAGCTTGCTTATGATTGTTTTTGTTTAAGTTGTGTTTTTTATAAAATTGAAAAAAAATAACAATACGATCAAAAATTTCGAAAAAAAAATATATTTAAAAAAATTAAAAAATTAAAAAAAAAAAAGAGATTGGTGCTCACACCAGGAGTCGAACCGGATGGGTCAAGGATGGGTCTGGCGTCTCTACCCATTGCACTACGAGACACCTTGAAAAGTCGGTAGAGAAAACAAGAAATTTCGTAAAACAAACAAAAAAATCGAGATAATTTTCAAGGACAAATCTATCTGAGAGAGAGTTCGAAATTAGAAATTTGTGTATCGAAAAACTTACACTTACATGCAAAAATAAATATTAAAAATATGTCAAAATAATTGGATTTTAACTAGATTCATTTTTAAATAAAACACCTATTTTTCAAAAATTCTGAAATTTAATTTGACGTATAATTTGTATTTTTGTGGTCAAAATCCATTGAGAAAACGATAATCGGAAACCCAAAAATTTCGTCCATGATGGTTTTCTTTTGAGTGTATGTGTGAGGAAATCTCTCAGCCTTGCAAAGGGTATCTATAAATACTTGCGTCAACGCCAAAATCTTTCTTTTTTTTGGTGTTTTTTTTTTTCGATCCTCTAAGACGTGATAGTGACGAGCAAAATTATTAAAATTAAAAGTTATTTTTCAAGTTTTTTTAAGTGAAAAAAAAATATAATTTATTTATTTTGGGAATAAAAATATACCTTCATACATTTTGAAATAATTAAGGTGAGATTTCTTATGAATTCGTTCAACAACCTCTGTCCTTATACCTAATTATCTACCTACCAGGTACTCAAGGTGGAGAAATTATAAAAATTCCAGAAGTGATCAAGTTCCCAGAAGTAATTAATTTGGTATTCGTATTTTCTGAGCATTAGAACAAAAATTAATTTCAAGGTGAGTTTTTTTTTTATGATCCGTGCTCCTTATGTACCTACATGTGCTCGAAATTAAGTCCTTGTGTTCTTTTTAATCAGCTGCTCCAGGTGCCCAAAATCGATTGATTTCGAAGCAACTCCGATCCATTATATCAGACTTTTTAAAGTCTCCAAAAAGCCGCTGATCTGTGGAAAAAAAAGTGTTTGTGCTTCGTTTGCCGGCCTACACGGCATCGTGCTCCTCTCAGCCACATCACGATCTTTATAAAATCAAAGATTCCAAGATGAACCATACTATCGTCAAAATCTTCATCTTGACACCATTCTTTAACAACCCATTTGATCTATAAAAAAATAAGGTCTACATAAAAACATCACACATACAAACAACAAAAAAACGTCCACAATCATCCATACAATCAAAATCATCCATACTAGAAGAATCCAGGAAAATATTTAAAAACCTACAATCCGGATAAAACTTACGGCCAGCTATTCACCTGTGCCGAAGAAAAAAATCATCATATCATCATCATACAATTTATAAAAAAAAAAAGTTAAGTAATGTACATACCATATCTTTCTTTCTTTTTAAAAAACAAAACAATTTTTTTTTTTTCATTATTAAAGTTTATTATAATTTGACCTTGTAAATTCAATTCGTTCAAATTTCTGTTTGTTTTTATCAAGTTTTAATCTAGCAACAAAAAAAAAAGTTACAAAGTGGCAAAACAACAACAAAATTCAATCCTGCGATGCTGTGCACACTATCAGGAGGAATTGAACAACTATTAATTATAATAGCAAACAACAAAAATACACCAATTTAAAATCAAGTATGCAAATAATGCAATTTATGCGGTAAGTCATTTTTTCTAAATATTACATGATGTTAATTTGAACGAACGAATAATAAATTTTTTTTTATCTGAATTAATTTAATTATTACCTAAGCTATTCCCTATTAATTGAACGAAAGAATTTTTCATTGAAAAGAAAACAAAGAAAGGAAAGAAAGAAAAAGCTTAAACCTAGAAAAGAAAAAAAAGAAACCTACTTAACTAAGAGTTATAACATTTTCGTTGGTGATATCTTTGTACGCAAATCTTATTCATATGTATATAATTGAATGATTTGTACACACATAAAATATCTAAGTACAAATTCTGATTTAAATATTTCCCATTCTGTTTTAAACCTTAAGTTTTTTTTTATAATATTTGATTTGTTTCTAAAAGAAAACAATTTTTAAAACTATAATTTTTTTTTTATATTTCGATTCAAAGATATACCTACCTGTTTAGGTGAATTTATTATTGGTATATTATAGTCTTAATTTTTTTTTCTTGAATAAAATTTTGAGTATAAAAACTATATCTTTTGAAAACGACGAACATCTTTTTTATTGATTTTGAATAATTGGTTCATTTTTAATCCTCTCGGTTGAAATACGTTTATATCTTTTTCGACGGAAGTTTGAATGTTTGAGTTAAATCTAATGAAAATTTTAATTTTTGATTTTTGAAGTTTAAATTACAAACCATGGTAATGGTTTAGGTTTTTAGTTTCTGGTGGATGTGGCTCTGACGAGAATGAGCTATGGCGATGACGAAAACAATGCAATGAAAATTTAAATTTGGTTTTCTGGTTTCTTTTGGGGTTACTAGACTTAGTAACCAGGATGTGTCGCATGGTTCTGCTCATAGAACATAGCCGTGTGATATTGGGGTGGGATATCCTCAGAGGGCAATACCATCTTAGCTCTCCTCACTCTAATAAGGATAACAAATAGTATCATCACTACACCAAGACACTTATCAGCTTCGCGAATATTTTTTTGTACAATTTTAACGGCATGATAAAACGTGACGGCCGTCTAGTTTCCTGCTCAAGAATCCCCCCTCCGACGAGCTAACCTTTGGATATGCAAGCATGCCGCGCAGTGGGAAGACTAGACACCCATCCACTTTTGCTACAGGACAGTTTTAGAGTCCCTGTAAGCTCTAAAGCCCTCTGCTAGTATACCGAGTGGGTGGTTTTAGGGGTTTGGAATTTTTATTCTCATCCCCCACTCGACAACATCTCGAGAGTACGTTACAGATTTTTTCCTATAGTAAAAACAGAAAAACCTACTTAATTACGCCTGGAAGGATTTTAAGTGTGTAAAGAAATTTACCTCTTCTTATCGGAAGTTTCTCTAATAATTACATATTTATAAATATGCTTGCTCATCCTAAATTTCCTCTGGATGACCCCGTTTTTTTTCCTCTCTTAAAGGATGCCCTTTTGTATGGGAAAATTGCAAGAAGTTAAAAATAATTACTACTAAGGAATAAAACTACTACTATGTAGAATTTATATTCTAATAAAGAACGATGGCAGCGGATTTAGAAAAAACAAGATGACTATGTGACTATTAACAAGT
This sequence comes from Chrysotoxum bicinctum, assembly GCA_911387755.1. Classification (NCBI taxonomy): domain Eukaryota; kingdom Metazoa; phylum Arthropoda; class Insecta; order Diptera; family Syrphidae; genus Chrysotoxum; species Chrysotoxum bicinctum. The sequence goes on from OU426987.1 coordinate 2,335,011, forward strand.
AAGTAATTTATTGAAGTAAAAGAAAATGGTAAATCCACAGGAAGTGTGGTAAATATAAAAACAAGTGTAGATTAATAAATTTAAGTGTAGATGGCATAGTAAAATAAGTGTAAGTGTTGCCGTAATAAAATTATAATTCATTTTGTTATAAAGTTATAAAGAAACTTACTCAGATTTCCCTCTACTTGCCCCTTAGAAAAAAAATCCCCTTTTTGCGGAAATGTCTTCACGAGTTGGTAGTCAGAACGGAAAAGACCGATTCAGCCCACTTGTTGGCAAGCCTAGTTTTTGCGAAAACAAATAAGTTGTCACTCCTGCTTCCTGCTCGAATAAATCGAACGAAACCGAAATTTGGTTTCTAAACAAGAATTTCGAATTCCATTCGCGTGACAGGGTGCTTCCTTATTTTAGCATTTTTATCATACTTTTATTTGTTTTGGAGGTAATTTAACTACTTCAGGATTGTAGTAGCTTAGATTTAGAGAACTTAATTGTTCACCAAGGCGTATACGTACTTTTTTTTATAGATTTTTTTAGTCGATTCGTAACAACTGTTGTGCCCTTAGTCACAGAGACCATACACAGTTCCCACAATTACCCAATTCCTATGAATCGCATTCAAGACACATGACATAGTTCGATTACGACCAAGTGTTCCGCATGTGTCATGTATATTGTTATACAATCATTGGAACGGCAATCGAACTATGTCAACTAAATAAAAACAATACAATAAGGGATCATATTGCAATACTGACCCATCGTAGTGCAACTATGTCAAGTGCGACATATGTTGATATTGCACTATTGTATTTTTATTCATTAAACAAACAAACTGTGTCAAGTGAATGGAAATAGAATGCGTGGTTGACCTGGAGGAAGTGACGATCTAGGCAATAGAGGAGGTAGCGTAAGAAATGATGAGTAGAAGTTCGGTTACTCTGTTTCCAAGACTAAAAACAACAAGTTGGTTTAATTCTATTTCTTTGGTTTCATTCTATTTCTAAAACACAACACAACTTACACGAAACTTACAATACGAAAAAACGGACACAAATGTGTATCAGTACTGGACTTTTCCACCTAACAGAAAAAGTAAAGGTCCATCGCTTAAAATCAGTTTTTTTTTTTATTTATTAAAAAAGTAATTCAAAAACTAAATTGGATGATTAGTTTTGCGCCACCTATCTAATATGGAAAAAAGTAGCAAACCGATATTACTTTTGCAGATTTTTCAAAAGTATTTGTCAGAATAAATTATCATGTCTTAGGTCATAAAGCGAAGGGACTGGTGCAGGAATCTTTGGCCAAGAACCAAACTTTCCATACCGATGGGACAGTAAACCAGCATCTTCCAAGCGGAGGTAAGCGCCATAGGGAAATGTGTGGAATTAAACCAGAAGAGGTAACAAACAGATTCAAGAACTGGACAGAACTCCCAAGACTGAGGCAAACTCATCATTTTGTTAAGCGATGGCACAATAGATCTCCAGGTCGCAGTGCAATAACCTCCAATACAAATTCAATACGTCATAAATTAATTTCTGTAGATATCCACTCATCTTTACTTAAGTTTTTTCAATCATTTTGACTGGTAGATTTCAAGAAGTAAAAGTTGATTATTCGTTCTCAGGCAATATTATTGTTCCATCAGAGGTCCCAGAAGGAAGTCATTTAGGGCCTTTACTAATATTGTTATTTGTCAATGATATGTATACTTACCACCTATTTTTATTGGGTTGCTTTCGTTTTGCAGATGACCTTAAACTCTGTCTTAAGGTAAGCTGTGAGGCAGATTGTTTTCATAACTTTGAAGATCTGGCGAGATTTGATTTTGGTGCCAACGAAATAATCTTCTTCTTTACATTTCTAATAGTCAATTCTTGTTGTGTTTCAGGAATTTATCCAATTTATATTTGTTTATAGTATCAACACAATACAACTTGCCACTGCAGCTTTCACAATGATGTCTTTTCGGGTTCTAATAATCATAAATGCACTCTTATAAATCCTCCTTGATTGTCCATAGTGTTACTCAAAAAATCATTTTTGTTTTTTTTGTTCGGTAGGCCAAAAACGCCCGACCCTCATTTATTCACACGTGTGTTTTTGGTCATTAGCAGGACCACGTTAAAAATGAATGATACCAAACAAGGCCTCCTCGTTAGATTTTGTTTCGTCATTGTAATAGATGGCGTCTCGACTTTTATACGTTTACGTCTTATATTAAATAATATTGAAAATACTTTATCTTTATCTCAAGAGCAGTTTCGTTCCAAGTGCATTCGTTTCATCTTCAAATTTTTTATATTCTCAAAAAAGCTCATATATCTTTGGAGGAAAAAAATGCTTGAAATTGATGGAGCAAAGGACGGACATTCGAAAATGGAAAAGGTCCGAAAAGTTAGAAAGTTTTGATTAGGAGCACAAAAAGTTTCCCGTTGAGAAATTTTCGTTTTCTATAAAATATGTGTTCTATCTTTCCATTTTGCTTCAAATAAATCTATGAAGAGCTCGAAGGTTTTAAAGTTCTTTCCATTTTTGATTCTACCAACATACATACATATATGTATGAACATATAATGTGGCAATACTTTTGTCAAAACATTACCAACACATCTGCAACTAACTGGAAAATAATTTTACGAAATATGAAGGGCGTTATCTAAGCCAAAGTGACATCAGATAAAAATATTAAACAATATTAAACAAAAAAAAAATTACTACATACATATCTATAAGTCTATTGTTTTACTATATTTTGAAATGAGAAATGGATATTATTTCGAAAATGTATTGTGTCCATTCGAAAACAATTGAAACTTATCAAAAGTCAATAAATTATGGTGATAACGACGACGAGACAATGTTTCATAATAAATGGCGGAGCGATGAAGGATAAATCGGTTTTTTATTTCAATATGACAGGATTTTTTTTTGGATGTTCGAAGTTTCGAAAAAGGGTTAACTGTATATTGTTAAGGGTTTAACATAAGCAAAATGTTTTGGACTGTCCCTTAAATAACTTTGATGTGAATAAATTTATATCTTAATACATTATGTATGTATTTACGGATATAAGTAGAACTATCCTAGGTTAAAGCTCTCATTGTGCCTTAGTTGAAAATTTAAGTTTTTTAGAGGATGAGAACTTATTAATATTTATTGCTTATTTAGCTACTTACTTTCGGAAGAAAAGGCGATACGATTAAGTCAGAATTAATGAGAAAGAAGAAACAACATATAGACATTAGGCTTTAGAACCTCCAGTGATTGTTATACGTTTGCTAATAAAAGAAGTTTTTCCACAGTCATTAAATATGAAGTTCGACTATCAAAGATTCCATTGAGATAATAATTATGATTCTCCGAAAATAACAGGGATAATATCAAATAGATGTACTCATAGCTAAGTTTGATCTTAGGGAATGCTTTAGCAATGTGAACTTGTCCCACGGCAGCAATCGAGGTCATCCTTTACCTAACATGCAGCTAAGGAAGCTATCCAATAATTTTCGAGGAAGGTACTGAAAAGATTAAATGTATAGGAACTAGAGAAAGAGACTCCATATCAAAGGCTTCATTATCGAGTATTCCATACAGTATAACTCTTAGAAAAACTTCAGAACGGAGTTAAATAGCAAGAAAAAATGGTTAAATGAAACAGTGAACTAGTCTCTTAATGCAAATGATGGCCCCAGAACGTCACAGAACGCGACAGGTTCAGGAATTTTTGGGCCCAGAATCAAAATTTCTCTGTCGAAGGGCGAGTCCACAAGAATGTTCCAAATGGAAAAAAATTTGATAGAAAAATGTGCCGAATGAAATATGGAAACCAATCAACCGTAATAAAAACATGTCAGATAACTCAGCGATATTAAGAGCGTTAAACTCTAATGCCATTATTTCTAAGGTTGTATGAGAATGCTAAAAGAACTCGGCAAGCATTTTAAGGGTAATAAAGAGGTAGGCAATTAGGATAAGGATAGGTGTATCGACACCCCTTACAGAGCCTTTTGTGGAATAGAAAAGAATGTGATAAGAAATAAAATCGAAGCTAAAGAGCAGGCCATAAGATCAAAGTTATCGACAGAACTCCCAAAACTGAAGCAGGTCATAATGCTTCTTGGGAGCTACAACTAAGAACGCTTTACATCCTGTATCGGATTAAGCAGGAACAACCATAAAATAATTAAGGGTTTTCCTCACTGGTCGCTGAAAAATGAGAAGATACCTCAATATTCTTGGCCTGATGACAAGTGCTGCATGCAGGTTATGTAATACTTACGATAAAATAGAGCACCCTATATTAAGTGCATCAGGACATAGCTCTGTTAAATCGAATGTTAAGTCTATCTCGCAAAATATACATGAAGAGTTACAGCGTTCAAGAATTCTTTTTGTGGGGAGTTCTAAAGTCATTCCAATTAGCCACAAGCCACCAGTGCTCTGAAAGCCAACAAAAAAAAAAAAAAGCTGATAAGTGTTGTTTTCCTTCAACGTTGCAAAAAATTGTAAGGCCCTTCTGATGTATATATAGATGTTATCTATAAAGTTTATATTGAGTAGAATTTCCATATTTGGAAGGGTAACAAACAACTCACTTGAGCCTCCTTGATAGAATCCCAAAAAATAAATGTTTAGTTTTTATAATTCACACGCTCTCAGGGGTTTATTATAATATGAAACACAGCACTAGTAATGGGTAAAATAAGCTGGTTTCCAACTTTAGGCCTATATACCTCCTCAACAATATCAGCAAAATTCTGGAGGAAGTCATACTAAGCAGGCTTAAGAAGTACTGCAATGAAACCAACATCATCCCAGACATGCAGTTTGGCTTTCGAGAAGGGCGTTCAACACTACATCCGTTACTAAAGTTCCAGTCTGACGTCTCCTCAGCACTCAACAGCAATCGTGCCACCGTAAAATGCTTTCTGAATGTCTAGAAAGCATTCGACAGCGTATGGTAAAAGCTCTTATCCATAAGCTTCGAGTACTTGGATTACCTTCGCCACTAATAAAAATATTATTTTCTTTTCTCTCTTTCAGGAAATTCTTCGTTCAACTGCACAGCTGCAAGTCTTCAACCAAATCGATCAAAGCCGGAGTCGCCGAAGGATCGAAGCTGGGTCCCTTAATATATAGCCTGATGACGTCTGATCAACCCGTGCCAACTGATTGCGAAAACCTGCTTTTTGCTGACAACTCATTGATCTTCGCCTCATCGATAGCGCCAACAATTGCAGCTTGGAGAGTGGAAGCTCACGTCGCCAGACTCTACGAGTATTACAGAAAGCGGGGCATCCGAATCAACACTGTCAAATCTGAGCTTGTGTGTTTCAGGAGACCCTCCACCAATGGCAGCCACTGTCGTTCTGCACCCACTTGCAGAAATCTGACCCTGAAGCTCCCCGATGAGTCGATGATAGCAGCCAATAGAAATGTTAAATATCTCGGAGTCCACTTCAACGAGCTGTCCAAATTCAACCCTCACTTAACGCAGGTACGAAGGAAGACCAACTTCGCGTTTCATCGCTTGCACCCATTGCTAGCCAGAAGAACCGAACTAAGCCAGCCAGTGAAACTACTTATATACATACAAGCAGCTAATCAGACCTGTCAGCAGCTATAATTTTCTGCATGGTACACCATTTCGAAGACAGCAACCCAACTAACATACTCTCCAGAGCTTAGCTCTTTAAATATGAAAAAAACTCTCATACAACTCTTTTATATCCCATTGCTATACTAAAGTATTAATATCTTGCTATGAAACTCAACTGGATGTCATAACACTTTTATTTTAAGAGTTAACACTTTTCCAGCTTAAAAGAACTTAAATCTTATAGCAAAACTATATTCACTTCTTGTAGTTAGATTATAAAAACTTATAGTCTTATAAGAATCCCTTTCTGAAAACTGAGCTCTAAATATGTCCAAATAATCCCATAACAAGTCATATTTAAGATTAAAGTTATTTGTATACCACTTTGAAAATTCTAAAAGAATTTGAGTTTAAATCCTCCTATATCAACAAACAATTTGGAGTTCAAAGAATATAAGCTTTGCAGTAAGACCCCAATAAGATCCTTAATGCAACAAGCACAACTATTCACAAGCTTCAGTTTTCTGATGTCAACATTCTCCTCTCACTCGCACGTAAGTACACATAAATCATAAAGAAGCGTCTAAAATCCTATAGAAAGAATAAAGATGTTACTAGAAGAGTTAGTGTCGCGTCAGCAGCAGCCATATTCCTATACACAAGCAAAGTAGTGCCTGTACATTTGAGGGTTACCATAACTTAAAAAATTATGATCTCGATAAAATAACTTGGCTGTAGCACTGACTTAAAATTTATTATGCAATTATTATGGCATTTTCAAGTTTACATTTAGCATTGTTGTGATTACATAGAAAGTATAAAATATATTGTGTAACTTTTTTTCAATTTAAACTAAATGTATTAACATCTTGGGATTTTATTGCTACTACTATCTTTTCATTCAAAATTAACAAAAAAAATGTATTCTTTATGTTGCATTACACGAGTAGTAATTTTTTGTGATAAGAGTAATAGTAGAAAATTACAGAGAATATGAGATTTTATTACTCTTGTAAATGCAGCATAAGACTCTCAGTGTGTAATTTGGAATATTTTATTTTAAATTTGACCTTTCCTGTTTCCTATTTACTCTCATAGGCAAATGACCCATGACCTAAATAAAAACAAAACAAATTTCAAAGTTAATTTTGATTTTATTTGCTTACGAAAGAAATATATGGTAACCCTATTTCCGATAAAAGTTATAAATAAAATAATTTAAATATGCATTATTTTGAAGGGGCTTTGTGTTTTTTCGAAGTAAAATGTTAGAATTAGTAGATACAATTTCAACCGCATTTACATTTCGGTTCCCCTATGTGCAAAATAATAAATATAATGCATCGCCATTATAATAAAATAATTGATAGACTTACAAAATAAATACTATATCAAGCCTAACAGTTTGTTGGCATAGCAAATCATGTATACACACAAACTTAAAAAGTATTTTGTTTCATTTTTTATTAAGTTAACAAATATTCTGTTCTCTTTTTATCACCTCTTATTGGAAGAGACGCTTTCTCATAATAGGATTTTGCCGATCTCTATTAGAGCCTTAGAAGTGCCATTTTAATATAAACGTGCATCTGTCATCCCATAAAGAAACTTCTGTTGCTACTATGAGTAGGAAGAGCCTCTCATAACTAGGCCATTTAAAGCTTTTAACAGTTTCAAAAGAATCTCGTAGTATTCTTTAAGATTACTTTTAGCTCCTCTTAACTAATCTAGTTGAACTCTTGGAGCATCTTATGAGATGAAAAATGTTACTTGGGAATGCAGAAGCTCCAACTCTTCGAAAGAAAAATTCTGAGGATAAGCACCGGACTAATCTTCGATCGACTGCGACAAAAAAACTACAGCAACGAAAGAATCTACGATGAAGCCAAGATCAAGCCACTGGACCAGTTTCTCGTGCAATTGGCAAAGAAGCTTATTTACAACACCGCCAACCACCTAAGCCCTCTGATGAGAAGGATGACCACCCAGGAACGACATCCAGAGCCTAGATACCTTAGTGCTTTGGATATGATAGAAAGGATCCCAACCGACAAGGAAGACCCAGTTCGATTCTACGCTAACACAGAGTCAGCATACCACCATGGCTGAAAACACCTACCAACCAACCTTCAACAAACCCACCAACTGGCCAACCGGGACGGAACAACCTGAGAGAAAAATCATGCCATTTCATAAGTTCATAGGTTAGGTCCACTATATGTGCCAATAAATTTGTATTCATTTTATCCTTAAGTTTGTTTTTCAATTGTACATTCAAGTTCAATAAAAAAATTTTGAATCTAACTCTGAATGGGGAAAATTAGCGAGGGGGAGAAGGGAAGTGTCGAAATGTCTTAGGAAAACAGCGCCTGATAAATTATTCCATAACTGTCTTAAGCGACTAAAAACGAGAAATTTGTCTTTCAAATGAAGATCGTCGTTCACATACATAACGACCAGTACTAAGAGCTTTTCGGCTTCTTCGATACAAGGACAGTGACAGCATTTAACAATACTGCAAGGAACGGAGTTCAATGAGTTAATCATATACAATACTATTGCGATCTCGCTTCAGAAGGAGATGGACGAGAATGATTATGAAACGCTGAGGATAGAGTCGTGGGCAAAAAATAAAGTGGATTAGAAATTTCAAACAGGAGATCAGTTCTAAAAGGAGGAGATTGAACGGAGCCCTTCAGACTTTAAACCGTCCAATACTTTCCAGGAGGTAATTTCTAATCCAAAGAAGAAGAGTTTCATTGATACCAAATACACGCACTTTCGATAAAAAAGCCTGGTGCCAAACTCTATCAAAAGCTTTAGAAATATCAAGCACAATAAACTTATTTTCTTCAAAACAATGTAGAGATCTGTTTAACTCTTCGGTGAGACATGCAGTCAGAACACACGGTGAACGATTGCTTTTAAGGTGGTTTTATCTCGAAATATGAAGCTTTTGGTCTTTTTCTTGATTAGCGATCCCATGACCTTGTGCCATATGTCGCTAGGACAACGGGGTGGAAGGGTCGCTTATTTAGAAACAAGCTGGATAAATGCTGTTTTCCATCTTCTAGCTATGATTCCAGAACAGTGGAAAAGCTTACGCAGTGGTTTTGCCAGCCAGAAAGAACACCTCTTGAGAAGAATAATGACTTTTAAGAGCATATGTGATTCAATTTTAACAGACAAATTAGTATCTCTCGAGCACCGCCTCAATGATTTATATTTTTCATTATTTTAGCGTTATTTTCTTACACAGTGTTCCAATGAAATAGCCAGTTGAATTCCTCTTCTTAAGCAATTCAACTATAATACTCTTGCTTCAGAGAACACCCATCAGCTAACCGTTGAACCCAATTTGGACGTACTGTTGAATTCAGTGATTCTTTCTTTTGTCGAATTTCACGAATGTGACATTCAGACATTTGAAACCAAGGTACATCAGTATCTCCTTGTAAATAGTTCCCAACTTTCCTTAACGCTCTCATTGTACTAAAAACAATGTAAGGGTAGTCATAATCTCTTAGTGTGAGTAAAATTAAAAAAAAAAACTTTTATGGCAGCCATTTTTCCCCAGATCCATTTTAATAAATTTACTTTGGAATTATAATTTTATTGACTTATAGCTCTCAATCCTACTTGTGCGCGCCTTATTGACAGGACTGTGATGAGAAAACTTTTTAATGACAAGAGTTACATTTAAAGAATTTGTCACTTCATCCCAAAGGGTAGTTTCACAGAAAAATATTATTGATAATAAGTGGCAGAACTGATCCTTACGAGTATAATCATAATTTTTTACATTTTTCCTTATTTTCATTTCTCTTCTAAACAATCGTCAGAACCTCTGGAGGAACCGCGGATAGCTGTTTAAATTTTGATACAAGATGAAATATAGTATTTTTCTAATAGTATTTAACAACAAGATTTAAGATAATACACGCATGAACGAATATAGATCTTTGATTATTCCTTCTATTTTTCCCAAAGGACTGGATGAAATATCCTTAGGTTTCCAGACTAGATAGATGACATCCTTAAAAATATTTTTAATTAACAGCATGCAACTAAATAGATACGCCTTTGATTCGTAAGACAACACGAATAAATTCCCTCAAGTGAATTAATAGGAGATACTTTCCAAATCATAAAGTAAGACTCCCACCTATACCTACCTTAACTCAAAAACAATATCGATACACCCTGATAGAGCAGCAGAAAGTCCATTTATGCAAACACTCATTAGCCTAATTAAACAGAGACCCCACATGAATTCCCTGCATGATTGCAACTTGACGTTTGAAGTAATGTCAAACAAAAGGACTCAAGTGTACACACGGGAGAATAAATACCCTGATACCCAGGTATCATGCTTGGGGTACCAGTAGGTGTATTAATTTACAGTCATTCCTGCTCACTAATTAGCCATGTAAATAATTTTAATTGCTCTCCCAGTAAACACGATACACTCTCATATCAATCCACCCAACAGCCGCTTATGATGGAGGAACTTATTTTGTTAAGCTCTATACAACTTGAATTCTGACACCCCAGCAGCGTCATTAGTAGCAGCTCTTTTCAGATTGATTCGATGGTATTAGTTTGGCAATCCTATTCATCCTTTCCCGATAGGAAACAATGATCGGCAATTTATTTTCGAAAATCAACCAAGCGAGATACTATAAAATCATTGTGTATGGATGAAGGACGTCGCTGCTAGCGTTGCTACCACTGCCGCCGCGCCGGTTTCGTCACTTAATGTCGAACATGAATTTTCAATAAAAACCAATAAAACGTTGTTTTGGCATCTGCGTGTATAAATGCTTAGCAGACTCTTTTCCCCGGGGAGCACTTTTGCTGATACCATCAGCAACTGTAAGTTATCGACTCAGGGCAGAGCTATGGAGGAATTTTGGCCAGCCATCAGCCATCACCATGTCGTAGACGAGGACGATGAAAGCCACACGACCGACGCAATGAACAAATACCCAGAAGCACTATATAATCTTAAGTGTGGAGACATTTATCAATTGAGGTGAATAAAGTCAGGGCATTCATCACAATCACACCCGATGTTAAGCTCTAAAGGCTCTAGAGGGTTTCCTTTAAAAGCAACCATCCGTCAATTACCGTCGTCGTCGTCGTTTCGATGCTGAATTCGTCTGACATGTGTGCATTGGTTATTTTTTTTTTTAAATTAAAAGTAAATTTAAGTTCAATACTCGTTAGCTTGTTACATTTAAAAGGTATTTACCTATACGAGTATTAAAAGGTTAAGGAATTTTTAGTGGTAGAGGGGATTAGTGTATATTTAAAATATGCGACACTGCGAGTATAGTCTTCGGAAAGCTGGTAAACCTTTAAGGTTTTTGAAAGTAATATACTTATTTAGCTCCGACCTGGAATGTAATAATACACTACGTATTATTACCTGTTTAACTTGAAATTCATGTGAACTTACATAAAAAGGGCAATGCTCGTAATTTATTTTAGAGTATCATATGTTTGAATCTCCCTAGATTCAAAATTTGGAAATACCTTCGAGTGCCAAATGCTTGTAGTGCACCAAAATAATTTTTTCTTTTTGAAAAGGCTTCAGTTCCCCCCCTTCTCATCCTAAAAAAAACACTTTTGGACAAGATATTTTTTCAAACGTTCTGTCAAGTTTTTATTTACATATTGGCTGAAAAGCTTATAAAAGAATTCACGTTTATCAATAAATTTGGTGGAAAAAGGGTGTGCCAGTATTTAAATATCATTATGAGGTATATTTAAAATCTTTTATGGCACAAATTAAAGCCATTAAGTCAACGATAAAAGAAATTTTTTGCTTGAAATTGGGAGCCAAAATAAATACAACTTCTAGACAATAGGTGGGTCTTGTGCTGCCATGCCAATATTAGAATACCCACTCATCTTTTCAAATCTCCCTGAATAAGGGATGGGTTCAAAAAGAAACAAAGGTTTTCATATTTTACTCACAATAAAACATATAAATCAAAATCAAAGTATATTAATGCATGACACGATTATTCAATTTAAAAATGATATACCGACCACTTTAGCAAATCGAAAAGAATTGGTGTGTTTCACATGGAAAAGCCATAAAATATAAATATGACAATAGAGCACCATTGACAAGGGGACAGTGAAAAGATAAAGCTTTATCTATCAATAAAATAGATACATCTAAACATAATAAAACACATTTTTGTCCGGGCTAATAGTCTAAAAAAACGAAACAAGATGGCGCAAAAGATGTCACCCGATGGAAAACTTACGTTCGAAATAATTATTCCACGTTCCTTATGAGTAGAGTCGAGATAGTGATTCATGTATTGTAGATGTGTATTTTGTATATTATGTTTAATTCACAAATGTCAAAATAGAAGTGACGTTTGCCTATAGTGTGACAACTTGCCTAGCATGGCATTTCATTTAGTAAAAGCTAACTAATGGCTGAGTAAAAATTCCAAAATATTGGTTGGGTACGTATCCCGCTTTTTATAATCCCCTTTTTGAAAAATCCCGCAAAAAAAGTTTTAAAATACCGTCCTCTATAATACCGTTTTTTTTAAATACCGCTTTTTAAAATCCCGTTTATTCAAAATCCCGTTCTATTATAATCCCGCCTTTTAATATCCCATCTTATACCACTTATCCCGTTTTTTAGAATACGTAGCTAAGACTTATTGATTTTATGTTGGTTATTTTCATAGGTGGGCATTAACTCGTTAATCCGTTAATCGTTAATTAACGAAGTTAAAATTTTGATTAACGGATTAACTTTTAAATTAACTTTTAAAAATGTTAACGGACACGTTAAATCCGTTAATCCACATTAAGTCCGTTAATCGTTAATCCAATGCCTACTATTTACCGCGCGGCGCGAAAAACAGGTTCAGACAAGTATGAGACAAGTGCCGCGCGGCGCGTGCCGCGGGTGAAACACAAACAGCTAGGTACGTATTATATTTTAACGGCGCGTGCGAGTGAGAAAACTGCGAAGAGATTCGTTTCGTTTGATCATTTCATTATGCCGGTCGTCCACTACACTCAAAGAAATTTCCTGGTCACTGTTATCAAATTTCCTGTATTATTCTACCAGATTACCGGATAACTAGATTCCGTCAAGACATCTGGTACAATATACCAGACATCCTGGTAGCCAATACAAGGAATAAAAATTTCCCCTCCGAAATAATTAAATCAGAAATCCTGGTAGTATGTATCTCCCTCCTGGTCCAATCTACCATGAAAATATAAATTGTGTCCTGGTACCTGTTACCAGGAAAATGGTAGCAATTACCAGAAATGTTTAGTTTTTTTCTGGTTCCTGCTACCAGGAGAATGGTCATATTTACCAGCGATAATACATTTTTCCTGGTAAAATCTACCAGGATTCCGGTAAAATGTACCAGGATTCTGGTAGAATATGCCAGGATTTTCGATGTTTTTACTGGTAGCAGGAACCAGGAAAGTGGTAATACTTACCAGGAATATTTTTTTTCCTGGTTAAATGTACCAGGATTCTGGTAGAATATACCAGGATTTTTTTCGTTGTTACTGGTAGCAGGAACCAGGAAAGTGGTAGTATTTACCAGGAATATTTTTTTTTCCTGGTTAAATGTACCAGGATTCTGGTAGAATATACCAGGATTTTTTATGTTTTTACTGGTAGCAGGAACCAGGAAAGTGGTAGTATTTACCAGGAATACTTTTTTTCCTGGTTAAATGTACAAGGATTCTGGTAGAATATACCAGGATTTTTTATGTTTTTACTGGTAGCAGGAACCAGGAAAGTGGTAGTATTTACCAGGAATATTTTTTTTCCTGGTTAAATGTACCAGGATTCTGGTAGAATATACCAGGATTTTTTACGTTTTTACTGGTAGCAGGAACCAGGAAAGTGGTAGTATTTACCAGGAATATTTTTTTTCCTGGTTCAATGTACCAGGATTCTGGTAGAATATACCAGGATTTTTTATGTTTTTACTGGTAGCAGGAACCAGGAAAGTGGTAGTATTTACCAGGAATATTTTTTTTCCTGGTTAAATGTACCAGGATTCTGGTAGAATATACCAGGATTTTTTACGTTTTTACTGGTAGCAGGAACCAGGAAAGTGGTAGTATTTACCAGGAATATTTTTTTTCCTGGTTAAATGTACCAGGATTCTGGTAGAATATACCAGGATTTTTTATGTTTTTACTGGTAGCAGGAACCAGGAAAGTGGTAGTATTTACCAGGAATACTTTTTTTCCTGGTTAAATGTACCAGGATTCTGGTAGAATATACCAGGATTTTTTATGTTTTTACTGGTAGCAGGAACCAGGAAAGTGGTAGTATTTACCAGGAATATTTTTTTTCCTGGTTAAATGTACCAGGATTCTGGTAGAATATACCAGGATTTTTTATGTTTTTACTGGTAGCAGGAACCAGGAAAGTGGTAATACTTACCAGGAAGATTTTTTTTCCTGGTTAAATGTACCAGAATTCTGGTTTAATATACCAGGATTGACGATTGTTTTACTGGTAGTAGGTACCAGGAGAGTGGTAGTATTAAGCAGGAAAAAAAATTCCTGCTTAATACTACTACTCTCCTGGTACATACAACCAGTGAAAATATCGGCAACCCTGGTGTATGTTACCAGCACTCTGGTACATTCAACCAGAATAAACGATATTTGTACTGGTAGTAGGTACCAGCAGAGTGATAGTATTTATCGGGAAGAATAAAATTCCCGGTAGATACTACCAGAGTAAAAGATACATTGTACCAGAAAAACACTATTCCCAGTAAAAACTACCATTATCCTATTAGTAGATGCCAGAAAAAAGTTGCGAAAATATGTACATTTTCTGGTATCAACTGCCAGACGAATGGTAGTATCTATCAGAAATTGTATTTCACTTGGTCAAATGTATCTGTATCTGTATGGGAGAAATTGCTCATTAAAGAATTAATTAATGCTTAATTCAATTATTTTATAGCTTTTATACTTACCATCTTAAGTCTTACTGGCACCCAAATCTATAGAAAACGAAAAGAAAAGAAATCCACCCAAGGAAGAAACAAAATTGAAGCAATTGACCTTTATAAAAATAAAAAATGAAGCGTAAAAATTATTATAAAATATTAGTTTTTATTGATGTTAAACCTAACAGTCTTATTAATAAATGCTTTCATAATTGCAAGCTTTTAAAATACTAAAATATATACTTAAAAACTAAAACATAAATTACCAGTTTTTTTGAAATCAAATAAAAATATATAACATTATACATTTTTAAAGCATTATCATATCTACTAAATACCGATGGTAAGATATTTTAATGGAAGATTTATAATAAAAATATATAAAATCTTTTACGGAGTGTTTGCTTGCATATCATCATTTTGGGCTGATTTGGACTTCAGGAATTTCAATAATGAACGAACTTTTGAGTTTGTTCCGGCTTTGTTGATTTGGTAGAAGTATAGGTCTATGAATTCCCAGAAGCTTTCGCATTGCTTTGGGTATGCAATATTTAACGAGAAGAATGTTTTCAGGCATACATCAATTGCGCGCTCGAATGTGAATAACTTAAAGTGGCAGTTGTCAAAATCAACATGGATTTCTTCAACTTTTTCTATCGAGCCAACTATTGTTATTACTGGTGGTTGGGATTGCAGGGTTGAGGCAGCCAATGCATTTTGATGTTCTTTGTAGTCTTGCTGTAGACTGAAAACTCTTATTGATGCTTCTTGGCTATCTGCAACCGTGAAACGCTTTTTGCTTTCCCTGCCGCTTGGTGGCAAGAGATAATGCAAGTGCGTAAAAACCATGGCGACTCTAGAATCTAAAATAAAAATAAGGTGTTTATGATAGTAAGGCTTAATTGGCATTTAGATAATAATTTCTAACTACATAAAAAGAAAAGAAATTATATATCGTCGTCGTTTTATGAAAACTCCTTAAGTCTATTTACAAAAAAATTGACTTAATTCTTATCTATTTTATTGCACAATAGCCACGCCAAGTCCATTCTTCAATTGAAGCTCAAGATCGTGCTATTCTGATAATTTTTTGATTTTCGTATATTAATTTCCAAGTTTAAATGCAAATGTCTCAAAAAACAAAACATGGCCTTATGGAGTTTTCATAGAAAGACGACAATATAATACATGTCATTTTTGATAAGTTATAGATAATAATTTATTCATGTTTTTTTTTTATTACAAACTTTTAGAAATAGTGCTCGTATGGGGATCGGACATGCACTTTAAGTTGAAATCCTGTAATTTACTCCGTATCTCGGTATTTGCAATCAGTTCCGGGAAAACGTTTTTGAGCATCATATTGCAAAACTCAGTCATCTTGGTACTATCCAGAATAGTGTCCTTGTTCCCAAACATTTTGTTAAAATCTGATTCAATCTACAAAAAAAAATTAAGCATACATTTTATGTTTTTTTAATCGTTTCCATACATAAAGAAATAAAAACTACTTTTTACGAGTACATAACTAAAGAAATATGCTTTATGCGTGACGTTAAATAACCAAAATTTAGCTTTATAAGCCATAGCGAAAAATGGTTGCAAAAGCTTAAGACACTTGTTAGCTTAAGCTCGGCTTTAATTTATAAGCTAGTAACTGACTAATGAATTATATTTCAATCAGAAGTCAGTTGGTGACTTATGAATTAAAAAAAAAATTATATCATCACCTTCTTAGTGACTTATGAATTAAAAATTATTAATTAAGAACCTACTAAGCGACTTATGAATTAAAAAAAAAATAAGTCATGACCAAGTGACTTATGAACTAAAAAAAATAATTCGCAACCTTTTATGTATGTGACTTATGTTATGAATTAAAAAAAATTCAAAATAAAATGAACGACTGGTCGTTCGAACTTGCTCCTATGTAATAGACTAGGATTTCTAAAAACGAATGTATGTTATTAAAGAGAACGGTTAATAAGGATCAAATTTATTTCTTAAATTATTTTGGTGGTAAGAGATAAAAACAGAATGCTATGCAAATATGAATTTATGCAAAAATTTGAAAATTTGAATTTCGAAAAAACTAGCTTTTATATACAAAATTTTTAAAGTTTTTTTAATTAATAATTTTGGTGCGTCAATTCAAATTTTTATTATTCTACGAATGAAAAATAAATCAAAAAAACAAATTAGGTAAGCCGATTTTGAGATATCGAATTTTTCAAAAAAAAATTTCTTTTTTTCCAAAAGTTTCGAAATGCTATGTTTTTTTAATTTTTGAGAAACATCTTTATTAAAAATGTCATTAAAATACGTTATGTCCATAATGAGTAATTCAAAATTTGAAAAAATGGTTCTATGGTAGGTACAAGCTGTAATATCTTAATTTCAAAATGTTTTTATCAAATTAAAGATCAAAAGAATTTATTGAAAGAACACAATTTATCAAAATTCTAGGCGCCGTTTTCGAGAAAAAATACGATTTTTGAAAATCATTTTTAAATTTTTTTAAATTTGTATGGTGGGACCTGTTTTTTAGGTAAAATAAAAAAAATTGTTTTCAGTTCTTGTAGACTATATTAAAAAACTTTTATTTATGAAGTTTAAAAAAATCTAGTATGGGGTTTTCAAAATATCGAGTTTTGAAAAGTTTTGAAGCTTTTTAAGAAATCAAAAAAAAAAAAATATTTTTGAAAATTTTAATACACAAATTTAAATTGTTGAAAAGCCTTAGCATACAAAAATTATAAAATTCGGTTGTACATAGCGTTGCAAATTTTTGAATTAAAAAATCCATAAGTCAGAAGTCTGTAGATGACTTGTGAATTAAAAAAAAATAATTCCTAAGTTAGTTAGTGACTTATGATTTAAAAAAAAAATTAATTCATAAGCTACTAAGTGACTTATGAATTAAAAAAATTCAATTCATGAGCAAGCTAGTGACTTATGAATTAAAAAAAATTCAATTCATATACTAATGGATGAATTTTGATTAAAAAATTATTAATTGGAAAATTTATAAGCTAGCATGATAATTTTACGGCACAGAAAAGCATGAGCTCTACTTTCGTTAATAATTAAAAAAAAATTAAGTCAAAACAAGCTTAGACATTTCCAATGTACCAACTAGCTTATGAATTAAATTTTTTTTAATTCACAAGTCACTAACTTGCACATGACTTAATTTTTCTTTAATTCATAAGTCACTTAGTACGTTCTGAATTATTTTTTTTTTAATTCATAAGTCACTTACTTGCTCATGACTTAAATTTTTTTAATTCATAAGTCACTTAGTAGGTTGTGAATTAATCTTTTTCAATTCATAAGTTACTAAGTTACTAGTAGCTTTATCTAAATGATTTTTGTTGTATCTTCACTTTTTAAGTTTCTGAGAAAAAAAAAATATTTATAAAATTAAAAAAAAAATCGTATGACAGGTACCGTTATTTTTGGACTTAAAAAAAAAGAAAAAACGTGTGGGGGGAAACATTAAAAGTGATACCTACCTAGTTTAAAAAAATCGACCTAGCCGTTTAGGCTGCAGTCGAACAGATCCACTTGCGAGATCCACTTTTTAGTCTTCGCTACCATCGTAATGTCAAATTTGATTCGATTTTTTTATGAATACATAACTTGCCTTATAGTACCTATAAGTCGCAAGTAAAAATTAGTCATGATCAAGTTAGTGACTTATGAATTAAAAAAAAAAAATCACAACCTGCTAAGTGACTTATGAATTCAAAAAAATATATTCATAAGCTAATATTTGAATTCTGATTAAAAATATATTAATGGGAAAACTCATAAGCCAGCATGATAATTTTATGATACACAAAAGCTTGAAATTAGCTCTCGTTAATAATTTAATAATAATGTAGTCAAAACAAGCTCAAACATTTGAAATTTACCAACTAGCTTATGAATTTAATTTTTTTTAATTCACAAGTCATCTACAGATCATGACTTAAATTTTTTTAATTCATAAGTCACTTAGTAGGTTGCGAATTATTTTTTTCTTAATTCATAAGTCATTTAATTTGTCATGACTTAAATGTTTTTTAATTCATAAGTCACTTAGTAGGTTCTGAATTAATATTTTCTAATTCATAAGTTACTAAGAAGCTTATCACCCCTATTATGGTTGTCAATTATCAATTGATTTGATTAATAATGAAATTTGGTACTTTTAAACGCAATTTTATTTAAGAAACTATCTGACAATATTAGTCAATTTTCTTTCTGTTCACAATGGTAAGCATCATTATCAATGACCAAAACTTTTTTTAATTGGGTTATTAACACCCCTATTATGGTTATCAATTATACAAATGATGCTTACCATTGTGAGCAGAAAGAAAATTGACTAATATTGTCAGATAGTTGATAGTTTCTTAAATAAAATTGCTTTTAAAAGTATCTACCAAATTTCAATATTAATCAAATATCAATTGATAATTGACAACCTATCAATAATCAAATAGGTACCTATTTTATGTTTTTAGTATCATGCTATTTACAAACTACAAAAAATGTCTGTTTATTTAGTGCACCAACCGTAATTTTTAATTGTGTTCAGAAGCAAATTATTAAGAAAATTGCTTTAGTACGATACTAGTTAGAAAATGTTTAAAATTAAGAACGAGTAAGTAAACTACTTTAAATTTTGCAATTTGTAAGTAGCATCATACTATTATACCTTAATAATAGGATTTTTAATTTTAAATGTTCAATGTTAATGAAATGATAAATGTTTTATATAAATAATTAACATATGTACATAAATGTTAAATAAAATAAAAGCGAAATTTCCTGAAGAAGTTAAAAAAAAAAACATCGAGAACTAATGAAATAGTCTTATTTGCATTCGGAAACCACGGATCTGTAAGTCTGTCCCTTTTAAAATTTATTTATTAAATTAAACACCAGATAACCTCCAACGGTGCCGTGATTTAAGGCCAAGTGACATAAGGCCAAATTAAAAAATTTGGCCTTATGTCACTTTACAAAAGCGACAGAAGCCCATTTTTTTTAATTTGGCCTTAAGTCACGGCACCATTAAAAAAATCATTTTATGTTCACATAAGATTTTTTTAAGTATTTCGCAATTTTTTTAAGTATTTTATCTTATGTCGACTTAAGGATTACTTTTGTTTCTGTTTGCGAAAATATCTTAAGTCAACTATGATTAACGAATAGAAAAGTCTTAAGCCAATATAATCTTAAGTCTATTTTAGGTATTAAAATTAAGCAGAACACACAATCTTATGTGGACTTAAGATATTTTACCTCGTGTAGAGATGCATCTTTTGAACATTAGATGAAATTGTTTTTGTCTATAAAAAAAAGCAAAGGATGCCGATAACACAGAACTGTAGCCTATTAGAATGGAACTGAGGATCAACAGAAAAACGCGAAATATCTTTAGTCGACTTAAGTCAATTTTGATGATTTTTCAGTGCAAAAAACACTTCAATGCTGCCTCCCAAAAAATCTTTCAAATGTATACTTTATTCAACTAAGCATTTATATGTAAAATTTTATGATCTTTTTTTGAAATTAATTTCAAAAAGATATTTTTAATATTTCGGCTGTTATAAGGAAAAATATGACTTAAGATAGTTTGGCTTTTCCTTAAATTGAATATTATATTAATTTCCAAAATCTTAAGTTGAGATAAGATATTTTGCCTTGCGTTTTCGAAGGACTTTTTCAATTCTTATGTCTATTTAAGATGAGTTGCGTGTGTAAAAGTGGAAAAAAAGAGATTTAAGATGATATTTAATATGAAAAAATCACATGTGTTCTATTGAGATTTAGTTATAAAGAAAAAAACAAACGCTTGATTTTCTTGAAAAAAAAAAAAAAAAAAATTACAAAGAGAAACAGTTTAGTTTTATTTAACTTTGTTTTTAAAGTCAATGCAAACTTAAAATTAATAAAAAGGAAATAAACCAAATTACAATTCATTGGTGATAACTAGAGCAGAAATTGAAAATTGGTTCTACCTCCAAAACTAACGGTACCACACCCGTAATGTAAGATCTTATTTATCTCGAAAACGGTTCTAACGATTTTAATAAAATAAAAAAATAAGTGAGCTA
Source organism: Chrysotoxum bicinctum (assembly GCA_911387755.1). Classification (NCBI taxonomy): domain Eukaryota; kingdom Metazoa; phylum Arthropoda; class Insecta; order Diptera; family Syrphidae; genus Chrysotoxum; species Chrysotoxum bicinctum. The sequence continues at coordinate 2,355,707 of OU426987.1, forward strand.
TTATCTATGGTCATGAACTATATTTTGGTTAAGACACCGTTTTTGTTTTCGTTTGTATTTTCGTCTTTCTCATTAACGGCTGTAACGATTTAAACTAATTTTCTTAGCAGGAGCTCCGAAGTTTAAAATAGTATTGCATATACAAATATTCGCAAAAATATGATTATTTTTTTTAAATTATTTCCTAAAATCAATGGCTCAAAATTCTAACTAGTACGATGTTAAAGCCTTTTTAAATCAACGATTTTGCAAATTTTATTCGAATTTAGCATCATACTTTCTCAACATTTTCATTAAAGTTAAAAGCATCGTAAAAGTATCGTGCTTTTAGAAACGCCACCAGAGGTCTGTTTACTTAGTTTTTTGCACGAACTGTAATTATTGATTTATGTGTGTTCAGAAGTAATTTATTAAGAAAATTGACGATACTAGTTAGAAAATGTTCCAAATTATGAATGAGTTAGTAAGCATATTAAAGTTAGGAAGTTGTTTATAAGTATCATACATAGACCTTAATAATAGGCTGTTTAAAACTTTGCGCTATTTTTTTTAGAATTGACATGTAATTATTTAATTGAAAATGGTATCCCAAATTATACTCTTGAAAATGTTTTGAGAAATTTCTTTATGAGCTTTATTTGCATATTAAATTCGAAGTTTTCTGGCTAAAGACGGCAATTTCATACATTTGAACATTTTGATCTCATTATATCTATGTTTTATATTTATAAAATGTATTTTAAATTCCAAAGCTCTTTTACATAAGAGTAAGTTCGTGCGATGCAGTCTTGCATTTGACCTATTTTTGGTTGTATGTATGAGTTTCATTTGTAATTATTTTTCAATAGTGTATGAAACAACACTGCCTGAAACACTAAATGAAAAAAGAACTGAATTATCAACTCATCCACTATAAACGTTCGCAAAAAAGGAAATCCAGAACCAAACTATGCTTAAAAATATCTTATGTCCTTGTTATAACGGGCATTTTGTTAGCTTTGCAAACGCTAAAATATCCTATGACTACTAAGGAGAGACAAATTTCAGTTTTAAATTTAAAAAATCATTTTATGTTCAAATAAGATGATTTGCGTTTTCACACTTTTTCGGAATTTTTTTAAGTATTTTATCTTATGTCGACTTAAGAATCAATTTTGTTTCTGTTTGCACGCGCGAAAATATCTTAAGTCAACTTAATATGATTTATGATTTCACAATAATAAAAAAGTCTCAAGTCAATATAATCTTAAGTCTATTTTAGGTTTTAAAATTAAGCAGAACAAACAATCTTATGTGGACTTAAGATATTTACCGCGTGTAGAGATGTGCTTTTTGAACATAAGATGAAACTGTTTTTCCCCATAAAAAAGCAAAGGAGTGAGATAGAAAGATGCCGATAAGACAGAACTCTAGCCCTATAGAATGGCACTGAGGATAAATAAAAAAACGCGAAATATCTTAAGTCGACTTAAGATACTTTACCTTTTCAGTCGAGATAAGTATTTGATGTGAGATTTTTCAAAAATAAATTTCATCTCAAGAACAATATCAGTTTTTGAAAATTGATATATTTTTTTTTTAATTTGCAATCATTCTCTATTTGTTTTTATGTTGTGTTATGTTCTTTATGCAAATTATTTCTTAAGGTAAATTGTGTTATTTATATTTCTTTTATATACATATATGAAAACGACTAGAAAGGGAAAAATAGTTTAAAGAAATGCCTACTCAAATAAAATTTACTTTGTTTGTTTTTTGCTTACGTATTCAAAGCCGTTTGAAAAGCTTATGAAGTGCCATTTTTCGTAAAACTCATTCCAAGTGATTAATTTACGGTTCGCATTTTTAAGATCTATTTGCCGAATATTAAATGTGTTCTCCCATGCGTTTTCCTTTTCTTGTGCGTTCATTGTAAGAAAATCATGTCTCATTTTAGTACAGAGCTTCTCTGCATCTGCTGAATTTTCTGCGTCGAATTTTATCTTTTTTATAGAATCTGACAAACACACCTGATTTATATAGCGATATTTTCCACGAACATTGTGAAATTTGTTTGCAAGTGTGCCTTTTGCATTTTTCGCACCTTTCTTGAGGTAAAAATAATCAAGCTATGTGCATAAAAGAAAAATAAAAGCATACATTGACAAATGATATGCTACATAATTACTTACTGGATCTTCATTGAAAGTAGTATGTATTTCTTCAGCAAGCTGTATCAAGTCCTTTGTAGTAAAATTTGTGTTATTTGTGATTGAGTAATTCACAATCAAGTTCACAAGCAGGCTGCGTACTACTTTGTTGTCAATGTTTTTATTGTTCTTGTAATAATTTTTAATTGTTTCTCCATCATTGCAATTCAAAATATCCACCAATTTTTTACTGCCATTCGATGGAATGGGAGAAGAATGTGAAGTTGTTGGTGTCGACGTATTTTGAGATGCTGAAAAATCATCTGCTAGTGTTTCGTATGAAATAGCAGAAGAAAGACGAATTTTCCATTGTTGCCACATATCGAAGAAAACGATTCTACTTGCAGTTGTTATATTTAATGTGTTCAAGAATCTTTTCATGAAAAACGGATCTGCAACTTTCAACACGGGCACAAAAAGATTTTCATCTGTAAAAACAACTTTTGGGTTAATCTCAAAATATAGAAAAAAAAAACAAAATTTTAAATTTACCAATAAAATATTGGTGATGCTGAATCGGAATCTTCCACGAATTCAAAAGATTTTGTAGAGCTTCGGTTTCATTGTCACAATCCAAACAATAAGAATTTATTAATTCTGTAAACGAAACGTTTTCTGCAACTTTCTTGACTTTTGGAAAATCGTTTCCTGGCAGAATTTTTCCACTGTGATCTTCAGAAACAGGCTTTTCAAATGATACGTCAGAGCTCAGTATTTTGTCGCTTTCCTCTACCAACGTATATGCAATAAGCGATGGCAGTACTTCACTTGATGAAATAGTTATAACTGGTGGTTCTCTATTTTGAAGAGGTGATATCGTTTTCTCCTCCATGGTCGCTGATGAATGTGGCTCTAATGTAGTACAGTAAAACCCGCTTAAGAGAATCTTTATTTCAATTAAGCGGGTTTCTCACTTAAACGAACCCCGCTTAAGTGAAGAAAAATTTCACTTAAGCGGAGTTTGGATAAGTGAAAAAAAATGTTCACTTAAGCGGATTTAAAAATTCCATTAAGCGGAGATTTAATGCTTGAAACAATATTGTTTTTATCTTTTGGACTCGCCTTGAAAGAAGTTAAATAAAATAACGATTTAATAACACAAAAATAATTTATTTAAAAACGAAAACCAGCAAATTTTTGTTCTGTTCCGATTCAATTTTTTTTCACAAGAGTTTTTTTCAATGAAAAATATTAAAAATTAAGTAAGTTATCCGGATTTTTCGCTTAAGCGAGTTTCACTTAAGCGAAGTGTTTTAAGGGAAATTGGCCGGAAAATTCTTGGGGATGAACAAGTGTTTCAGGCAAGCGGGTTTTTCTCTTAAGCGGGTTTTACGTATCATAATTTTTCTTTGGTGACGACATCTTCATTCTTATACAGAAAATAAATATCAATAGATTATTTTTGGCCTTATCATCAGCAAACCACGGGATATTTTGTAAAAATTCATTGGAGGGCTTTTACAATGGTCGATTCGCTGTAAATGATACGATATGTATTGAATTGGTGTAGTTGCATTACCTATTTCGATTGCAGCGTAATGTTTTCGAAACGAATTTATTTTTATCCGCTGACACACCAAAAACGGAAGTGGTTCCTCAGAAAATTTAACTACCTCTTCAATTCGAAATACAAATGTATTTTCGCATGTATTATCTAGTAATTGTGTTATGAAGTACCCCTTTTTGAAAAGTTTTCCGTAATAAATACATTGAGTATAAGTAGCGAAATTTGAAAAAAATCCCTGTTGTAATTTGTAATTATTTATCAAGTCGAATTGGCATGTATTAACGATATGGTTATTAGCTAACGATACTGTTTCAGGAGTTCTCTCGTCTAAGAGCGATTGAGCGAATTTGAATTGAAATTTAAATGATAACGTAAGTGGAATATTTCGCCGGCTGTTTGTAATTCGGGCATATTTTTTAAACTCTTTATGCTTAGCTTCATACTGAAAGCACCAAAAATTACGAGGCACGCCTGACATTTGAATTACCAAGGGGTAATGAACCATAAAATGATGCTTGGGCTTTAAAGTATCGTTAAACAATCTCACATAATCAAGGTGATGCTGTCGTATGAGTTCTCTAAGGTGTTCAATTATATCATTAGAAATATTGAAATCCAGAAGAATTTCAATGATTTCTAGAAAATTCAAAAAGAAAGCCCAAACCTCGTCGTTTTCAGGTATGCGATCGGCTACCATCAGAGGAAAATGATATACAAAAGCCATCATTTCACGCGCCGTTTTTTTTAAATGCATATTTTTTAAATTATCATTCGTAATTGGTTTTAATGAAATATTTCCGATCTCAATTTCTCCATAGTTAAATGAATTAACTCTATCATTGAAAGCTTCTAAATTTAAAAAAAACTTCATGTCAAGAATATATCGAATGATGTGACAAATGTTGTAATGACAAACACCCTCAAATATATCATGCATTACATCAACTGCATAGTTAGAAGTTACGTTAAATGACGTTATAGAATTGAAAACTGAATCGTGATGTATGCCAGTTTGTTTGTAATCATTTATTGCCACATCTTCTAAATAGTTTTGCTTATTACGTAACATATTTTCAATTTCACATGGTGCTGTAGAAGTTTCTTTTTTTGGAAGCTTGCAAATCCGGCAAAAATAAGTACTAGAGCACGAAGAAAAACCTAGCATTGCATTCAAGCCTAAATTATCCCCAATTAATAAACCCAAAACAAAGTGAACCTTTTTTATTCCTTTAGACGTCAATATTTCAATACCAGTTTCTTCCAAAAATTTAATTTTTTCTATAAGTGAGTGAAGACATTTTTTATTTCCATACAACTTATAGTCCTGAGCTTTAAAAAGAGCAGCTAAAAATATATCGGATCTATTCGGAACAACGGGAAATGAATAATAAATAAAAGATATGGGATCAGCGTGAGAACCTAATGGATTATTTATTTCTGCATCATCCATGTATATAAAGTACGGTATTACAATTTCATGAGCAGAGAATAAATTGCGTTTTTCCTGCCATGCCTTTCCCTTGATGTAATGGGAAAAATTGTTTCTATCATTTGAAATTTGGTTCATTTCATCAATTGTTTTAATTAAAAGATCATTTTTTTCGAAAGTTTTTCTGAACTGAAAGTCGAGCGGTAGAAGCACTCCTGTCGTTATGTGTTCTTCGTGGCAATTAATTCCCTTTCGATACACATTTTTTAACTCTTCATTAATTGTGAATTCATTCGCAACGCAAAAATAATCATTTTCTGTTAGCCAATGTATTAGTTGGTGATCAGTGCAACATGAATCGAAGGGATTTTCCACTGCCGAAATTAATGCTGAATAACGTAAGCGATCTTCGACCGAGTTTTCGGTTTTAATGTTAAATAATTTGAAAAGTCTTAAAATGGGTTTATGTATGGATTCTTTGACCATTGTAATAATTTTAGCCGCATCTTTACGTGATAAATTGTCCATGCTGTACAATTTTAAAGCAAAATCAATTCCAATATTATTAATATCAATATCATTGTCAATACAAGGAAGATCATTTTTAGCATAAGAATAATTAGTGTCAAGAGAACATGAAGGCAAATCTGCCACCGAAGATGAAGCCGGAGGAGAAAACGATTTCGAAGAACCTTGCAAACAAGTTGGCAAAAAAGAACTCGCATCAATATTTGAGCTTGACGAAAATAATGTTAGCCCGTCTTTTATGTGCGTTTTGCAGTGACGTGAAAAGTTTGAAAACGTGGAAGTAAATGACATGCATTCATTAAAAGCACACCGATAAACACCTATTCCATCCAATTTATGAACCAATTTGAAATGGTTAGATATATTTTTTAAGGAAGAGCAGTGTTGTTTGCATATAAAACAATCCATTTTGTTTTTTTTTTATAATTTTCCTAAAAGTCAGAATATGTATTGGAGATGATCTTTAATATATAATTAAGTTCGACTTGGTTTACAAAACAAATTTACAAACAAGAAAGTGTAACTCACCCTTGATTTATTTAAATGTACCAAATGATGACGCTGCTTTTCACTTGTGCTGAAGCTGATTTGCTGTTTAAACGGTTGACTCTTTTTTTTCAATTTTTGCTCTGGATCTTTTACCTCTGGGAGTTTCTTTATAGTATCGTGTTCTGCTTTAGTTTTCTGGTTTTGCTGGTATGGGGTTTGAAAATCGAAATAAAACATTATGTAAAACATGAAATGGTGTACATTATCTACTTAAAGTTTTTATACAGTATATTAAAAACTGTTTCAACAAAGACTTTTACATTTTCTTACTTTTGTATTAAATCATATAGATAGTAAGTTATAGTTAACACAAAAGTAAGAAAATCTAAAAGTAATTGTTGAAACTGTTTTTAATATTGTATTTATTATATTATTAGATTAAATACATACAAAACCCCTTATGAAGTAAGGAATTCTTATAAAACGTTGGGTAAAGAATGGAATAGTCTTTTATTCGTATTGAAAAATAAAATGTATGTAAACTGTAAGAGGATAAGCTTTCGATTTTCATGCGAATGCTATTTTTATAAGAAAATCTAGAAGAAGTCTGTAGATTAGGTTATCTTCACAAAACATGTAATTTACTGGTAAGTGGCAGTTAATTGTTTAACTCATTATAATTACACAATTTTGCGCTGCATTTTCAAATAAAAATTGCAAATAAAATTTCGATGCCCATAAAATTTATTTTAATTTAATTAAATATATATTTGAATTAATAAATTTTGATTCTTAAAAAACTTTAAAACTTATATGCAAAAATAGCATGTGAACATTTTAAAAAGTTTGAGAAAATCACTTACATATTTCGAAAAATGTTTTAAAGTTCTTTCCAGTGCACATATATTTTATTTTTATGTATATATATGGGCTTATCCCTATAAATTTTAACTCTTGAGTTTGAAAAAAAAAAAAAAAAACAAAAAAAAAATTAAGGCACGCATGTAAATTTGAGTTTTTCTTCAATTATAGACCACGAATAAATAAAAAACTTCAAAATAACTCCTATGTATTGCTTGTTGAAAATTATAAAATAATAAAGTATAGAAAAATGAATTTAAAATAATTAATTTTAAAAGACGATCTAATTGATTTGGTTTTTATTTTTTAATCTTCACAGCCTCTTTTTTTTCAAACTTATTTGTTTAACACTTTTACCATTTTTTTTAGAGTTTCTAGAGCTTAAATTACGCTCATTGTAAAAGTATAATCAAAGAATGCTTTGGAGTGCTAGTAAAAAATGTGCCTTTTTTGAAACAGTTACGTTTTTTACGTTCGTTTTGTTAACTTCATAAAATTTGTACATATGGAGACCATAAAAAAATGCCCCATGATCAATGTTAAAAAATAGACACGAAAATTTGTGACAATTAAAGATTTACGAAAAATCACGCATGGCAGTTTTTTCTAAAATTTATATCATGTAGGATTATTTATAAGGAAGGCGCGCACTCAAAATGATTTCAATTAATTTTGACCTTCATTTATCCGAAAAAACAAAAATTGTACTAGGTAATCTTATGTTAAACATTATTTTTGCAATAATACAAAACGTTAATTATCCACGGACGCATCCAAAAGTCTCAATATTCGATGATTTTTTCGATTTCAAACACTTTCGCACTATATCGATGGTTCATTTTATAAATTGAATAGTTAAAACTCAATGATATATATAATATTTTAAGTTCCAAAACCTGAATATTTAATAATAATGTCTATATATTTCGACGCATGGCAAAAGTTAAAATTTGCACGGATAAGCCCATATATATATGTATATTGCTTTTGTTTATTAAAAATAATTCAAAGTTTATTGCTCAAAACTGAATTTTTTAAATTCAATTGTTAATCAAATAATGATGTTTAACTTTTGTGGGTGTATTAAATTCCTAGCCATAAAGAACTACATCGCAGAGCCCAATATTCTTTTCTGTCAATCCTTGTCTCAAAACTACGGTTGATTTGCGACAGAATTAATTTAAATGCAATACATGTGTATGTTTTAAATCATATTTAAGAAACAATTTCTTAAAAAAAATATAAGCGTCTTACATGTATTTGTATTATTTTCTCTCTTTATAGTATTACTACTTTTTTAATTTTTTTTATTTGAGTTCTTCCAGCAGACGGCTTATCAAGCCATGGTTTGTAAATCTTTTTAACACAACTATTATACTTTTAAATGATTGAAAAAATAAAGAATTTATCTATCTATCTATCTACATATATTTTCGGAAGTTGAGGAAACCAGAAGAGAATCGTAAGTTGAAACTGTCAACTTTGAGTCAAGAAAAACAAAATCACAAGTTGAGAATAAAAATCCTCAAGTTGCGGTCAACTTCTAATGAAGAAAATGGCCCTTGAGCTATTTCGCGGTTTTTTGTCGATCCTCAGTGCCATTCTAAAGCGCTACAGTTCTGTGTTATCGGCATCCATCTATCTCACTCCTTTGCTTTTTTATAGACAAAAACAATTTCGCGTTCAAAAGATTCGTTCAAAGATTCGTGTTCAAAAGACACAACTCTACACGCGGTAAAATATCTTAAGTCCACATAAGATTGTCTGTTCTGCTTAATTTTAATACCTAAAATAGACTTAAGATTATATTGGCTTAAGACTTTTCTATTATTGTGAAGTCTTAAAAGCAACTAAAGTCATCCTTAAGGCTAGCCGCGCACTATCAATTTTAAGTTGCGAAACTGTTTGGTTACTTATAGAAAACAGATGAACTGTTTGGTTGAATGTCCGTGCAGTTGCAGATAATAATATGTTCAATAAAATGGCGAACTCATTGTAGGCAATCGTTTAGTTTGTGTCGAAACACAAACATTTTAGTTGCCCGAACCAAGCAGTTTCGCAACTAAAAATTGCTAGTGCGCGGCTAGCCTAAGTCAACATAAGATAAAATATTAAAAAAAAAAATGCGAAAAAGTGAAAACGCAAATTAATCATCTTATGTGAACATAAAATGGTTTTTTTGATTCGAAACTGACATTTTTCTCTCCCTAAGTAGTCATAAGATATTTTACCGTTTGTAAACCTAAAAAAATACCCGTAATAATAAGGACATAAGATATTTTTAAACGTAGTTTGGTTCTGGATTTCCTTTTGTGCGAACGTTTTTCTTTTAGTGAATGAGTTGATAATTCAGTTCTTTTTTCATTCAGTTTTGTTTCATACGCGATTGAAAAATGATAACAAAATGATACACTATACACATACGTATACAACATGCCGAGACAACTACAGCCAAATGAATTTGCACCTTGCAACAACAAAATTGAATTTTTATGCTGTGAATTAGCTAATATATACTTCATGTCCATCTAAAATAATAGACTAAGAGCCCACAGCAATTTTTGGGTGTGATTGATAACAACAAATAATTAGCAGAATTTTGTTGCAAGGTGCAAATTCATTTGGCTGTAGTCGTCTCGGCATGCAAATATAACATATGTATGTGCATGTGCACAATTTTCAATTTCTCCTCGAAATCATTAAAGGCGCTTGAGTCCTTTAGGCTAGGCGCGCGTTTTTAATTTCACAACTGTTTGGTTGCCAAAATGTGACTAATGGGGCTATTTGGTTTAATTTTCCGCGCAGGTGCATATAGTTGAATCGGTCATTTCCAAAACCGCATAAGTCATTCAATTAGAATTTTTCAGGAATCAATAAAAACTGTTTCATGCACAAAAATTACCACTAAAATACTTAATTAAGCATACAAAAAAGTCGTTTAAAACTCATTTGTTTGTGCATGAAACAGTTTTTATTGATTCCTGAAAAATTCTAATTGAATGACTTATGAGGTTGTTGGAATGACAAATTCAATTATATGTATTTTAGGCAATCGTTTAGTTTGTGAATTCAATAATAATAAATAATTTCGTGGCCTTAAAACGAATATTTATAAAAAATATTTCTGAGGCAAGATTTCTGTCTTATTGCCATGGAATATTCAGTATTTTTTTATGTCAATACATTATGAGAGAAACTTTGACCATAATTCACGTTTCCAGTTTTCGGCGATGCTAAAAATTCCGTGGAAAATTTTTTCCACGACAACCCCCAATGAATTATGAAAAAATTTTACTCAACAACGAAAAAAAGTTTTAGTTTGAAAATGTTTCAAGTAAACTGCAAAATTTTTTCTTTTACAAGTCACAACGCGCCTAAAATCAAAATGCATGCCGCATGGCGAATTGAGAAATCTTGCCTCAGAAATATTTTTAATAAATATTCGTTTCAAGGCCACGAAATTATGTATTATTATTGAATTCACTAATTGATTCAAATTTATAAACTAATTATTGATATATTTTATTTGATATGCTGCTCACAAATCACAAAGTCCCTAAAATCAAAATGCATGCCTCATGGCGAATTGAGAAATCTTGCCTCAGAAATATTTTTAATAAATATTCGTTTTAAGGCCACGAAATTATGTATTATTATTGAATTCACTAATTGATTCAAATTTATAAACTAATTATTGATATATTTTATTTGATATGCTCACAAATCACAAAGTCCCTAAAATCAAAATGGATGCCGGCTCAAGAAATATGAAAAAATTGTTTCACAAAAAGAAGAAAAAAACTTTCTTCAGTCTATTTTCTTACTTTTATGCATATTTTTTTATAAAATATTGATAACAAACTACGTATAAGTATTACTTACCAATTATTTTGTCACTGCAGTAGTTTTTTTAATGTTTTTTTTAACGTTTTTTTAATGTTTTTATTAACAGGGAACGACCAACGAGAACGAGAACGACCGCGCACGCACAAGAACAATTAACCAACTAACTAAACTAATGACGCGACGGGGATATGATGAATGAGAATGACGATGGCGATGTGAAACATAATGCCAGGGCTGTTTTAGAGGCTTATGGTACAAATTTTTAATCGCTGCAAGAAAATTATTTTTACATGTAATTTGTAACAATATTTTGTTTGATAGAAAATTGTTACAGGTATTATTTCTGCGAAATAATTATACAAAAATGCAATAGATATTTTTTGTAAAAATTTGCAACCATTTTAAAGTTATATGTGAAAGAGGTTTCATTTTGAGTTCGATTTAAGACCAAACCGCACAATTTTTGTGTATTTAATATCCGTAGAAACACATTTGTCTCATGTGGTGTGCCGGCCGTATATAGTATATTTCCATGAAATATGGAGGGACAGACATACTTCACTCCACAACATGACACGTGAGATAAGTGTGGTTCTGACTTGTATTCATAGTTATTTTTTTTATTATCACGTCAAATAAACTAAGAATTGAACTTGAAGCGTTTTTAAAAAAATAACTCGTATAGCTATAACTGGGTATTTTTAAAATTAGCTATATTATGTGTTCAATTTATGGCTAATGAAGCCACAGAGTCAATAAACATTTTATGAAATTTTGTCAACTGCGTAAAGTCTTTTAACTACATACAAGTATCATGATTTTAAGAATAAGTTTCGATTAGGCCAAACAAATTTACTTAATTTTGACATTCATGAATTTTGCTTGTGCAATGGGATTTGGTCCATGTTTGTTTAACACTTAACCCAGGGGCTTCACTGGCAATATTTGAGGCAATATTGCCCCACCATCTATCGATAGGCAATAATCGTAGTTCCATTTCTGAGGCAATAAATTTTTATGATTCACCTTTTCAGAATGGCTTCTCCGTGATTTTGGGTACCCTCTACGTTATTTTGAAACTAAATCTAAAAATAATGAGAAAAATTAAACATTTTTTTGAGTTAAACTTGTAAATTATGAAATTTAAACAGAAATTGCCTGGCGACAAAATGCCTATCAAAGTTATAAATTCCCCATTGCTAGTGAAGTTGCTATTGTCCTTAATATTGCTATTGGAGCTAAAGCGTTAACTACCAAAAGGGCCCATGATTAAGTTGTAGATTGTAACAAACCAACTTTCAAGTCAAATTTAAAGGTATTTGAAGTGCCTTTATGCAAAAAATATATGAATCCCCTTAAATAAATATCGATATTATTTTCATATCCATCAGTGTCAATTAAACGCAAAACCTACATAACATCTCTGTTTAAACGTTTTTGTATATTTGCACATTTCTGTTGGCGTCACTGATAATATAAACCAGGAGACTGGTATCTGTTACCAGTGCAAATGTTTTTTGTTCAGCGAGGGAAAGGGAAAAATACATTAAGAGGCTTACTTCTTTCTTCCACTCGTTTAGTTTTCCTGGTAATATTAATCAGGGGAATGGTACTATGAACCAGGCTAAGTTATTTTAAGCGGGAGAATACAGAAAAACAGGGTTGTAAAATGCTGAGTGCAGAACAGTCTGCGTTTTATAAATATTAAACTAAATCAGACTTATATATTAGTTGTATTTTATTTTCCCCCAGATCTGATCCAGATTGGATCTTTATTCGAAATTACATGTATAACAAAAACAACACAAGGCCCAGTTTTGTGTGTATTTGTTGTTATACGTGTTATTTTGAAAACGAAATCCAATCCGGATCAGATCTGGGTTAAAATAAAACGCAGCTATTATATTAACCTTCCGATGGCAAGCGGGGTTACCGATCACCCTACTACTTGAGAAAAACCATAATATCTAACAGAAAATGATTGCCTCTTTCGCTCGTTTATTATGTCTTAGATTTTAAAAAATCTAAAAAAAAGACTTTTCTCAGTTTCCTATTAATGTAAACATTCGATCTCATAATAAAAAAGAATTATTTTTCAGTTTAAATATTGTTTTATCTAAAATAAAAAGTGGTGGGGTGATCAACAACCCCAGTGGCTTTTCAAGTAGGAAATAAGCCTTGCCTTCAGAAAGTTGAACTATAACAAATGAATCTTAAGTTTAGAAAAATACACGCGTCAACATTTAGAAATACGAGGCACATTACCATAGTGCATTATCTCTTGTTAATTGGCACTTTTGGCTTAATGGCATTATGGCTGTTATCTGTATTAGTGAAGTTGCTTTATTCTCTAATATTGCTAATGAAGATACAGCGTAAACTACAAATAAGTGTAAATGATTAAGTTGTAAATTGCAACACCAATTTTCAAGTCGAATTTAAAGGTTTGTGTAAAAATTATCAGAATCTACTTAAATATATATCTTATCCACCAGTGTCAATTAAACAAAATACCTACATAACATCTCTGTATAAACGTTTTTGTATATTTGCACATTTCTATTGGCGTCACTGATAATATAAACCAGGAGACTGGTATCTGTTACCAGTGCAAATGTTTTTTGTTCAGCGAGGGAAAGGGAAAAATACATTAAGAGGCTTACTTCTTTCTTCCACTCGTTTAGTTTTCCTGGTAATATTAATCAGGGGAATGGTACTATGAACCAGGCTAAGTTATTTTAAGCGGGAGAATACAGAAAAACAGGGTTGTAAAATGCTGAGTGCAGAACAGTCTGCGTTTTATAAATTTTAGATACACTAAATAAGACTTTTATAATTATTAAACTCTAAAAAATGAAACTTAATTTTAGAAAAATTAATTAAATTTAGAAATACGAGGTACATTATCAAAATGTATTATATCTTGTTAGTTGACACTTACGGCTTTATGGCATTATGGCTGTTATCTGTAATTAAGTATTTTTTTTTTCATATGAATGAAACATAATAAATGAAAAATATTATTCTGTTTACTTAAGTGAATTTTCGGTATTTTCCCACTTAAATGAAAAACTTAAATGATGAGTAAAAACACCGGTAGTACACTTAAGTGAAAAAATCATTTGTCCCTCATATACATTACTTAGAAAAATTGTGCAAGGACGGAACCATAATGTACTTATACAAAAATAATCTTTTTTTCTAACTTAAGTTAAATTTTATGGCACAAAATTTTAAACATATGAAACGTTCTCTAAATCAATTTTAGAATAGGCGACGAATCTAAATATTATGTATAAGACGAGAACCAACTTTTTGGTAGTTTTAAAGGATATAAACTATACTTTAATGTTAAAGAGCTCGTCTTACTTTAACACCAGCAACTAGCTAGTTTATCTTTTAAAAGTATACTTTATACGGATTGACAATGGTCATTTCATGACAAAGCAAATCGAAGTAGAATATTAACTGATGTTTTATTCAATTTTTTAAAAGATGTGCTTTGTAAATAGACTCAATCATTGAATATTTGGATATAAGAAATTCGAAACAATCGTACAAAAGCGCTTTACTATCTTTAATTTTATAAAATAGCGGCTGGCGATGGAAAATGAAATCTACATACAAATGTACACATGTTATGTATGCATGCGGCATGCCGAGACGAGTATAGCTAGCCAAATGAATTCGCGCATTGCAACAGCAAAATTCAGTGAATTGTGTGCTGTGAATTAGCTATATATGTATATATGTATTTCATTTACATCTAAAATTATGTAAATAACTTTTAAAAAATCAAAATATGTATCTATCTAGGTAGCATATAAAATCTTTTATTCAATTTCATATTTACTGGTAAATAGAACCAGAAACACTGGTAAATACTACCAACAGTTTTGGTAAAGTAAACAAAAAATCTTCCGAATAATTTTTATCAGAAGTCCGATAATATTAACCATAGCTTCAGATTTCATTTTAGTGGTAAATATAATCAGGGTTCTGATACATGCAACCAGGAGGATTTTTTTTTAATTTATTGTTTTTTTTTTTATTATTTACCATGACTTCTGGTTCCAGGTACCAGGAAATTCTAATAAACCCTACCAGGAATATTACATATTTAATCAGGGTACTGATAAAATCTACCAGGATACAGATTTTTTGTTTTTTATCAAAAAATTCTGATAATAGTTACCAGTTTACCAGGATTCATTTATTTCCTGGTTCCTGGTATGGGTTATCAGATTCAAGGTAAATCTACTTTAGCAAAAAAAACTAAAATTTTAGTGGGGATCTGGTAACTTTTACTAGGAAAATAATATTAATTAAAAAGTCCAATAATATTTGTAATACTTTCAAAAAAATTAAAAATACATCCTGTTACTGGTATCTGGAACCAGAAATCCTGACAAATGAAACAATTTCATGTTTACTGGTAAATGGAACCAGAAACACTGGTAAATACTACCAACAGTTTTGGTAAAGTAAACAAAAAATCTTCCAAATAATTTTTATCAGAAGTCCGATAATATTAACCATAGCTTCAGATTTCATTTTAGTGGTAAATATAATCAGAGTTCTGATACATACAACCAGGAGATTTTTTTTATTCATACAAATTTTATTTTAGATGTTTACCGTGACTTCTGGTTCTAGATATCAGAAATTTCTGATAAACTTTACCAGTAATGTTACACTTTTTTATCAGGATTCTGATAAATACTACCAGGATACGGATTTGCTTTTTTATCAGAAATACCTGGTAACATTTATCAGTTTACCAGGATTCATTTATCTCCTGGTTCCTGGTATGGGTTATCAGATTCAAGGTAAATCTACTTTAGCAAAAAAAACTAAAATTTTAGTGGGGATCTGGTAACTTTTACTAGGAAAATAATATTAATTAAAAAGTCCAATAATATTTGTAATACTTTCAAAAAAATTAAAAATACATCCTGTTACTGGTATCTGGAACCAGAAATCCTGACAAATGAAACAATTTCATGTTTACTGGTAAATGGAACCAGAAACACTGGTAAATACTACCAACAGTTTTGGTAAAGTAAACAAAAAATCTTCCGAATAATTTTTATCAGAAGTCCGATAATATTAACCATAGCTTCAGATTTCATTTTAGTGGTAAATATAATCAGGGTTCTGATACATGCAACCAGGAGGATTTTTTTTTAATTTATTGTTTTTTTTTTATTATTTACCATGACTTCTGGTTCCAGGTACCAGGAAATTCTAATAAACCCTACCAGGAATATTACATATTTAATCAGGGTACTGATAAAATCTACCAGGATACAGATTTTTTGTTTTTTATCAAAAAATTCTGATAATAGTTACCAGTTTACCAGGATTCATTTATTTCCTGGTTCCTGGTATGGGTTATCAGATTCAAGGTAAAATTGATCTTACCAGTAAATCCGATAACATACACCACGAATCTGATTGTCTTTACCAGGATTTCCCCTACCTTTTTTTCTACCAGGAAATCTGGTAGCAAAACTAACTTCCTGGTTCCTGGTAGGGGTTACCAAGATACAGATAAACACATTTTTACCACGAAATCCGATAACATACATCAGGAATCTGATAATATCTACCAGGATTTTCCCTACTTTTTTCTACCAGGAAACCTGGTAGCAAAACTAACTTCCTGGTTCCTGGTAGGGGTTACCAAGATACAGATAAACACACTTTTACCAGGAAATCCGATAACATAGACCAAGAATCTGATAACATTTACCACGATTTCTCCTGGTTGTATTATACAGAAAACCCGCACCAGGAAAATTTTTTGAGTGTATGTGCGCGATAAGTTCAACCAACTTCGTGCAACTTTTTATTCAACTCTTTCGTTGGATAAACGATTTACAACCTCTTACACTAGTGCAGCAACTGACGTAATTCACGATGACCAATTAAAGTTGAACAAAATGCGTTCGGAACCCCGTACACATAATTGACCAACTTTCCCATATGTTGATTAATTTCGCACACCTAGTTGATCAACTCTTAAAACTTATTCCAGTGTTGAATAGCTCCGTACACCTAGTTGACTAACTTACTCAAATGTTGAATAACCTCGTACACTAGTTGATAAACTTGTGCGATTTTGACAGAAATTTTTTTTTTCGAGTTGATCAACTGCGTTTTCGATATTGTTGCTCGCCCAGTTGATGAACTAGCTGATACCTTCGTACACTTAACCAAGGATCACTCGACGGGAACGCATTGAACACACCACGATAAACAAAAAACTCAAACGTCTAACCTGAAATAATTTTGACATCAGTTCGGTACATACAATTATTGTCGACGCACGCCTTCGCTTTAAAATATTCTTAAATTTGTTCCATATGAGTATGATTTCCTCTAAGAAAAAAAAGTGGCTGCCGCATTAATAATATTAGAAAATGAACGACAAAGGAAGAAAAATCAGCCAAGACGATTCTGGGTAGATGATTTTTTCTTGAGTCGCGAAGAAAATTGTTTTTTTTTAGGCAATTGCATTTTCGAGGAAATTTGAGACCAAGCCAATTCCCTGGCATCTCGATTTTTATAAGAGGGGCTCTTAATGTCCCATATATTGGGCTTTTCCTCAATTGCTGAAATCATTTGCAAAATTTTTTATCACCTTCCATGACGAAAAACCAAAATAAACTACAGTTTGCAAGTTGCAACAACTGCAAGTTCATGGCAACGCAATAGTTCAACCACGTAGACACAATTCACTGCAGCCAACGCAACGCAACACAATATTACGTCAAGAAATCTCAAAGAAAATTAAAAAGTTGATCAACGCGTTGCACAAATAATGTGCAACACATTATCTTGAAAATGTTGCTCAACGTGTTGATCGAACATTTTCAAGGAGCAACACGAGCTCGTACACTACCCGTACACTTGTTGCGTAATTCGTTGAGCAACGGCCAACAACTAGATCCAACCATCCAACCCGTTGGTTGAACAGAATTGAAGGCACCGTACATTAGAGTTGAATGCGTTGAATTCGAAATTTGTGCGTTGATCGCCTAGTGGAGGACCGGCATTACTTAGCACCGGTGCTCAGAGTAAAAAAAAACATAAAAAATGCAATTTTTATCACATGTTAACGGATTAACGATTAACGTTAACTTGCGTTAATTCTTCCGAAATTTAACGCTTTAACGTTTAACGAAGCTAACTTTTTAGTAGCGGATTAACGATTAACGAAGTTAACTGTTTGATTAACGGTGCCCAGCTATGGTTATTTTCCAGATTCCTTAAATACTAAAGAAAATTTGCATGCACCCAACCTCGCACCTACCCCAAATCCTACAGTGTGCCTAAGCAGGACGATTGCTTGCATAACTCACTGTTTATACGTCATAATAAGAAACGGGATTATAAAAACGGGATTTTAAAAAACAGGGTTATAAAAAGCGGGATTCCGTTAAGCTCCCCCAAAAAATGTTTGTTGATGGTATTTCCCACAGAAACACAGTTTTTCTATTTCGATTTTCTCAAGAATGGTTTAGCTGATATTGATCAATTTTCTTATGCCAAAGTGGGGAGAGTATGATAGGTTGGGTACGATATCCCGCTTTTTATAATCCCGTTTTTTTAAAATCCCGTTTTTTTAATCCTGTTTCTTATAATCCCTTTGTTTTATAATCCCGCTTTTTATAATCCCGCTTTTTATAATCTCGCTTTTTATAATCCCGCTTTTTTAACCCTAGAAAGGTAATCATATTTTTTAGTACGTTAAAGGTAATCATTCGTCGAATCGACGAAGTAAAATTTAAATGCAATTTTTTCGAAAAGTTATTAACAAATTCTTGTAGATGTTAATAATTTATTTTCATCAAACCTTTCTTTTAATAAAAATACACTTTTCATTTTATTTTTTTAGATTTGTGACTTTGTATTCTCCTTAAAGAGAAGACTTTGAGAAATTTTAAAAAGAAAAAATGATGTTCGTCTAATCGACGAAGATTACCTTTCTAGGGTTAAAATCCCGATTTTTAAAATACCGTCTCTTATACTCTCGCTTTTTTAATCCCGTTTCTCATTATCCCGCTTTTACAATCAAAACCAGTTGTTTTATTTTAAAAATTCGCGTGATTTCTTTAAATAAAACAACTGGTTTTGATTGCAAAAGCGGGATAGTAAAAAAAAAAAACTTTTAAGAAATAAAAAAAAGAGTTATTTTGAATAGCATTTTACTATAACAAACATAACATTAAACAAAATGAAGTATTTATTTGTAAAAAACAAACAGTAAACAAAATATTTTTTTTTATTAATTTATTAGTACAGGAGTATGCTCACATTTTAATTCAACTGTATATTGTGAGCGATGTCCTGCAAAAAAACCAGTTTTACTCATATTGTTTCTCTTTTTTTGTACAGTGATTAAGTGAGATAAAATATCAGCTGATGCATTATCTTTTAGTCTGTTTATTCTTAACCTTTTTAATGTAGGTATATAAAGCGTTTATAATACTCAAATATAAATATTAAAAACGAGCTTGGCAAGACTAAACAGGGTAATTCGGGATTTTAAAAAGCGGGATTATAACAGATAGGGATTTTGAATAAGCGGAATTTTAAAACTCAATATTTTAAAAAGGCGGGATTTTAAAATTTTTTTTTGAGATTTAAAAAAAAAAAACGGAATTTTAAAAAGCGGGATACCGATACGGTCCCACAATTATTTTTATATCATATATCGGGGATTTAAGAAAAGGCTATCTTTGGTGTACCCTGCCCTGACCCATGTTAACGGTAATTGCGCTGTTAGTATAATAATGACAGAAGCTTTTTGTGTGGGATTACATATTTTTTATTTTATGTGTGTTAATTTGAACTGTTCCAGGTTTTCCCAAGTATCATGAAATCTATGGGGTTTTCCGCAACCTTGTCATTGAGTTTTATTTGTATTTATTTTTTACGGTCATGAAAAAAAAATAGCAAAACTTTATGTTTATTACCTATTTTCTGGAGAAAATTGAGCTCAAAGTTGAAAAATTAGTATGGCCAGGACAAATGGAAAATGATAGAAACTGGTTATCTCAAGGCCGAGATAGGATTTTAAATTCGTTTAAACGCAATTACAAAGACTTTTCATTTCTTATAAGAAATAATGGCCTAAATGAAATTTTTATGATTAGTACTAACAAAGAATCACGCCCCAAAATATGATGCATGAATTAAAGGACACCCTGTATAATGCTATTAAATTTATTAATTGGAATGCAGTGGGTTAGGATATAAATTCACCAAAAATTCATAAAGTTAATTTAACCCATTAATCTTAAGCCCATGCTTCATGCTTACTTCAATTTCTGGTTATCCTGGCTTAGATTTTGAATTTAAGTGAAAACTTAACGTAGATTTCAATGACTTCCTGCGTTTTATATCTGTATAATAAAGGGTGGTTAAATTTTAAGGGCCGATGTTGATTTTGAATATAATACAAATAATTTAGGAAAATCTTGTCATTTCTTTCATTTTTTTTACATAAGTTGTAAGCAGTTCTAAAATAAAATGCACGACTGGATCGGACGACCTTGCTCTTAAAAGTACTTTGGAATTTAAAATTTAAAATTTTATTAATATAAAACATGGATTTAATGAGATAAAAATGTTCAAATGTATGGAACTGCCGTCTGATTAATCCTTTTAATATTAAGGTAATTTTTTATATAACAAATTTTTCGAGAAAAAAATTTGGGATTCCAAATTTTAAGTATTTAGTAGTATTTATTTTAGAAATAGTTTCAAATAATAATCGTTCACACGTTTTTAAGATATTGGTTTTTCAAAAAAAAAACTTGGATTTTTTTTTCCAAAAATCTCAAAAAAAATTTTTTTTATTATTTTAAACTTAAGGGGGCTACTACTGAAAACTTTTGGTTAAAATCGTTAGAGCCATTGATGAGAAAGTTTAACAATTAAAAAACGGTTCTATGACGGCTACCGATAATAACATTTTGCCTCAAATTTTTTGTTTGACCAAAATGTAGTCCATGTTTATAATATTACACATAATTTTTTTTTATCAAAATCTTTAGAGCCGTTTTCGAGATAAATAAGATTATGCACTGCGGGTGTATGGGGGGTACCATTAGTTTTGGAGTTAAAACAAAATTTCAATTTCCCCCCTAGGGAATCACCGAAGACCCTTAACTAGCGGGATTGAAGAACATAGGTCTAGTGGTTTAGGCTGTAGGGAGAGGTACAGACATACAGACACACTGAAACATGTTTTTTGTGTACTAAATTTTCCTTAATTTTTTTATAAAAAAAATTGATTTGTTGGTATTTAATAAAATACATTTTATAACGTAATTTTAAAATTTATTTGTGTATGCGTTTTCAAGATATTGAATTTTCAAAAAAAAATTGTATTATTTTTTTAAAATCCAAAAAATATTTTTGAAAAAAATTATGGATTATATTTTTTCAAATGCATAGGAGCTTCTGCATAAAAATTTTGGTTAAGATCGTTAGAACCGTTGATGAAAAATTTGGAAATCAAAAAAACTGTTCTATGACAGGTACCGCTAATATAATTTCTAATTCTAATTCTAATTTTTTCATGTACCGTTTTTTTACCTACGATTAGTTGATCCAAAGTTATAATGGTCCAAACTTTTTGTTTTTTTTTTTATTTCATGGTTAAATAAGCTTAATAAAAAAAGTTAAAAAAAAGAAGAAACATCGCCCCTAGAGAAACGTATATTCTACATTGGGTCTTATTTATTTTATTTCTAAAAAAATTATTGCGGTCTATATCCTCTCCTAAATTTTTTTTTTTCTTAAAAGTTTTAAAACTCACTAAAATAAAATATAACAAGAAACAATAAAAAAAAAAAGTCACGGATATCGCCCCTAGGAAAATTTCCGCCCAACATTTTGGCATTCAAAATGTTTCAATATCTTTGATACTTATCGAGATATGATATCCCAAATGAAAAAATAGATTTGGATGCAGCTTCATGAAAAATAATCAGAAACTATTTAGGTACTGAATAATAGAAAAACGTACGACATTTCCTGCGCTTTCACCCTATAATTCTATATTTTTTTCTCAAAGTTTATTTATTTCAATTCTAATTTCTAACTGGCTGAATCTAAAATTTTGAACATTCGTCAATACTTACTGAATTTCGAAAGTAGGAGTTATGGACTACAAGTTTGTTTAATTTAAATACATTTTTTTTTATTTTAACCAAATACGAGTACCTTCCTTATTTACGCTCTATTATTAATTCGGAAACAATTTTTGTGTTCAATTTTTCAGTTCACCATTTACATTTATTTAGATCCCTTAAACTGTTAGATATAAGTTCTTCTTCTGATTCAATCTTTCCCAGTTCCAAAACACTTATAAAACATCTAAACTCTAATGACTTGCTTAAGAACTTTGAACTTATATAAAACCCCTTTCTTCAAAAAAGAACATTTTCTACACAAAGAAGATACATAATAACTCCTATGAGTATGTTGTGAAAGCTACAAATAATTTGCGAATGATTGTTAAAGCATTTCACAAGATTAAAACCAAGCAACGCAGAGAGCAACTCAATTCTTATTTTCGTTTAATACCACCATCAAGGAGGGCTTCTAGGAAATTTGTAAAATGTTTCTTATAAGAACGGAAGGTTTTGATTTACCCCCCCGAAAAACTCAACTCCAACTTCTCCTCATTCGAATGTTAATGTTAATATAGAAAGTTTTTTTTTCAACTTGAACGTCTGTTGCAAAAAAGAATCTGTACGAAGTACTTTCGTGTACATAAGTATGATGGTAGAATGAAAGTTTCGTTATGCGATATTGAGCTTAGCGCATAGAACAGAGAGAGTTTCAGTTTATGTAATGCAAGAACATGAAAATTATTCTGTAATGTTGTTGTTTCGAGGATTTAATCCCGTTTCAAAAATACACAGCACTAAAAAGAAGAAAAATGTACGAAAAAAGTGTTAAATTTCAGAGATTCCTTAAAACTTTTAATGAACACAAAACTCCTCAAGGAACCTTAATTAAAATCTCCGCGGATAATAAGATATAGAGCTGTTTATAGAACATCATAGGCAACCCTTTTCCATTAAGATTAAGAGTAACGCAGTGAGGTGGTGTGCTAAATTCGTTGCCAATTACAGAGATTCTTAGAGTCAAGTGTGACCAGGTGTTGAGAACAAAAAAATTACGAAATATTTAGTCAAATTAGTAAACTATTTTGGATGATTTTTAGAATTTTAATTTAATTTGTGCTGCATCATACTTTTATAAAAGTTCAATTTATTTATTTTACTAAAGTAAAAGAAAGAAATAACGAACCTATGTCAAAATCTTTCCGGTGAATAGTTTATCGCCGTTGGTTGCAGTTGGTTCTGGTGAAGTTGTTGAAAATCTTTTATGTCTTAATTGAAACGCTACTGGATTTGACAAACTACATCCAATGTTCCTCAAACCAATATACATCACTAACATCTATCATACTATTTTCACAAAAACCATTTTCCAACGCCAAAATTATCCAAATTCTTCAAAATAGTATACAAATACTGAATTTCGTCCCATTTGCATCTTACCGTTCCTATCTTAAGTTCTCGAAAAACAGCTACATACCTTTCTTGCACGCAATAGTCTCCTAGCTTTAAAACAATCAGGATTTCGTTCATGTCATAGCAGCACAGCGGATCTACTTGATGTTATTGAAGGCGCAAGAAATGCATTTGACCACAATCTCATGTGTAGCTCGCTATTGAAAATCTATAAGTTATATCTCGGATCAGTGAAGCTGATTTTTATCCATCTTTCTGGAGGACGCCAAACAGTTGTCGTTGGAGATCAGGTTTCTGACTCTCTATTCCTGCACTGTAGAGTCCAACAAGAATCAATACAGGGTCCAACTTTTTTCTTCGTTTATATTAATGAAGCTACTAAACCTCTTAATCCACAAAAAACTAAATGTCTCCTTATATCGAAAAAAAGTTTCTCATCTTCCAGCAATGGAACTTGGTGATATTCGATTGGAACTTGTAAGTACGGCAAAGAATGTATGTACATGGTGGACCAAACACAAGTTTCTTTTTTAAAATACAATAAGATGAACAAGATTAAATGTTTGCCATGTACTATGGCTTTATTAGTAAGATCAAACATTCCCATTATTGATGGAATATAACGTCGTTTAAGTAGCTGCCTCGGCTGGCTTCGCAATAGCGCATTCTGTCACTCAAATTTTCCAAGGTTTTGTTGATGTTTTCGGGTTATAGCTCACGGATTGTTGGATGATCTTCGCCTTAAGTGCTTGAATCGTTTCCGGATTGTTGGCATAGTATCGGTCCTTCCGGTTCCTCCCAAAAAATAAGTCCAAAGGGGTCAAGAGGCCAATTGGCATTCCCAAGACGGCTGATAAGACGATTTGGGAATTTGGTGCGCAAAAGATCGATTGTGGCATGGGCTGTGTACATGGCGCCATCCTGCATGAACCAGAGGTGGTCTTAATTCACGTCTACAATTTCAGGAAAAAAAATTTGGTTAACAAAGCTTTGTAACGCCCACCGTTGACGGAAATATTGTTCCCAGCGTCATTTTCGAAGAAAAGTGGTCCCATGATGAAATCACTCCACAACCCACACCAAACTGCCACTCTCTGTGAACGCATTGACTTCTGGACAATAACGTGCGGGTTTTCCGAGCCCCAGACCCTGAAATTTTGTTTGTTAACGTAGCCACAGAGATAAAAATTTCACCAAAAATCTTTGTACGATTCAAGCTAGTCTGAGGCCCAAGCTCTGAAGCTGTAACAAAGCTGATGATCGTGCGCCTTCAATTGCTGAGACAACTGGACCTTGTTAGCGAATAATCCTAATCCTAATCTCTTTGTGCAGGCTAGTACGTGAAATGTTTAGCTGTTGAGATTGATGGCGAGTTGATGTTCGTGAATTGAGTTTAACACTCTCGACTACAGCAGTCACACTTTCGTCTGTGCGCACCCTACGATGACGGGGACCATGAGTGTTGTCCACTAGCATAAGGATTCAATCCCTCTAGGATCTCTTAAAACGCCCGCTGGTTGCTGGACCGAATCCTGCAATGAGACTCTTGAGCACCTGCTAAATACTCACTTCCCGGATTAAGGGTCAAATGACAGCAACCCAGAAGCAGAGTCCTACACGGAACACATTATACCATTGGATACTATAACGGATAAAAAGATCAGATGGGCAATTCGTTCCTTTTCTCCGTATAAATCCCCTGGCCTTGATGGCATCTTCCCAATGATACATGAAGACACATCACACTTTCTCTGTCATTGCTGGTAGTTACTTCTTTGACAATCTAGAAGATCTTTCCAATATTTCAGGAATTCACATATTAAACTTCGTCAATGCCTCAAAATAGCTTGACTGATTAACAGAATACATAGGTTTTTATCAGAAAAGAGTGGTTACACTCACTCACGGGTAACACAATGGATCTACATTGATCTAAGTGTGACGATAGTGACATCAATTGTCAGCCCAACAACCTAACCTAACCTAGCATACCAATCTCATGAATTTTCGCACAAACTTGCGTACAAAAGTTGCGGTGGGTGCTTAATTTCGGCCAGAATTTATTTTCAAAAAAGCGTAGTTATTGGGCTACACAGCACTCACTTTGGAAATAAGTTTTCAGCATTTCCCAATCTTGTTCAAGCGTAAAGCGACTCATTTCGTTCCGCGGAGATATGATACTGACATTCGAGCTCGAAATAGCTGTGATTTAAGAACAAACCACTAGATGGCCCACCCTTTATATGATTTAATCGAACGTTAAACTGGAACAACCATATCACTTAGGCCCTAGCAAAGCATATGGTTCTCTTCGATTGCTTTGGCCATCTAGGAATTTTACCATTTAAGATACAAGGAAAATGTTAGCGAAAACCTTCCTAGGTCCGAACTTGGCATACGGTTGTGAACATTATTGTGAGCTCAAATGTGTAAGTCAGAGAAAACTTTACGTCTCATTTATGGTCTGAGTGGCTTTGACTACATATTACATTTTTCGAAAATATAGACATATCACATTTCTTATAGGATAATATCTTAAAACTTAACCCTCGTACTACTTTTAAATTTTGTCAAATCGCACCAGCCTTCATACTTTTATAATAGTTCTTTTTGTCAAGAAAATCTGATCAAATTATATTCTACCGTCTTACATTGTCTTCCTTTTCAACACATCTCGGTTATGGAATTATTATTTACTGCGCCATATTTTCGGTAGAGATGATAGGAATAGATATTTTCAAGAAAAAGGTCGTGGCTCATTATTCGACGACTTTTATCTGACTTTGTTTTCTGTTGGGTTTGCTACATTTTTCTTTCGCTTTCTCTTTAGTTTACTTTAACATAATTGTAAATATATTTATTTTTTTTATTTTGAGTTTATTATGTCACGGTAACACTTGTCACAGTCGTAACTTAATGTCATTTATTGTATGTCCAATTGAAACAAGATCTTAAAACAAGCTGTTAATAACAAATAAATACAAAATAAAAAGTTAAAATCATCGATTATTTATTTTATTTGCTTGCTTTAGGTCCGTTTAGATGCAGTTTATTGAAAATTAACTCACATTGGTTTTTAACCCTTCAAAATTTTTGAGTTAGTTCGATTTAAACTTCAAATTTATACTGAAAAATTAATTCTTCGAAACATATTTTTGTAATATGCATTAAAAGTTGGATGTTTCTTAAAAAGTCTTTGACGCCAAGATTAAAAAAATATAGAAAAATAATTTGTGGCTGTTAAACACAAAACGTGTCCATTCTCTGGAAAAACATATAGCGTGGTCACCTTATCACCGTGCGTTGGCCTTGAATGCAAAAGTTTCTTAGGCAACAAACAAAAGTAAGACATTTTAGGACCACAGATATGTATATAAATTATAGCCATCTCATCTGACCATTTAGTATCCAACTTTCAACCTACGTGAATAAATGAGGTTGAATTTTATTGCAATCACATTTTAGGTGAGCTTATGAGACTCTGGGGAAATAGCAGGTTCTCCTTGATGGACCGAGACCGGGACCGTGACCGGGCTGTTGCTGTCTTTGTTTCGTGCTAGTCTTTAGCTCAAACACAACCCTCTGCTTGACATATAATTTTGTTTTCCAAGCAGGTGGACATTTCGAATTCGGAGTCGAAGAAGAAGAAAATTGAATTCGTGACCCTTATACCGTAATACATCCGAAATGAATATTTAACAATGTCCATATGGCTTCGAGGTTATCTCCTTTGGGGGATTAAAATTTATAGGGGTGGATTGGATTTGCAATCTTAATGTCGCCTCTGCTGTTTTTTTTTTTTATTCGAAGCAACAGCGTTTCCTATTGGCCCTTTATAAGAACATGGAGAACATATCAGTTCTAACGATATTCACTGGCAAGGGTGTTTATTGAAAATTGAATAACATGAAATAATTGAAGTAATCTCCCGTGTCCTTGTGCCAAGTGGAAAGATGCTTGAACGGGTACTCAGATGAAATTGAACACATAATTTCGATTTGCGGGTGAATATGTTTTTTTCTGAAATACATAGTATCTACATATACACATACCTTTACGTAGATTCGTTTTTTCTATCAAGTTAGAATATAATATCTTACCCAGGGTAAGTAAGGGAGCAAAAAAATAAACCCGAAGCTATGTCCTGTCTGCTGTGCAAAATGCATTCATATCCCTCGAATCGGTTTAAAAAGTCGTTTAGAAAGATTTTCTAGTGTGCGAGTGTGTGTAGGTATCTATGAGTTAGAAGATGCAGTACAGCGACAAGGGGCAAGGATGGTCTTCTGTAATATTTTTTTAGCTTGGTCGGTTTTAGCTTAGCACATATTTTTTTTAGAGAGTACCATTGGAATGCTGTCCGGAAGAGATGAGATTGTTGCGCTCTTGAGATAGGTACTCGAATCCAAGTGAGTTTTCCACTTGGAACGATAAATATTTTCACATCATCTTGTCAATTGATTGAATTTGGTGCAATGAGCCGAACTGAAAGTGCTTAGATGCTTTAAGCATGTGTATATTTTTTTAAAGAACTCTGCTTATTGAATATGCATTTGGAATGTTTCAATTTACTCTTGTTAAAATTTAGAGATTCACGGCCTATAGCCGTTCAAAAACTAAATACCAAATTTGTGAAGTTTAGTGATTTTACTCTATTACTATACATACATAGAAAGGAGCATAAAACAAAGGTTTCAACAAGAATATGAATAGATGCCGTCCACAAAAAATTAATTTATCTGTTCACATTCAGTTCAATAAATTACAAAAAAAAAGTCGCAGCTCGTCTAGAACTATGTGTCCCTTTCTTTTCATTGATGCTCCAAGATACTCGTAGAGCTCAGTAGAAACCTGATACCCATCTGCCAAAGCCCTGCTCTTACAGTGTTTTGGAAAAGCCAGCTAAAAACGTCTTCGTTACTCAGAGTTTTGTTACGGACAATCTACACTTACACTAACAAGAAGGTATTTTGAGACAGGCGGTTCAGAAGATTATTGAGTGGTCCACAAGGTAGTATAACGTGATTAATCTGACCCATGTTCAACGACATGTGTCAACAAAAGAAAAACTATCACTTTGCAAGTGTTTCTCCATCCCTTTAAACTCTGCGCGAAGTTCTACGAGCTTAGAGTAAATTAAATTTAGCGTGAGTCACAGGATCCCGTCTTGTTCAAAATGATAATGATCCCATCTGACCAAATGGCTTTTTTCCAAATTTGTAGTCTGTTGTCTGTACCTGATATGTACTGGAGACGTGAAGTGTTAATAATTTGTCGATTATATTTCGAACAATTGAATTTTAAAGTAAAAACGTTGAACTCGTCCATTGTGCCACCGTTGAAGATCATACGAATCACATGCGTGCGTTTGACTTCATCTTCGGTAAGCAACTCAGCCAAAGAGCGGGTTGTCGCAACTAGACCGTGAAAATCACCAGTACGGACAAAGGTGTGAGTATATCGTTCATATATGGTTTGGTTGTGGCTAGATGAATGAGGTTAGTCTGCTAGTTGTAAAAAGGTACTTTTGAAAATGCTAAGAAAGAGTTTAGTGGCGGAAGTTAAAAGGAAAAATAACTCCGACATTCTTTCTCAATTTTTACTTGCGATATAGGTACTATAGGGCAAGTTCTGCATTTGGAAAAAAAATCGAACTCGAGATTTTGATCAAAGTTGACATTACGATGATAGCGAAGACGAATAAAGTGGGTCCGACAATTCCGTCTGTCTGTCTGTCTGTCTGTCTGTCTGTCTGTCTGTATGTCTGTACCTCGATCTAGAGCCTAAACCACTGGACCTATTTTCTTCAAACTCGGTAGTTATGGGTCTTCGGTGATTCCCTAGAGGGGAAATTGAAATTTTTTTTTTAGCTCTAAAACTAACGGTACCCCCCATACACCCGTAATGCAAAATCTTATTTATCTCGAAAACGGCTCTAACGATTTTGATAAAAAAAATTAGGTGTGATATTACGGACATGGACTACATTTTGATAAAAACAAAATTTGGGGCAAAATGTTATTAACGGTACCTGTCATAGAACCGTTTTTTTGATTTTCGACTTTCTCATTAACGGCTCTAACGATTTTAACCAAAAATTTTCAGCAGGAGTCCCCCTAAGTTTAAAATAATATTGTATATAAAAATATTCGAAAAATTGTTTGTTGGGTTTTTTTGTAAAATTTTTTTTTTTTGAAAAATCAATATCTTCAAAACCTATGAACGATTATTTTTTGAAATTATTTCCTAAAACCAATATTATTAAATACTTAAAATTCGCATCCCACATTTTTTTTTTGAAAAATTTTAAAGAAATTTCTTATATAAAAAATTTATTTTATAATAAAACGATTTTTTAAAGTTTGTTTCCATAAATTCATACTTTTCTAGAAATCAATTTCATTTTAAATTCATGTTTTATATTTATAAAATGTATCTTAAATTCCAAAGTACTTTTACATAAGAGCAAGTTCGTGCGATCCAGTCGTGCATTTTATTTTTTTTGAAATTCTTTATTTTTTGTATATCATAAACTAGTTTGACCTGTAGATTTAATTTGATATTCATGATATGGGATTCATGAGCTCCTTTCTACCTGAAGTTCGCTAGCTCGCGGTCTTTAGATCGACGAGTACCCGTTACATAAGTCTTCGTGCTTCGCCTCAAAGCCACTCCGCCGCCGTGTTAAGAAAAGAGGTTAACTCTTTAATCCTTAGTTTAGATAGTTTAAGGTCGTCGAGGAAGAACTTTCCGAATAATTGTATCATGACATTTACAGAGGAAATTAATGGCTGTTTCCTGTTACTGCTGATCCCCACGACAACGACAATGAGTATTGTAAGGAATGTCCCGCTTAGATGAATGTTTGCCTTTGGTCAGACTCTAGTGTATGTTGCAACTATACGCAGACTATGTCCTACCTAGGTCATTTGTGCGGGATTTATTAGGCCCAATCTTTCTTGATATAAAACACTTGGTTAAGCTGTTCCTTCTACGGTTTGATTCTGTGAGATAAATTGAGAAGATTTGTAGAGCTGAACCTTGCCTGATGGCTAGCTCCTCATGCCGTTCATTTCTCTCTATTCCACTAAGACCCGGAACCTCATATATACATATATGAGAGTTATATTGAGGTCAATGTTCTGGCTTACAAGCTCATCTCCATATTACTGGGACATTTTAAAGGACAAAAAGGCGGAATCAATGGCTTTATAAACTATCTGGCTGTCTGTAAGAATGGTCATATTCCGATTTTATGCTTCCCTTATTGCCAGTACTTCAGCATGTATCCCACAGTTGGGGTGCTATATTTAGTGCTTTTTAAAAATTTGTGTTTGGTAAGCCAACAATCTGACAGAATACTAAAGGTCGAGTGGTAAAAGCTGAAGAAAAACTCTATAAGCATTCATTGGGCAGGATCGTTGTGCCCCTGTAGTGCCAATGCTAGCTGTTCTTTGAAACTTCTGAAGTTCATTACCGTTGTACGCTTTGTTGAGTGCAGGTCACCATATAATCGAACTAATCCAAAAGTCTGGACGCACCACGGGTGTGTACGTCCAATAAACCATCTTCCCCACCTTTTACAAAATGTTTTACTACATTCATATAAAGTTGTGCAGGCCTTCTGAACCCTTCTTAAATATTTATTTTCCAGTTTAGGGTCTAGGATAATTCAACATTTTTGGATCTCGAAGACAAGGACAGAATTTGATTCTTGAGTCTTAGTTGGTTTACCCTTAGTGCACAGCTCGTGGCGTATTTGCTTAATTCACAGCTCGTAGCACTAATCACAGGGATAAACTTTCCCGATTTCAATAGTATCACATCATTGGCGTACCACCTTCACATCACCTATCTCCAACATCACCAAAATTGTTCATGACTAAAAGGATAGAAGAGGGGTAGAATACCACCTTGGGGTGTTCCTCTACTCACGTGTTTGGTTGATCTTGTAATACCTAACATAGCTGGAATTCTTCTATCACTGAGCATGGAAATGTTCATTCTCTGATATAGTCCTATATAACCTGAATGGATTAGGTTAGGAAGTTGTTGAAAGCTCCTTCTACATCTAAGAAGTTAGTAAGAGTGTATTCCTTGAAGTGCATTGTTTTCCCAATTGTACGAACTACCTTATGAAAGGCCGGCCGTCTCCGTAGACTTACCTTTAAGATTTATGCTTGTTGAGAGTTTTTAAAGGGACGTAATATGGTTGTCTAGAGTGCACTCTATAGTCTTAAATCGTTAAGCAAATTGGTCGAAAAATGCTTCGAGGGTACAAAACACCACATATCCACTCTTAGAATAAAACTAATCTTTCATGTTTCCATGACTCCGATATATGATTTAGGTACAGGTACCCTTTGCAGTTTTTGCAGTATGATTGTGCCTTGAGATTTATACAGGCAATATTTCTAAATGCCTTTCCATAACAAAAATATAGTAGTTGAAGGTTTTGAGGCTCACAGATTGTGAATTCGTTATTGAGATCGCGGACAACTAATTAAGGGATAGTTAAATAAAAACAATTTTGTTTTGACGAGAAAATTAGTTTCCGAAGTTCTGAGCCTATATTCATTGTTATTATTTTTATTATAAAGTATATTTTGATATTTTTAGTATTTTCAGCAACGATGATGGACTTCCTAATGTTGATGAATATCTTTAGCGCTTCTCTGCTTTTTTTATTGGATCGAAGAACCAGAGAAGGGCGACCATGTTTTTCCTTCCGGAATTTATGCAAGCCTTTTCACATAATAATTTATTAAATTGTGAATTTTTGTGAGTATTGTTCAAAAACAATGAAAAATCTACAAAAACTCTAAAAAAATTCAATTCAGGTTAAAGATATCTGCTGGTCTATATCTATCTATGATAAAGTCTGCGAAAGGCTAAGTTCTTGTTTCGGGCCAGGAATCGACTGTCTCGGGTTCTTCTTCCAGTTTGGAATTTCTTAGACGAATAGGTGTTGTCTAATTGCTCATCGAACAGTCTGAAGGTGCACTTATTTTGGACGTGCTACTCAATTATTAAACTTACCATGGAGATTGACAGACTAAGTAATAAGCAACAGATTTGACACACGCCGCTAAAATTACATGGCCGTCACAACCTGTCAATTTTTTTCCCGTCTCCATGAAGAATGTTTCCAATATAACTGAAGAAGGCTTGGAAAGGTTGAAAATGAATTTTGAATTGAAAAATTAAGTACACTTGACTTATCTTATGGGTGGCGTAACCAATTTGCTTAATAAAATATTCAACCTTTAAGTAGCATAACCTAAAGTATAGTGATAATACTGTTTAATGTACATTTATATTGGAATATCTCGAAAACAGTTCTTTGGAAAAATAAGTTTTGCCTCAAAAACCATTTTCTAAGTTCAATTTGATGTCTTTAAAAATAACTCAAAAGCATTCTCTCACTAATTTTTTCGTCAAAACTCATTTGCCACGAAATAAAACCTCGCTTTATGTAGACAACCTTCCAAATGATAAGGTACGTAGGTAGGTAAGTATCTTTTTTCAATTAAATTGTTATAATAAATCGCAATTGATACCTTCAATCAAGCAAGATTGATTATACCCAGCTTCCGCCCGCAGCATGATGATGATGCATAACACCGCCAGTTTCTTTCATCAAGCAAAAGCAACCCAACTCATCCTATAGTTACCTTAACAACCTGTGCGCTGCTGTATACGAGTATAAGCAAGTATTTCATTGCTTCTGATGTCTTGACATCATATTCTCTATTCTCGTTTTCCATTATTCACGTACCAACTTCCTTATAAAGCCAAGGACGAAAATGGAAGAAAAAAGTGACAAGCTTGGGAAACGGAAAGACCTGAAGGGAGGAAAATACTGTTGAAAGCATTCACCGGAATTCCTTGCAAAAGAGATGATGAATGTAGATTCTGTCTTCTTCGAACTCGGGATGGATGTAGCGTGCTTCCGAAGAAATATGGGAATCTATTCTTTCGTACATGGTGGTGGATATATTATAAACCATACAGCACAACCCCTTTCAAATGTCGTCTCGAGGTACGAGTATAGGTATGTAGGTGTGTTTTATTCACACAGCCCGGAAGAGGTGACAAGAAAAAGTTAGCAAACCATTTGATAAAGTTTTGGAAAAATATCAACATAATAACGAAACAAACTCACTGGCTCTGATGATGAATTATTAACTCTTTTATGAAATTTTAAGGTCTTCGTCATCATGTCCTCTTACATCATCTTAACTACTGCTGGAGCCTCAATGATTGTGATGTTAAATATGACATTTGTATAAGCCCCAGCACAGAAATCGGGCAAGGACATGCAAATAGAATATTCTACAAGGTGGGTAAGTGTGCATGAAGTGCTGCTGCCCGAATGTCCCTCTTTAAATTGCATGAGCTTCGGACAATGTAATCCCATGAAGTCCCTTCAGATCGTTATTATTAATATCATCTGTCAGCTTGGCTCCGTCAATTCGGATTGTGTAATACTCTATGTTGGTTTGCATAACCCCCTCTACAATGACAACAAAATGGGGGGTAGTCATTTTGCACTTGCCTTGCCTCCGACAATTTGCCTGAAGTGAGAAAAGCAATCCATTCTGCATCAAGGTAATCACACAAATACTCTCTTCCCCCAAGGACCAGTTCCTCTTGATTGCCGAGGGATATATGATGTGGTGTAGGTGGATGGTGGCCACAAACAAGCGGAATAGCAAAGAGGCGTGTTTTGGTTTCGAATTTAAAATTTATTATCGCCCTAAGACGCCCGTCAATAAATCAACCATATTGGGATTATTTCGAGACCAAGGCTATCAAGTTCTTCTTTAAATATTCATACCTTAGCCTCAGTACATTGAAGCGAATGAATAATTGCCATCCTAAAAGCTTGCAGTCATTTGAACTGACTTTTATGAAAATCGTTAGTTAAGGTGGTCAACATCTTCAATCAAAAGGTTTTGCATAATTGCTTAGCAACTTTTCAAGCACATTATCTACACACTTTTGTTATATAAAGTTGTATATTGAACTGAGATAAGCAATAATTGAAGAGTTGTGTATAAGAATTAAACTTTTATGAAAAAATTGTGTTCGAATCAACACATTCCACAGTTTGAAGGTTGTAACAAACACCTTTAAATTTTCGAAAAAATTGATTTCAACTTTTGGACCTACTAGTAGGACCTACAGGTTGTGGATGCCCATCACTTTCTTATACAGGGTGTTCCCAAATTCGTCAAGGATTTGATGATTGAGTCGTTTGGGTGTGAGTTAATAATCGTTCATGCAATGGTGTATTTCTAATGTTGCCACCATTTATCAAGGATATAAAAAAAGGCTGTCTTTGGTCAACCCTTACCAATTTTAACGGGAATTTCTATTTTGTAAAGGTGTCTCTTGGTTTTACTGTGAATATATTTATTGAAACTAACTGTTGATGTTGCCTCAATTTCTATGATGTTACGAGAATACTTTAACCCAAATCTTTTAAGATTCTTATTTCAGTTTGATAGACAAGTTCATTCATGCTTCCCAATATTCTTCAGTGAACTGGCCCATTTCTTCAGTGCAGGGTTAGTTATTCCATAATCGTGTTGTGCGACTAAAATATGAAGCTCCGTATTTACCAGTACTTCCAAAATTAGACTAGGGGGCGAAATGATAGATATCAATAAAAAATCCTAATCATTTATTTTTTGGCGGCCTCGAGAATGTAGTGTGTCCAAGGAAGATCTATTGAAATTTGTAAGTTTCCAGAAACAACCTTAAGAAGATACACGACCATTTCAATAAGAATAGAAAAACAGAATAATAATTTATTGAAAAACATTTGATAACAATTGATAAGAATATCAATATGAAACATTATAGCAAAGTATAAACAAAGTGTTTTATACTCTTACATTCAATTTCAACACTCCCACTGAATGTAAAATTCAATTAAATTTAAGTCCTATTGCTTTGGCACACAAATTGTGCTTCTTGAAATCTAAAGGTTTTGTAAGAAAATCTGCATTCATATCTGCTGTACTTATATATTTCAAATTGATTAATCCTTCATCAATTTTGTCACGAACAAAATGGTGTCGAACATCGATGTGCTTTGTTCGAGGATGGTACGCGTTTGTTAATGCAAGACTTATTGCACCTTTGTTGTCGCAGTGAATAGTTGTGAATTTTGGTGAACTTGGAATAAGCTCTAACTGCAATCCTTTAAGCCATAAAGCTTCTTGAGTGGCTGAGGAAACGGCCATGTATTCAGCTTCGGTTGATGAGAGAGCAACAGTGGGCTGTTTTTTAGTATTCCAGGATATTGCTCCTCCACAAGATTCAAAGATGTAACCTGTAACTGATCTTCTGTCATCGCCATCGCTTGCCCAGTCTGCGTCACAGTAGCCAATCAACATATTGTTTTTGTTTTTTGAGAATTCCAATTTAGCATCTGATGTCCCCTTCAAATATCGCAGAATACGTTTAACTGCTGTCCAATGAGCTTTTCCATAGCAGTTATTAAATCTTGACACATTGCTTACTGCAAAGCTAACATCTGGCCGAGAAACCTGTGCAGCAAACATAATGCTGCCAACTGCTTCCTGATATGGAATTTGCATCATTTCGTTTTTCTCTTCTTCTGTTTGAGGACACATTAGTTTAGTCAACTTTTGATTAGAATCCATGGGTGTACTGGCAGGA
Organism: Chrysotoxum bicinctum; assembly: GCA_911387755.1. Classification (NCBI taxonomy): domain Eukaryota; kingdom Metazoa; phylum Arthropoda; class Insecta; order Diptera; family Syrphidae; genus Chrysotoxum; species Chrysotoxum bicinctum. Next base: position 2,391,809 of record OU426987.1, read on the forward strand.
TTACATTCAGTCATATTGAAACGCGTTAATATGTCGTTGATGTATTGTTTTTGATCAATGGTAATCGTGCCTTTTGAACGATCACGTTGAATTTGTATGCCGAGAACAAATCTTGCTTCTCCCATGTCTTTCATTTTGAAATTACTGTTAAGATATATTTTAAGTTTATTTTTAACATCAATATTTTTAGTAAAAATTAAAAGATCATCTACATAAACTGCTATAATTATGTAATTCGAATCTTCACCAGAAAAATAAACACATGGATCTATTTTAGATTTCTTAAGACCATAATTTATCAAAGCTGCATCGAGTTTTTGGTTCCAACACCGACTGGCCTGCTTCAATCCATACAGCGACTTCTTCAAATAACATACTTTGCCAGTGTTATCGGAGAAACCTTCTGGTTGAAGCATATAAATATTATCATAAAGATCTCCTTGAAGAAATGCAGTAACTGCATCCATCTGATCAATGTCAAGGTCTAATTGGGCAGCTAGAGAAAATAAAAGTCGAATAGTGCTATATCTGACTACTGGGGAGAAAATTTCCTCATAATCAATCCCCTTTCTTTGAGCGCAACCCTTCACAACCAAGCGGGCTTTATACCTTGAAATCTTACCTTCGCTATCTCGTTTTGTTTTAAACACCCATTTGCAGTTGATAGCTCTTTTGTCGACAGGCAAATCTACCAGATTCCAGGTACTATTTTCTCTCAAAGAGTCGAACTCTTCTTTCATAGCTTGTCGCCACAATTCGGAATCAGCTCTTTCTAGAGCTTCTTTAACAGTCAAAGGATCATGTAACTCACCTGTTGTCACTGAGTACATATATCTTACTATTGGCTTTGGAGTACGCTGACTTTTCCTGAGAATTTGCTTTGAAATTTCTTTTTCATCTGACATTGACTGCGGAATGTTGACATCTTCACTTGATTCACTAGTCAAATAATCATCTTCTTCATTTGTGTCTGAATGCGGAATAACCTCTTCTCTTGATTGGTTTGTCGAATTGTCATCTGAATTGTCATCTTACCATTTGAAGCGATGAGCTACATGGTGATCGGTTTATTATATGAACTGCCGTTGAAACCGCTTCAGCCCAGAAGCTTTTTGGCAAATTCGCATCTAATAACATACACCTGGCTTTCTCGATTATAGTCCGGTTCATACGCTCTACCAATCCGTTGTGCTCTGGTGTATACGGTGCTGATGTACGATGATATATTCCACTTTTTCGTAATAATGCTTGAAACGTTTTATTGCAGTATTCGGAACCGTTATCAGTGTGTAAGACCTTTATTAGTTTACTGCATTGATTTTCTACAAGTGCCTTGAATTCTGCAAAACGAGCCACTGTTTCATTTTTTGATTGTAGAAAATAAACAAACGTTTTTCTTGTGAAGTCATCAACGAACACCAGAATATATCTAGCGCCTCCCATACTCCTTTCATTCATTGGACCACACAAATCCGATTGGATTACCTCTAGTACTTCAGTTGCTCTTGGTCCTGTGTGATTAAATGGAAATCGGCATTGCTTGCCTTTGAAACAAACTTCACATTTCCAATTATCCAGCATAGGGAATTTTTGGTTTCGTCCAAAACGATCGCTCAGCATACGTACACTTGCCATGTTAAGATGTCCCAATCTTCTGTGCCACAGGTTGTAGTCTGATTCCAATTTGTTTGTAACAAAACATCGATCTTGTTGAAATCTGTCCAACTTGAAAAGTTCTCCATCAAGAGAAGCTGTAGCAACAAGATGTTTTTCAGAATTATAAATTCTACACCCTTTGGAATCGAAAACAACTTTGTTATTTTTGCTAACAATTTGACTAACTGACAGAAGATTTGCACATAGCTCTGGTATACACAAAACATTCTCGACTTTTACCTTTTCATTTTGAGCAGCAATTGGCAAATATACATTACCAGTACTCTGTACAGCTAAACGCATGTTGTTAGCCACCACAACTTCACTTTTAGCAGGTTGACTAACATCTGTTAATATGTTTGGATCTGAACACATATGAGCGGATGCTCCAGAGTCTATGTACCATTCACCAGGTTGCACTGTGGAGACAGCAAAAGATGTGTACAAAACGTTAGAATTACCTTGAACTCTCTTCTTGCTCTGCTGCTTTGATGGACAGTCTCGTGCATAGTGCCCATGATTGTTGCACTGAAAACATCTAGGTCCTGCATTACCAACATTTCCCTTACCACTTGTTAAGCTTTTGTGATTGTAATTCTTCTTTTTAACTTGTTTTCTTGGTCCGCTTTGTCCATAAAAAGCAACCGTATCAGCAACATCTTCTCCTTTCACATCTTGAAGGATCTTGGTCTTTATTGCATCACCAGTGATAGGTACGCCGGAACTCTCTATGCCCATGATCATAGGTTTATATTCATCGGATAAACCTGCGAGCAAAATTGTTCCAACCCATTCCTCACTCACTTTTAAACCAACGCCGTTAAGTTTATGAGCTGTAGTGATTACGGAGTTCACATAGTCTTCCACAGATGAAGAATTTTCCAGTCTTGTCGTAATTAGTTTCTTCAGCAGTCCTACTCTGCGCGTTAGACCATCGTCCTGGAAAGCCTTCTGCAAATTATCCCATGCTTGCTTCGCCGTTGTAGTTGATTGTATGTGAACGTAATTCACAGGATCAACTAGCAAAATAATTTTTGCTCTAGCCTTGGCCACCTTCTTTAAGTCCTTTTCTCCTTCAGATTCAACGCATGACCACAAATCTTCCAGCTCCAAATAAGCTTGAACAGCAAACTTCCATGAGTCGTAATTCTCACGACCTTTAAGTTTTTCTATTGAAGGAAGTCCTGTGTGAGCCATTTTGAATTCAGTTGTGAAGACAAAACCGTTTTTATTTGAAAATAAAAATTTCTTCTAAAAATTTTTTTTTTTTTTTTTTTTAATATTCTTTTCTTTATTTTTTCGTTAAGGCCTTATTGCGTCTTTCTGGGCCCATAACCTATTGAAATTTGTAAGTTTCCAGAAACAACCTTAAGAAGATACACGACCATTTCAATAAGAATAGAAAAACAGAATAATAATTTATTGAAAAACATTTGATAACAATTGATAAGAATATCAATATGAAACATTATAGCAAAGTATAAACAAAGTGTTTTATACTCTTACATTCAATTTCAACAAGATCCTCGTTGACACATATGCCGATCACTGACAGTGAAAGTGATATTCAAGGACAATGACATAGGTCCATTTTGCTTCAAGGATATTAAATAGCATTTAGTTTTCGATGCATTAAAATCCGCACGATTGTACACCATTTAGTAATGCTGTAAAGATCGGAGTTTAATGAGCTTATCATACGATACCTACTCTTACAATTCAACTGAAGGAAATGGACGTGAATTTAAGAACGAGTATGTAAAGCTGAGGGTAGAGGCGTGGGAAAAACAATGAAGTGGATCAGAAGTTTAAGACAGGAGATCATTTATAAAAATAGGAAGATTAGAAACAGGTATTCAACGATCATTGGAATTCTAATCCAAAAAAAAATGGGTATCGTTGATATCAAACCTTTGTATTTTCGATAAGATAGCCTGATGCCAAACTCTAATTTTACTTTCTGCAAACAAATCTAAAGTTTTGTTCCACTCTTCGGTGAGATATGCCATGCGATCACCAGTAGAACAATTGCTGCTAAAGCCGAAAAGCCGGTCATTAACAAGCGTTCGGTTTTCGAGATATAACTTGAGCTGAAGATTTATAAGCTAATCCTTGATTTTAGAAAGAAGCAACCTTAGTGCAATTGATGGATAGGAGGGGGGGTGAAGGATCGTATTTATAAGGAACAGAATGAACAAATGCTGCTTTCCGTCGCTCAGGGAAGATTCCAGAACAGTATGAGCGATGGAAATGCTTACGAAGTGGTTTTGCCAGCAAGGTAGAAAACTTCTTCAGAAGAATGGAGCGTATACCATCCCATCAGGATCAGCGAGTTTGCTTATGTCAAAAACTCGAATGGCTCTTGTGAATGTACGAGTGCGGAAATATACCTATCCCATTGAATGATTTATGTTTCCAAGTACAGGAGGGGCTATGTTGCTGTCTGAGAACGTAGAGGTAGCAGCAAAATGAGCCGCGAGCAGAGTTGCATTATCTGAAAAGCTAATTATCGGGTTGTCATTGTAGAAGAGCGTTCGAATCGGAGGTAAAGATGAATTTTTGTACGTTCTTGGTAAATGACCAGATATTTGTATTACCTTTGGGACATTACATGATGTTTTGCCTTAATTTATAGTCATATAAGAATTTGGTTCTTTTTCTAACAGCTTGGTTTCTTACTTGCTTTTTAAGATTTATCTCAGTTAGGTTGGCTTTGTATGAACGGAAACTTACTTCTCTCAACCTGATAGCTTCTTTTTCAGCTTGTATATACTTCGAACTCCAAACTCTTATACTTAAATCATACGAGTATACCGCTGGCCAAACTGTCATTAGCACCTTACATCATCAGATATTCATAAGCGCTGTCCACAAGCACAATACAATCAAACCCATCTTCGCCAACCTCCCACCGCACAACGATACCACTATAAATCCACAAACTCGATGACTTCACTCGATATAATTATTTTCACTTCATCATCTTTATAGTTCACTATGTATCGTTACCGCAAATGCAAGAAGAGGACGTACGATAAGTCATCAAGGGGAAGCATATCCATCAAAGCCGGAGTCGCCCAAGGATCAAAGCTGGGTCCCTTCCTATATAGCCTGTTGACGTCTGATCAACCCGTGCCAACTGTTTGCGAGAACTTGCTTTTTGTTGACGACTCAGTGACCTAGGCCTCATCGACAGCGCCAACAATTGCAGCTCGGAGATTGGAAGCCCACATCTCCAGACTCTACGAGTATTACAGAAAGTGGGGCATCCGAATCAACACTGCCAAATCTGTGCTTGTGTGTTTCAGGAGACCCTCCACCAATGGCAGCCGCTGTCGTTCTGCAGCCACTTGCAGAAAACTGACCCTGAAGTTTCTCGATGGGTCGACGATAGCAGCCAAAATAAATGTTAAATATCTCGGAGGCCACTTCAACGAGCTGTCCAATTTCAACCCGAAAGAAAAATTCTGAGGATAAGCACCGGACTAACCTTCGATCGACAGCGACAGAAGCACTTCAGCAAGGCGAGAATCTACGAAGAAGCCAAGATCAAGAAACTGGACCAGTTTCTCGTGCAATAAGCCTGTGAAGCTTCTGCATAATTTCTAATTGGTTTAACGAGTATTGTTGAAGTCCGTCTATGTTTTTCCCTATAAAAAGGGAGTAGTGACGGTACACTACTGTGCCCTTTGATTTACGTTGTACTTAATAAAATGGACCTTAAAGGTCACAATGTGTCAGTTTTTTTCACTTTTCAGCTACTTCAAGATAAAATAATTTTGATCTGTTTGTAAAAAGTATGTTTAGAAATTTTGGGAAGTGCCAGAATGTATGTGTGTATGTGCTTATAAGAAACGGAAAAACATCCAAACCCTATTTTTTCTTTGCGCAAATAAGGAGCACTACTTCTTCCAATTCCATCAGGAAACTTTTCGCCCCTTCTGAGAAGAACTTAAATTAAACACGAAAAGTTGAATATATTTTCCAAAGCTTCTGTTGTCTTGCTTGCTTTATTCAAGTTTACTTGATTTTGACTATGCACGAGTATAAGTACATTTGCCAGTGCATGCTATAACATATTAAATTTTTTCTTACTCATACTAGCTACTACTTCCATGTGTGAATATGGTAATTCCACCTAAGCTTAAGTTTATTTCGCTGTCAGTTAGTTTTTCGGTCTTTGAAAACTACCTTACCCAGCAAGAGCAACCTGTTTGTGTACTTTTCCCCGTTTCCACCACCTTTTTCTAGAAATAAAAACCACATATATTCCCACCTTTTAACCGTTTATAGGTACCTAGTGTCGCCCATTCCAGTTGCCTGAACAACAAGATGACATAACCAAAGTTTCTTATAAAGAGTAACATGTTTCCTGACACAGTATATAAGCAGGCGGAAGGGGAGGCACAAAGCTCTGGTTGCTGCCACAGTTGGTGTCGAAGTGCATAGTTTTCTTCTGCAAAACTTATGATTGTGTGGAGAAGAAACTTGAACCTCTAGATCCTTAGAGCTGTTCCTTAATGGTATACGAGTATATAATGCTAACAGTTCCTGAAACAGGCGTTGGTGGTTGGTAGCTAGAATTTGCAGCTTTTCACAGTTTATTTCATATGTGTACGACAAGCATTCTGGAAGAAAATTAAAGCCTTCAAGAGTGATTTTCCTGTATCTTACTTTAGCCATTAGTGAAAGTTTGAAACCAAGGTGAACCAAGGGCACAAATCTATTTACCCTGAGGAAGACACTCAGCATCGATTGTTCAAACAGAATTCTTTGTGCCATTAGCAGTGTCTGTAAAGACAGGAAAATACCATGTGGGAAATTATTTTCAGAGAAAATTAAATTAAAAGTTGGTCAAGTGCAAAATGAGAGATTTCTAAAATATGTGAGTCCTCTTTTGTGGTTTTAAAAGACTGAGTTCGAAAACCGCAACATAGTTAGTTATCAAAATGTTTTATCATGCAACATCTTTTCGGTAGAACAAAAATCGATTGTTGACCTAAAAAGCTAACCTAGAAGATGTGGATGCATGTAGATCTTGAAAGGTTGCACATATAAATAGGAAGGAAAGGCAAAGTATTCGATTCAGTCGAAGTTTTTGGCACAAGAGAAAACTGGATATGCATTTTTGAATGCATTTGAAAACTCTCCCAGTGCGGACCTATAAATACGTTTATTTAAAAAATTATTAAAATTTTTATTTTATTTTATGTTGGATGCTTTTGATACTTGAAAACTAACAGTTTCCTAACTCTTTCTAAAAGATGTGAAAAAAACTTGTACTTTTGTTCAAAAATAACGGTGCCTACACTCAAAAAATTTCATGTGTAAATAGTACTAATTCATGCGTGCATTCTACGAATTTTATTCGTGGTTTTCAGCCACGAATAGTATTCGTAGAATGGACGTTTATTAGTACATTTTACTAATATTTTATTAGTATTCGTAGAAAAACATACGTATATTGTACGAATACTATTGGTACAATGTACGAATATCATCGTAATATTAACGAATGCCCTTGTAATTCATTCGTATATTGTACAGCTCCATTCGTATATTCTACGAATATCATCGTAATATTAACGAATGCCCTTGTAGTTCATTCGTATATTGTACAGCTCCATTCGTATATTCTACGAATATCATAGTAATATTTACTAATGCCCTTGTAATTCATTCGTATATTGTACAGCTCCATTCGTATATTCTACGAATATCATAGTAATATTTACTAATGCCCTTGTAATTCATTCGTATATTGTATCTACAAACATTATAGTAGAACTTACCATAAATAAATATATACTCCGAAATTTCCTAAAATATTCATTATAAGAAATAATAACAAAAACTAATGTATTGTTTAAGTTAAAAAATAATTATATAATTCATGTTTTTTTAATTTTATAATTTAATTTTTAATTACAAATGAAGTTAAAAAAAAACTAAAATGTATCTTATAAATTAATTAATTCATAAATATAATTAACAACCAAAATTATATTTCCAAACTGCTTGTTATCAAAGGGCCACTGAAAATAAATTTAACATTTAACATTAAAAATCTTCCGAAAAACATTTGTACTTACATTAATTTTTATTTTGTAAAAAATTCCCACATATGAATGCTCTGCTGCTTCAGGATCCTGTATGTAAAATATAAAATAAGCTTTATTTGTATATAAGAATATGTAAGTCTAGGTACTCACCTCGTCTTTTCGAAAAAAAGTCTGGTTCCCAAGATTTGTATCTTAAAGATACACCGTACGAAAAAAAAGTATCACGCGTCCATTACTTTGCAATATTGCAATCTGTAATAACACGTTTCAACGTGTTGACGAATGGAATACATTTAATTTTTAGAGCTGAACACATATTATTTTTTGTACTCATGATTATTAAATAATACTAATGCACTTCATGAAAGTACGAAGTTATTAGTACATTCTACGCATAATTCGTACAGTCTACCTACGAATGAATTCTGTCTACTAATATTAGTTTTACTTAGTAAATAGTACGAATTTATTAGTAAATACTACGAATGAAAAAGATTAAAGTACGAAGTCATTCGTACGAGAAATTAACGAATGTTATTAGTTATATGTACACAATAATTCGTACAATGTACTCCAAAAAATTGTTAACTTCTTGTTTACGAATAAAATTAGTGCATTAAACGAATAGATTCGTGCATTCTACCACAGTTATTAGTAAAACTTTACAAATGCATTCGTAGATATTTCACTGTACAAATACTTCGTATATTTTACGAATATTAGTACAATGCACGAATATTTTTTTCACGAATGCCATTCGTAGCCATTTTACTAATAAATTTTTTGAGTGTATGATGACGGTGTTGATGACATTTTTTTTCTGTATGGCTTAATTTTTAACGATTTACAATTTTAAATTCAAAACAAAGTGCAAGACTAGATGGCACGTATTTGGTATTATGTACAAGTACTTTCGAAAACCTGAAATTCCACACGAAAAACATAGGTCCCGCAACTCCTTATGTCTGCATGTCTGTACCGCGACCTAAAACTTTTTCCTGTAAACTGTGTAGTTTAGTATCCTCGGGGTTTCCTTAGAAATTTGTGGTCCGATATTTTGTAGGTATCGTAAAACAAAATTTATTAACCGTACCTGTCCTAGAATCGTTTTCTTACTTTCGATTTTCTCATTAACGGCTCTACAAATTTTGATCAAACAGAAGGTTCTTCGAATTTAATTAGATAAGATAACATTATATTGTTCTATAAATGGTAGTTCCAACAATTCAATTATAAAAGCATGACTTTGCTTTGCTTCTTATCTTTCGATGATAAGATTGACTTGTGGCTTTGATAGTTCTCACAAAATACTCTATGATGAGGCTACTTCATGGATTTAAAAGTGTCAAAAAATTCAAGAAAAAGAGATTTTATTTGTTGCTTCGGAAAAGAGCAATTTTAGGGCTTTCGGCTAACATTTGGTACGAAATATGAGTATACTTTGTACGTCATAACTGAATTAGTCCTCTATTCGTCAAGTCATAAACTGTCAAATTCCATCAAAGGATGGCTACGATGTCAATGGATTAAAAAACGTCTAAAAATGACAAAAAAAGAGATTTTATTTGTTGCTCCGGAAAAGTGCAATTTTAGGGCTTTCGGCTGACATTTTGTACGAAATATACCTTGTACGTCATAACTGAATTAGTCCTCTATTCGTCAAGTCATAAACTGTCAAATTCCATCAAAGGATGGCTACGATGTCAATGGATTAAAAAACGTCTAAAAATGACAAAAAAAGAGATTTTATTTGTTGCTCCGGAAAAGTGCAATTTTAGGGCTTTCGGCTGACATTTTGTACGAACTATACTTTGTACGTCATAACTGAATTCGTCCTCTATTCGTCAAGTCATAAACTGTCAAATTCCATCAAAGGATGGCTATGATGCCGATGGATTAAGAAATGTCCAAACATCCACATTAAACATACCGGATCCTGATACATCAATTCAACCCAACAATTGTTTTTGCGGCCTACAACATCAACGACCAACCCGATCAATCCTGTTGTTCAATGCCGAGTTCAACCCATGAGTTCCAGTCCACCGTCCGTTTGGCGTTCATAATCCACGTTGATTGAATCGGAAGAAATGGAATCAAGTAAATCATGATTAATCGAGTCAACTGATATCGAAAATCGAGAATCATGTAAATGATTGAGATTGAGATCGATTAAAATGATTGATTTCGATCATCAATACTTTTCGATGATCGGATCAAAAAAATCGAATCGATCCCGATTGACACAGCTCTAGTGTAAAACGATCATCTAAAGTTTCCAAGCACTGAAGTCTTCAATGTTTAACTTCATACCAGTTGTGTGCTCGCCTGTCAACCTCATGATCACAGGTTCGATCCATGCCGTCGTCCATGTTGTTTTAATTCCATTAAAACCTTCTAAAAATTGTCATCAATGGGTTGCTGGTTTACTCATTACATGTTTTTCAGGCATAAAAGGATGAACACGAATAAAATATTGTGAATTATAAGCGACATAGAAATAAGACACGGCATTTCTCCGCTTTAGCTCAGCCGTCATCCCTGGAGATAAAAATATCTGAGACAACCACCTCAGAACATCGTGCACACATGTTTCCTATCCTTCTTTCTCTTCATTAACTTCATGCCCGCGCTGTGTTGAAACATTTAAAGGGTAATCATAAAATCATAATCCCTTGAGCGCGGGTAGATTATAAAAAAAAAGTTAGTGCAATGACTTGAGTTTATCCACTCCTTGAACCAACCAGATTTAGTTGTTATCGCTTGAAGACCAGCTTTTTTCGGAAGACGATAATCGGACATGTTGAGAGCATTAATTATGAAGTCAACATTTTAGTTTAAGTGCTTTCATAAATCATGTAGCATAATCATGTTGCAATATGGATGCCATCTTTCGATTGCAACAGTTCCATACAGCAGCCTCTTGCTTTCTCACCTCTTTACCAGCTTCCATACCCAAGTAACATCGTTGGAGCTAAATGTTATTTAAATGTTCTTAAACAGCTCTGAGAGATTTGAATGCAAGACCATAGCTTTATTTCAAAACAGATTGCAGCAATGAATGAATGAATGCAATGAATTTAAAAATCTAGCTCTATAATGGAGTTTCTTAACAATCTTTAGCTCTGTTACGTTTAAAAGCTTTCTGCTTTATATATATGCTCCATAATAATGTTTTTATCAGCTGTCGGAAAGCATTTAAGCATTTTGGTACTGCATCTTTTAAAATAGCTCTTTAACAGCAAATGAATTTTTTAAAGTGTTATTTAAGAGATGCAAGCTGTATCTTCATGCATGTTTAAGAAAATGGCGAATATTTAAGAATTTTTATAAAACAGAAGCTTTATCTATCCAAAAATGTGCACGAGCCAATAAATATTTTTTTCTCAAGTTCAAAATTAAAATAAAAAAAAATATTATCCACTTAAAAAAAATATTTTAGAAGGGCGGGCGTTGTTATATTTCGCAGTACAATATCAACATTTCTGATAAAAATGAAACCTTAGAAATCAACCCACATTAACGTATTATGGCTTTTTTTAATTATTACCTTTACTCATTGTTCTATGTAAATAAATTTTGATGCTAAGATGATTTACAAATACAAATAATAATTTCTTTTCGTGTTCAATAGTATGATTTGCATTTACTAATACCATAGAAAATATAGTTTATAACTCCACGTGAAACCACCCGGCTCTATGGCAGTTTTAGAGTGTATATTAAAGCTTTTAGCTGACAAAACATACTTACAGTTACAAGCACTATTAAGGAGCTAAAAAGTGCTCTTAAACTCAATGAATTAGCTGCAAGTGGGCTCCATGTTTGCTCTTAAGGCGCATCTAGAGCGTGTTTTTAAATAAACGAGCTCTAATATTAGCTCTGAAAGCGTTTTTAAGCATTAATACAGCTAAAAACGTTTCTTCGGTAGGAATGTCTTTAAGAACTCTTATCTGTCGTTCTTATTAATTGCATCGAGTTTTAAAGTTTTGAACTTGGAATTGCAAGTCCAAAATTTTTATCCATTTTAACCCATTTCCGAAAACGCAACGTCATGTTTGTGAGCGTCTCTAGCTTAAATGATCATTTATTTTAATGAACTAAGAAATGATTTTGAAAGTTAATTGAATTACGAGTATCTAATTGACCTGTTTTTGGATTTTTTTCGAAAATTAAATTTTTAGTTTTTTTTTAACGCCTTCAAAAACCGAAATTTTGGAAATTTTGAGAGATTAAAAAAATTACCCAACATCATATTCTTTTCAATTTTTTTTTTAAAACTGTTAAGGAAGGGTTCAAATTAACTTTCAATATGCATTTGAAGTAATTCATACGAGTTGCCTGCTTGGTGGGTGAGGTAAAAGTGCTACGTTGCCTTTTCGCAATATCCGCCAAAAGTAGTAGCATTTTTACCCAAAACAAAAAAAAAATTGTTCGTTGAGTTTTCACTGCACATGAAATGTGGTTTCTTTGAAATAGTGTGTGCTTGATAAAAAAAGAATTCTTAGAAAAAATATTTTGCAAACATTTTTGAAAGGGACCGTAAAATTGAATTGTAATTAAGCAAACCACATATAGTTATCAATTCCGAAATTCGAATTTGAAATATGTATGTATTGTTGTTTATAAAACTATTTGTTTTTTGAGTTTTTAGATAAGGTATCCAATTTTTTTTGGAAAATTTAATATCTTGAAAACGAATGAACGATTGGTATTTAAAATTATTTAGTATATTATTAAATATAAAAAATTGGCATTTTTACTTACGATAAAGGTATACTATAGGGCAAATTATGCATATTGAAAATAAATCGAACTCGAGCTTTTAATCAAAGTTGAGTTTATGATTATAGAGAACACAAAAAAGATTGAGTACTTGGTATTTTGGATCCAAAACCAACGGTACCTGCCATTCAGCCGTTATGCAAAATCTTATATGTCTCGAAAACGGCTCCAACGATTTCGATACAAAAAATTATGGTGTGCTATATTTTGGTCAAAAAAAATTTAAGAAAAAATGTTATTAACGGTACCTGTCATAGAACCGTTTTTTGATTTTCGACTTTCTCATTAACGACTCTAAAGATTTTAATTAAAATTTTGTGTAGGAGCTCCTTTAAAATTAAAATAATAGTGTATAAAAATTTACGAACAAATATTTTTTGGGTTTTAAATAAAAAAGTATTAAAATTTATTTTTTTCGAAAATGACTGTCTTGAAAACGGGTGAACGATTAGTTTTCGAAATTATTTCCTGAAATGTTTTTTATCAGTATAGAAACCTAAAATTGATGTCCCAGTTTTTTGTTTGAAAATTTTTAAAAAATGTCTCATATAAAAATTGATTTTATAATAAAACAAATTTTTAAACATTTTTCTCAATTTAAATCCATGTTTTATATTTATTTATAAGCAATTTTCAAATTCGAAAGTACTCTAATATAAACAGCAAGTAAGTGCGACCCTGTCGAGCAATTTATTTTTTCGGAAATGTCCCTATATTTTATTATGTAATGAATATGGCATAGTTCGGGGGTATTCGCCCCCACGGCTTCATACGGTGGCACGGATCCGAGTGGTTCAATTTTCAATGACTCTTCCGCATACATCCGGCTGAAATTGAGCCTTGGCTTGTGTTATGTTCACCTTAAGGCCATCGCTCGACTGTTTTTTATTCGCATATAGCTGCGACTTGAGGAAACTCTACAAAAAAAATTCTAGATGGTTCCAATCGCATTACATTTCTGGCCCATGCACGTCATTTTTGCACTTAGCACCGTCCTGCTAGAACCATATGTCGTCTAGGTCCATATGGTTCCATTTGGACTATAACAAATTGGTTATCATCGTTCTGTAGTGCTTCCCATTGACCCTGACGCCGCGCAAACGTCGTTTACGAAAAAGTACGGATCAAAGACTCGTCGCAGTCCCAAAATTCACACCAAACTGTAACTTTTTGAGGTGAACCAAGGGAACCAAGTCTGGACTGGTGTCGTTCAATATACCTAAGGTAATTTTGCTTCTTAACACAGCATTTCATCCAAAAATGCGCCCTGTCGCTAAAGATGCTTTTTCGGCCAAAATTGGGGTCCTCTTCCAAATGCTTCGAATCCCAGTCAGCGAACAAATGGCGATGTTGACTATGGTCTTGCATTTTGAGCTACTTGGCAAGTTGGATCTAGTACGGATGTAAGGCTCAAGTTCCAATGAAAATTTTACCAAGTTGAAGTCTGCGAAAGGTCGAGTTCTTGTGCACGGGGAGGAATTGAGTACCTCGGGTTCTCTGCCGATCTGGCGTTTCTTTTGGTACGAATGTTGGCTGATTGATTACCGAACCGGTTGTCTCAAATGTGGCCACCAACCGTTGAAGAGTCGTCAGTCTATTGTAACGAACACTTATTTTGATAATAAAGTTCGATAATTTGGAAGTATAATTTGGATGTGGTGTTCAATCGGGTAACTTACCATGTTCATTTGGCATCAGTAAGTGAATAATAAACAATGGCCGCCATGTATCTCCAAAGTCTAGTACCCGCGCCAATCGAAAATCCTGTTACAATATTTTTTGAGTCGCTGGAGAGGTAAAAGTCACATTTCTCCAAAAACCTACTTTACTAAATAAAATTTCATGGGAGGTATGAAAATCAATTTAGTACAAGGCAGAACTAAAATTTTAAGACCGAAAATTGTGTTGAATCAAATTATCTCCACTTTTCTATTTTATTAGTTAGTGAGTTTCACATTTCAGCCGACGATATTATATTCTTTGGTTTCCTTTTCCCTAATTGGCAGGACCACTCACTATTTGAATTTAAATAAATGTTGCATGAAGCACTAAGAGTAAATTTGCCACTTTGGGAAAACCCAATTCAATAATTAAAATAAATAGAACCTAAACTTGCTATACTTACCCGAACTCTAAAAGTCTAGTGAAATATTCACACTATTCTCTGATGTTAAAAGTGCCTGTCACTTGACCATTGATATCCCAATCACATAATATTCTCTCGAATTGACATATCATGTGGGGATTCCATTATCCCTATCACTCACGTCGACTTATACGTGTCAAACCGAAAGTTAACGTAACAATACTCGTGCGTGAGTGTGAGTGCGTTCCCAGTCCAGCCAGTAGTGTGAAGGCTAATGAAAGCCAATTAGCTTTCGTCAGTCAGGTGGTGGTAGACCACAGGTATTACCACACCACCAAACCAAACCCAACTAACTGTCTGATATGGACGAAGGCATGGTCTTGCCGGCAACTCTATAAGAAAAGAAACAATTGCCTTGGCCTTAATTCGTCTCGATTAACTCTGGAAAGGTTTACATGTCTGTGGCATGTCATGATTCATGTGGACCAAGCCGATGCGATGTTACACACTTTTGGATTATATCGGGCCAATAGTTGGTCTCAATACTAGGTGATGCTTTAGTAGATAAGGATAGGGAATGGTGGCATAAGGTTTTGATAAAACACTCAGCTAGTTCTTGAACGAAAATAATGGAAGTGATTAGGAATGATAAATGTTGCTGAACTGCGAAGAGGTAGGGCGCCAGGAAGTTGTTGTCTGCTGCCATTATTTCACCTGTCCGATTAGCAGTCCGATTAACTGGCTTCTCCAGACGGATGCGTGTTGGCCATTGTTTTTATCTTTGTTTCAGAACTAATTCAACGAATTTTTATTTTTCTTTTGTTATCTACTTTGTGTTCGGGACTAATTAAATGGATTCTGGTTTCTAGAATTGACTTGGATTAGTAGATGCTGAAGTGTATTTTCTTATTTTGGCACGAGAAAGTAAAATACAACGCTGATAAGTCACGCGAACTTGCGATTTCACCATGAGTGGATTCCAAAGTGGATTTGGTAAGAGTCGAGTCTGTTGAGGACGTTTATACAGCATCATCAGGTGCCATGAAGATTTTCGTTTCTTGGCTTTTCAGTGGGATGGTTAGTAGGTACATACCACCAGTGGAATTGTATGATGAAGCAAATTGCTACCAAAAGTTGTTGTAAAAGGGTAAAACTGTATAATTCCGGTGACTTGAATCAACATTGATATTTTAATGAATCTGAAAGTTATTTTTTTTAACTTTGTGCCCATTAAAAGGTTCATAACCACCCTTAAAATGACACAGACCGAGCGTTAAGGAAAGAAGGGGAGGGTTTGAAACGAGATACTGATGCACTTTGGTTTCAAATGTCTAATGATTGTCGTAATGGGACAAAAATATTGAGCCGGGTAAAGTATTCCACATACATGTAGTACATCGAAAGGTAGAATTTTTAAACTTCACAGTTTTTCCCATAAGACTATAAAATTATTTTTATTCGATATTTTTATATTCCTTCCAGCTTAACAGTTTGAATTTGTAATTTTACGGAACAACTAGACATAGAAGGAATTTTTCAAACAAAGAGATGGTGAATAATAAATTCACACGCCTTCAAGGGTTCATAATGTAAAACATAAACATAACTTGAGCGATGAGGAAAATATAGGGGAGAGAAAGAAGGTATAGTTAAACATTGGTCATAAATGCTTGCAAGGGAAAACCACGCAAGAAAGATTATTCCAAATTCGTGCTATGCGCCAATATCCAAATATTGGTTCCAGGGTGAACTAATGAGCATTTATATTGTTGGCACTGATTTGTGCATTTTATCCAAACGTGGTAATTCTGAAACACCTACTTTCAATGTCAGCAAAAACTCAGGAATGACCACAATTCTGCTTTAAATGTAAGGGGTGGTTAAATTTTAAGGGCCGCTGTTGATTTTGGATAAAACACAAATTATTTAGGAAATTATTGTCATTTCTTTTTATTATGATAATATTGGGATAGTTCAATTATGTATGGAACAAAATATCGGCCAACTGGCCGCCGCGACCTCGGCGGCACACCTCCATCCGATGGTCCAAATTTTCGATGACGCTGAGGCATTATTGGGGTTCTATGCCGTTAATGTGCCGAATTATCTCATCCTTTAGCTCTTGAATTGTTGCTGGCTTATCGACGTACACCTTTTTTCAAATAACCCCAAAGAAAGAAGTCCAACGGTGTCAAATCACATGACATTGACATCGCCACCACGTGAGATAACACGACCATTGAATTTGTCGCGCAAAAGAGCCATTGTTTCGTTAGCTGTGTGGCAAGTGGCACCGTCCTGTTGAAACCACATATCGTCCACATCCATATCTTCCAATTTGGGCCATAAAAAGGTCGTTATCATCTCACGATAGCGAACACCATTCACAGTAACTGCCTGACCGGCCTCATTTTGGAAAAAAAAATACAGCCCGATGATGCCGCCAGCCCATAAACCGTACAAAAAAGTCTCTTTGTGGGTTCATTTGTTTTTCGAGAATCACTCCTGGATTTTATCATTCGCCCAAATGTGGAAACTCTGCTTATTGACGACTCCACTGAGGTGAAAATATGCCTCATCACTGAAGATGATTTTCTTCGAAAATTGCCACCATTCTGACCATTGACGGCGCGCTGTGGTCCAAAAAGGAAAATTTCGTGGCAAAAATACTAATTTCGATCTTTTATTTTTAAAGTTTTGTTTTTTATTTCTAATAGAAATATAAACGGAGCTTCAAAAACAGCAAACAAAAAAATTTTCCGCTAACTAGTTTGACTTATGGAGCTTTCCAAAGTTGGTCAATTTCGTTCTAGAGTTAAAAAAAAAACAGAAAAAACTAACTTCTTTGTTTTCGTATTTGAAATTTTGGCATATTAAATGTAAAATATTAATTTTCTATAGTTTATTCTAGTTGTATTATTTGTGCGTAAATCAAAATTTTAATTAAAAAAAAAAATAAAAAAATATTTAATATTTTTAATAAATAAAACAAAAAACACCCTTTTTTAGCAGATTTTTTCGGTTTGAATAGAGCTACAAAAAAATACTCGCGAGTTCGCGCGGAAAATTGACCATGATAGTTTACCCTAACTATTTCTTAAACCATATGCAAAATTGTAGCTGCAACTATTTGCAACCTTCAGAGAAATTGTAATTTGTTTAAAAAAAGTCGTGTTCCCAGTGCTGACCTTTTGGTCTTAAGAGCAAATTCCCTTATGGAAAACTTCAATTATTCAATTCAATTATTATTAATTAAAAATCGTTTTATTACTATCTTGATTCTGACAAAAATACCGCCCACTTCTACGCCCCTTTTTATATAAATGCCAATTATTATTAAAAAAAAATATAAAATATTGTACACAAACTATTGATTACTTTATTGAACATTAAATTTTTTAATCCGCCCACTTTAACGACCCTCTTTGACTTAAATTATTGTTAATATTTGTTGATCTTTTTCTAATAGTACCTAAACATATATTAACTTGCCAAAAGAAAAGGATTAATAGCTTTATTGCCTACTCCATATACAAAGTTGAAAGAATTATTTAATTTTGGATTATTATTTTATGATCTAATAAAACAGGTAGGAATAATAATTTTGTTCCGATACCCCATATTGTTAAGCTTAAATTTCACAGGTAAAATAATCCTTGTACATATACATTATGGAGGTATATATAAACTATGACAATGGATATTATGTTGTTAGTTTTCAAGAGGCTTTACTGACGAGTGGAGTTTGCAAATTAAATACCAATATGAATATTTCAAACAGAACAATTTTTGAACATTTTATCAATGTTTCGAATTCTGAAGAATTTGTAATTCTGATCCAAAACCAATACGAAGATATAAGTGACAACGATGAAACGAAAAAGAAACTCCAAAGATTATACGCATCATTTAAAAAAAAATGGATTGACTGTTTTAGAGTTAAAACAAGATTTCTCTCAAAATATGAAGAATTTTTGAATGGAACATTTACAATCCAATGTAATGAAATTGAAGACAGTGACGTGCCAAGTACATCAAGAGGAAGGCCTTCGAAATCCTTAGATACATGTTCAGTATATACCAAAAGGAGGAATCTATTGGAAACTACGGGCCATATTTCGAATGAAAATGTTTCCACAGCTCTGAGTTTAAAATATAAAAAGGAACACGAAAAGATAAAAGCGGAAATCACAAAAGCAGTTTTTAATGGCTTGCATTGCGAGTGTAACGGATAAAGGAGATCCAATGGATCCAATGAAATACGATGGTCCCACTGCGCTAGCCTTGTTCTTGGATATGGGGCTTTCTAAAGAAAAATATAATTTGATGAGAAAATCATTAAGAAGCCATAACGTTGATGTGTTTCCGAGCTACAATTTATTAATGGAAGCTAAAATACAAGCAACTCCATCAAATTTGATAGTAACAGAAACTTCTGTTGAAGTAAATCTCCAAGATTTGGTGGACCATACAGCAAAGAGGATTTTAAATAGCCTAGTCAATCAGGATCTTCTTTAACTTCCAACAAATCTTACTTTGATGAGCAAATGGGGATGCGATGGATCTTCCGGACAAAGTGCATATAAGCAAACAATAGTTTCAGAAGATGGCCAGGTAATATCTGATGCGAACATGTTCATGGCATCACTAGTTCCACTTCGTATAAAAGGTGAATTAACCGAATATTGGAAAAATCCAAGGCCGTCATTAGTTCACTTTTGCTAGAATAAGATGTATGGAGTTCGTTCTTAAACTAGCTTATGGACTATACCAAGAAGATGAGACAACCGACAAGAAGGAAGCCGAAAGAAGAAGAAAAGCGGATATTGAAAAGGAATTTAGGGAACAAACATGGAGGGGAACTTATAAGACATCAAATTTTGCCAATCGGGGAGATTTCAAAAGAAGCACAGGAATCAAGGAATAAAGACTACAAGCGATATCGATACTCAAATACATGCAAAGTCTCACGGAAACGACAAAATGAAGATTTATTCAATATGCTAGCTATATCATCAGATCCACTTGTTTCATCTTTAAGACACGATAGATCAAAAAAAAGAGCTGAAAAAGAGTAACTTTACTGCCCAGAACTAATAGGTCTATTAATTGTTGAAAATAATAACGATGCCGATGAATTTTTTTTTGAAAATTAGATCTATACTAGTTAATTGTAAACAAATATTTATAATGTATTCTATTTTATTTTGTTAATATAAATTTTATATTCTATTAGATTTTTTTTTTATTTTTTTTCGTCCGTTTACTTTTTTCCTACACTGTTTCATATAAAATATATCAGTCAAACAGTTTATAGAATAAACTGATGCCCCACAACATGAAAAAATACTGTTTTATAATACTCCTTAAAAAATATTTCTGAAATTGGTGCGTTAACTTTAAGCATCCACTGTTGTTATGAATTCACTTGAATAGTCAAAAACTTTTTTTTTTACAAAGTTTTAAAAATTTAGAACTGTTTTTAAAAGGTTTACTTTCAGACTTTATCCTGTTAACTCCTTTTTCTAAGAAAATCTTACATCAACCAATTATTCTGAAACACCCTGTAAAGTAATTTTCTTAAAATTCACAATTTATATAGCCTTGGAAATTACCTTTAAGGGAAAAAAAAAATTGTTGCGATAGCTTCACGTGTTCAAAAGTTATGATTTTTGCAACAAAAAAAGTCATTCTGGACCACAGTGCGGCGCTTGAAATTGTCAAGAGGCTTCAGTTCTTGAGTCAATTGCACCTTGTAAGCGTGTAAATGCAAGTCTTTATGCACAATGTTAATCAACGAAGACCGTAAGAGGTGCAATTTGCAATTGTTGTCCACGACGACGAGTTGAGATGGACGGCTTTTCAGCTACACTATCGTGAACAGCAGCAATATTTTCTGTAGTACGAGCCGTACGAGCCTGCACTGGTGTTTTCACATCTCCTGCACACCCGGTTTGCTCAAATTTTTGCACGATTTTTCCGATTGTACGCACATTTGGGCGATTAAATTGACCGAAAAAAACACAAAGTGCACGATATGCATTTTGATTTGAACGCCCATTTTCATAATAAGCCTGAATAACTTTAACGCGTTGCTCGATTGTGTATCTTTCCATGGTTCAAATTGAGTTAGTCTGAAATTGAGAAATGTCAAATGAAATGCAGAAAAAAACTTGACGTTTAGGTGTGGTTCACATTCAACATTGGCCCTTAAAATTTAACCACCCTTTATTATGGTGCATAAGAAATTACTCGAGGCGCTTGTCCGGACTCTGCGTGATTTTCGAGGAAACAACCAACCGATAGGAGGCTCTCTTATTCTTTTTGCTGGTGATTTCCGATGAACTTTTCCTGTTATTTCGCTATCAATGCCCGCAAACCAGCTGAGTTCATGCTTAAATTAATCATGTCCTTGGAACCGAGATGAGAAAATCACACTATCGATCAACATCCGCGAGCGTCTTAAACCAAATTCATCGCTCACGAATGAGATTTTGATCTTCCGGGCTTTTGTCAAATGCTGAATATTTAGTACCAAATTTTCATGGTATCAACAAACCTAATGAGCAGATTCATTTGAAACTTCTCGCCAAAACAGTCAAATACAAATCGATCGACACATTAAGGGATGAAGAACAATTTTCAATTTTAGTGGGGGTTTAACCCCCATTTATTCAACTTAATTTAAGCTATAAGTATAACTTCAAAACTAACTTAAATCTAAACTTATAATAAAGAGTGGGGGTGGGACAAAAGGAGTTTGAGGTTGTAGGTGCTGATATTGAACTCAAGTAAAGGTTGGACAAACGTTATGTAAAGCTATCGCGTCACGCAAGGGTTGGAAAATTCTTTAGACCATCTTTTTACAAAACCTAATGCTGAGTTGGCCTTTGGATTGTTTCATCAATATGAAATAGAAATTTAAGCTCACGATCACATAAAAGGCCAAGATCCCTTATCTTTTCTACTATTTATATGGGTTGATTATGAAGATAGTAAAGACGGGGAGTTTATTTTAATGCGTTTACGTGATAAGGTCATTGTCTGGGATTTGCTAATGTTGAGCCTTAAGCAACTATTGGTACACCAGGTTGAGGAACTCTTGAGATCTGTTTGGGGGAGTGATATTTCTTCACGTCCTGCGATCATTTGAAAAACTTTCATATCGTCAGCGTGAAGGGATATTTGACAATGTTTTATGATCATGTCAATGTCGTTAATTGAAAGGACAAAGAAGAGAGGGCCTAAATGACTACCTTGGGGCACACCAGAAGTGGCTAGAGTAGGATTGGAAAGTGCGCATCTGAACCAGATACAATATTCACGATTCTCTTGGTAAGAAGTAATCCATTGCAGGGAAAAGGGTTTAAAACCTAAAGAGGATAGTTTAAAGAAATTTTGTCGAAAGCTTTGCTGAAGTTAGTGGAGACTATATCAACTTCATTCCCGTTTTCTAAGGCTCTTACAGTTCGCGTACACTAAAACCGAATCATCGGCCGATATCGGCTCGGAGCTATTCGGACGACTGTCCCGGACGTTCGTCTGCATACACTCCTTCCGATCTCGGATGGTGCCGGTCTATAGTCTGACTGTGAACTTTGGATATGAAAGTAAAAATTTCTTTCAATTTAAGATTTTTTCTTTATATCTGCAACAGTCAGGTCCATCTCCGATGAAATTTCGGCCCATTTTGTCGTTTAGCAATGTCTCAAAGAGGTTCCCTATTATAAATGGGATTAATTAATTTTCCAGTATCCATATTTTATTTTTACTTGCGATATTTATGTAGGTATTATAGGGCATGTCCAAATCGAAAAACTGAACTGGATAAGATTCGGTTCAGAAGTTGAAGAACGCCTACCAGAAGTCTCCAGCGTCAACAATCTCAACAACAATGAGATCGATAACACCATTGCTCAATTTGAAACAGTTGTCAACAATGCTTTGGAAGGCAGAAAACACCCCGCACCAGCAGAGATAAATATGCAAACTTATCCCAATATATACAATTAATATATACTCACCGGCAAAGACTCCGCAAAAGCCTCCAAAGAATATTCCACAGGACCTTTAACAGGGAAGGTGTCGAATACCGTCGGCTACACTCAGAACTTCAGTGCACTAACACAATGTTTAACCAGGCAATAAAACATCACCAGGAAAAGGATTTCAGGAAGAGACTCGAAGATATCAAACCTGGACCTGACACTTTTAAAAAGATCAATCTGATTGTTGGAAGAGCGAACTCAATTACAGACACCATCCTTCACGGACAAGAAGTTTCAACAACTTCTGCAGAGAAAGCTGAAGCGTTTGCAAATCACTTTCACGATAGTTTCAAAGACAGCCCTCCCGTACACCTTCCTGACTTTATCGAAGATGTAGAAACTCGCTTTCAAGAGATATCAGCAACCACTGAAACCGTGACCCTGTTCAACGGGGAAAACCCATCATCGGAGCCGACGCTGACAAATGTTTTCACTTCTCCTGAAGAAGTAGCTGACATTATCTTCACTGGAAACTCCAAAAAATCAGCAGGAAGCGACAAGATTTCTAATTACGTGCTTAAAAAGTTACCAAATCTTGCTGTTCTCCTGCTGACTATAATCTTCAATAACTGCCTGAACAACAGCTATTTCCCTGCAGCCTGGAAAACCGCAAAAGTGGTCCCTGTCCCGAAGAAGAACAACCGCGCAAATGTGGAAGGATATCGGCCAATTTCTTCGCTCAGCTGCATGAGTAAGATACTGGAGGCATTGATATTGAAGAAACTCAACGTTTTCTGCAGAGAAAGAGATGTCATACCGGAGTTTCAGTATGGCTTTCGAAATAAACATTCTACCATACATCCATTACTGGGACTCCATTCTGATGTTACAATTGGACTCAACAAAAAGGAAACCACTGTAGCGTGTTTGCTGGACATCGAAAAAGCTTTCGACAGCGTTTGGATAAAAGGATTGCTATTCAAACTCTCGGAACTTGGACTTTCTATTTACTTGGTAAGAATAATCAAAAATTTCCTAACCCATAGACTTTTTTATGTACAGGTAGAAAAACATGTGTCATCAACCAAAGGAATTAACGCTGGAGTTCCTCAAGGATCAAAACTTGGACCGCTGCTGATCAACCAGCCAACATATCAGGTACAAAGACGAAGCTTTATGCAGACGACTCAATCACATACGCCACCGCTTTTTCACCAGAAATTGCTGCCAGGAGAGTGCAAGAGCACATTAAAAACCTATGGGAATACTATGTCAAATGGGGACTGAGGATAAACAGCGAAAAGACTGAACTCATCTGCTTCCGAACACCAGCGACTGTCATTCGAAGGCGAGCGTTTGCAACACGCTGTGATGCAATCAAAATAAAGCTCCCAGACAACACTGAAGTGACAGCCAAATCATCAACGAAGTACTTAGGAATCAACTTTTCCAATAAATTCAAATTCAAAAGGCATGCAGACTTGATGTTGAAGAGAGCCAACTATTCTCTGGACTTGGTCCATCTGCTTCTCAGGAGGCGAAATGGACTAAGTAAGAAAACCAAGCTGCTTTTGTACAAACAAGTTATCCGACCCGTTCTGACCTAGGCCTTTCCCATCCGGTTTATATTTCACCTATGGTACAGCAATGAAAAAGTTGAAGCTTTTTGAAAGAAAGATGCTCCGCATTTGCACTGGACTGTACTGTAACACACTGACGAAGAAATATATACCAACAAGGAATCTGTATAAAGAAGCAAAATTAATACCATTGGGCAAGTATTTACTGCAGCTCTCCGGAAAAATCATCAGGAACCTGGAAGATCATCCCAACACAGAAGTGCAACAACTTCTCCAGCATGAACTAGAGCCTCGTGACAAGTAACTATCTATACACTCGAGCCATCACTGACGATCAGTTTGAAGACATCATCCATAACGACAACGCACCCTTTTACGAGAAGAACAACAATCAATACTACAGGGGATAAAACGCCCACTCATCAAAAATTATTATTTAGTTAATATTAAAAAAATCATGAATTAGATTAAGAAAACATTAATATGACATTGTAAGCAAATAGCATTATGTACGAGCCCAAACTCAAAATAGTTGGTCTACCGAGGATAGAATGCAAATATGTGTTCATTCTTAACCTATTTCGAAACAAAAACTATTTTTTGATATACATATAAAGTCCTATTCATTTTAAATAAGAAAAGTGGACAAAAAAAGAAAGTGGCTTAATAAAATATTGATATGGAGTCTCTTTACAAAACTAAATAACGATTTATACACATTTCTAAGATGCAAAATAGTTGGTCTATGATTCTTTATGTTGATTTTACCACATTGTTAAGCGACCTTTGGCCTTAATCACTGCTTCTATAATGCACCTTGGCATAGTGTCAACTAATTGTTGACACTCTTCGGCACCAAAGATTCCCAATTATTTGTAATTGTGGATCTTAAATCTTGAAGAGTCCGACGCGGTTCCTTTCGCAATTTTTGCTTCATCGTGTGCCAAACAGTTTCGATTGGTGAAAGATTAGGGCTGCTGGAAGTCCATTCCAATAAAGAATTGCTTCAGCAGTTAACCATATCTACCATTGTTGACGTAGCCGTATGACAAGGAGCACCATTCTTTTGGAAAATATACTCCGCATTGCTATATTGAAGACGTAGTATTGACGGAGGCACCTCCTGTTCCAAAATGTTGCGGTACTTGACAGCATTAGCTATCCCAATTACAAAATGCAAATTACTCATGCCACATCCCGACATGCACCTCCATACCATTAGAGATACTGGCAGCTTTACGGTTTGTTTAAGACAGTCCTTGTGAGTTGTGAAAGGCTTCTTTAGCATTTTTTATCACTGGTCCTCGTTCATCACCAACACAAACTTCCAATCTGTACTGATCACTCCACTTATCGGACCGCCATTGACTAAAAGTCCAAATTTTTAAGTTGTTTGGCCCACTCAATGCGCCTTTTCTTTTGCTTAGGTGTCAGTAGTGATATTTCTTTTGCTTGCGTTTTTAATGATTTAAGTTGTCGTAATTTATGCAAAACTTAAATATTTTAAATTAAACCTTATAAAATTTATATCCAATTTTTTTCATCATCTGCTTACAACTGTCCACCGAAGCACTTTTTCGAATTTGTTCTCTCCACTGAACCGTTATTGAAGCAGATAAATATCGTCGATTTTCTTTAAAAATTTGGCAATCGCGAGGTTTTGCTGTTAGTGGATGTCCCGTTCTGTTGCATATATCCACATTTCCAGAATTTTTAAACTTTGTTATTATGTTCTGCACTGACGAGGGCGGTAAATTAAAATTTTCAGGGATTTCGTAGCTAGACAATCCTGTTTCAAACGCTTTAATCATTGATTCCCTTAGGTCTCCTGATAATGCAACGCCACGCGCCAGGATTAACATGAAACTCTCGCTAGCTTGTATAAAATCATACAATAATCATTAATAAAACCAGTGCTTGTCATTTTTTTAGTAACGGTTAACTGAAACTATATTTAAATAGTCTTAGATCAACTATTTTGCACCCAAAAAAGAGTAGACCAACTTTTATGCTCTTATCTTTGTCTGAGATGAAAGGAATATTGTTGCTATTTGCTCTCTCAAATTTTGTTTCGTTAGGTCTAATTTACTCTCAGTGAAACTACTTTATTAAATTGACAACATTTTTTAAATGAACAAAAGCTGACTGCCACTAAATTTAAGATATATGAAGATTGAATGTGTTAATAAATGAATAGACCAACTATTTTGAGTTTGGGTCGTAAAGCCAAATGAAGAACGTTGGGCCCCTATTGTTGAGCCAACATGATTTAATTTAGTAATAAGTTAGTTTTAAGTCAAATTGTATATAAAACAAATTGAAAAATAAAATTCTTAATCTCGAGAGATTATAGGGCATATTCTGCATTTGGAAAAAAAATCGAACTCGACATTTTGATCAAAGTTGACATTGCGATGATAGCGAAGACAAATAAAGTGGGTTTGACAATTTTGTCTGTCTGTCTGTTTTTCTGTATAAATACTAAATTGGCATGCCAAATTTTATTTTCGAAAAATTTTAAAGAAATTTGTTATATAAAAAAGTATTTTAAATTTAAAAGTCAAATAAATGTTAAGGATTAATGGCTTTAATATACTTTTTGATTGTACTTAATTATAAAATAAATTATTCTGAAATTTAACATCGAAACGATTGGTTTTATTTTCCCACAAATTATATCAATGTTTTACATTTATAAAATGTATCTTAAATTCCAAAGTAATTTTACATAAGAGCAAGTTCGTGCGATCCAGTCGTGCATATTATTTTTGCATGAATTTCATCGCAAGAATCAACCGGACAACTGCCGAAAAATCCAAACATGTTGGGATATGCCGGTTGATCGCTTATTATCGGGCGTCATTGGACGATGTCGCTTTCAGTGGTGTACGCGCTTTTTTTCCTTTCTATACGTTTGGTTCGATCGGCCGATTTCGGCTGACAACGCCCGAGTATACTTCGGCCGATGACGGATTAGGTACACCTAAATTAGATGTACGCGAGCCTTTAGAGTGAATGAAACTGATCTGCTTTTTAAGAAACCATGCTGTGCTGGGGTGATTAAGGACCTGCAACGGATACTGAAGAGATCATATAAAATGCTT
This sequence comes from Chrysotoxum bicinctum, assembly GCA_911387755.1. Classification (NCBI taxonomy): domain Eukaryota; kingdom Metazoa; phylum Arthropoda; class Insecta; order Diptera; family Syrphidae; genus Chrysotoxum; species Chrysotoxum bicinctum. Next base: position 2,419,070 of record OU426987.1, read on the forward strand.
TAAAATTTTGTAAAAGCTTAGTAATTGGTCGATAGTTTTTCCATATCTTGGGAAATGTTCCCTGAGATAAGGAAAAATGAAAAAAAATTGATAGAGGATTTTAAAGAGAGGAAGAACATTTTTTTTAGGAAAATGGCAGGAGGACCACCAGCGCCCGGAGTAAACTGATCATTGAGTTGAGAAAATTTGTTTTCAATGGCCGATGTAAATACTCAAAATAGGTCCAATCTGGCTTTATCATTATAGGTTTCATTATTGAAGGACAAATAGGATGTATACCCATCTGATTTTCTTTTGTAATTATCGAACTGAAAGAAGGATTTGGGATCATTGATAAGGTAAGATTGTGTTTTATATTGCTTTAAATATTGTTAGTAGAGAAAACTGTAGAGTTCAGTTAATTGAAGATAAGCACCGAGGTACTTTGAGTAATAAAATTGAATATTTTACTTCATTATAAAAAATGTTAGTCGCTTTTTCAATAGATATATTTTGAAAATTAAATCGAACTCGGTTAATAAAATCGTTAATTTGGGAGCATTGGGCTTTATGAAAATCATACAAAATAGGATATCAAGTGGGTATAATGTCTAGGTACGATTTATGGTAGAACGTTAGTAACAAGGGAGGATGATAATTTATTATCATATCAATAGTTGTAAGAATTAGGGTTGAGAAATAAAGGTCAAGTTGTCGGTCCATATTATTTAGAACGCCACTCACTTGAAAGAGACTTGAATCAGTTAAATGATCGACAAAAAAAGACACTCTTTTGCGGAGGAGGGATTACAAATGTAATGTGATCCGTGACCCGTGGCCAGACACAGTGCATTTAAAGTAAAAATCGCCACAGATTACAACATTGACAAGCGAATAATTATCCGACCGTATTCATTGAATTTATTGAAACCACTCGGAATGCTGCCGCACGTATTTAAATTAAGGTTGTACAGTCATTCGAATTCAAGCGGCTCCAACTGCCTTTGCTATTACCATCAACAAAGCATAAGACCAATCTTGACTGTTATTGGCTTGAATTGGGAAAACTCATGTTTTTCAAAATGCCCATTTTTTGTTGCGAGTTGGCATCCCTAAAATTATATACTCTTTCTCTATAATTAAAAAATAAAACAAAAGAAATTGTCTATCCGCTGGCGTAAAGATGAATTATTAACAGAAATATAACTTTTTAAATATGTACATGTGTTTTTTTCCTAAGACTTCGTCTCATGACCACCCCCATCCATCTACGAGCTATAAATAATAATTAGTACTTTCCTTGCGAAGCAGGCGTGGGTCGTTAGTTCTACATAGAAGCATTGAATTAAAACACATAATAAAACCTAAAATTCTACCAACTTATATGATGTCGTTAACGATGGAATTAGCTTCTTATTAAAAAAAAATTATAGAGGACTTTTTTTTGTAATCCTGCATTACTCATTTAATTTTGCTCATTTAAATTTATTTATAAGGCATAACCAAACATCATCTCGCCATGTATCTGACACAAGGGACAAACTAATTTTCAGTTTAAAAGTGAAAACTAATTTAAGTGTTGATTGGTTCAGCCAGCAAGTCCTGTGCTGTTTCAGACTACATTCCGGATTCCTATTTCAATTCACAAAACTTGTCTCACTTGTGATGTCGTGACAAAAAACAATTGAAATCCAACAATTTGAAAAGTTAAAACATTGTTAAGCCGATACTCTTGCTTGATAGAGTGTTTTTGGTAGTGGGTGTTTGATTGAAACTTGATTGTTTATCGACCAATCCAAGTAGAAAAAACTTTTCAGTTGCCAATGGATGTAACATGTAATGCTTTGGAATTTTTATAATTAACTTTTCCATGTGTGCTTTAGACATGAAGTTTTTATTGATGCTGCTTTTGAATATGTACACAAAAACATAGTAGGGAAAGCTTCGGTGTGAAGTAAAAATAAAATGCGAGTTTTCAATCAAACTTATAATATTACGAGTGTCTGGGCAACCGGAATATCGCGTCGGGTGGGTGGGCTCCAATCAATACTGGAAGTGCTTTTTCATTCTAAAAAAATAATTAGAATAAGTGCGTTCGATTAATTGAAATGTTTTCTTACAAATTTATTTGAAAAGATGCAGCAAAGATGGAAAAGCACATATAAAACAAGGACCTCAATAAAGAGATATTTTTTAATCAAATTAATCTACGAGCTTCAGACTCAAAAGAGTTGGCAAATTTTTGCTTAAATTCTTAAAAATTAAGGATCATCCATATCGTGGTTTCTAGTTGGTAGCTCTAACATTTTACACCTACCAAACTGAGCTGTCATTTGAAGTGTCATAATATTAGCTGGATGTTTGCCATTTACGATAATGGATCGCTTAATATTTTAACAACGCGTTAAAATTATTAACACTTACTACAAAAATGATGATTCAAACGTAGCCACTTTTCGCGCATTACGCGATAATTATGGTCCTCAAAATCGACCGACTACGTAAGACATCGGTAAAATTTTGAAAAAATTTCAAAAGAGTGGAAGCGTTTCTGATATGGTAAGGCCTGTGCATCATCGTAATGCACGCTCAGTCGAAAATATTGCTGCTAAAAGTGCAAGTGTTGCTGATGATAGGAATTTACCGATTTCTCGGCGTTCACGGCAATTGAACGTGTCGTACACCTCACTATGGCGTATTTTACATTTGGATTTGCAAGCCTACTGACCAAAGCCGCCGTAGATAGGCTTCTTGGGTGTTGGAACAACAGAGAATAAACCCAGATTTTTCGAACAACATTTTCTTGGCCTCCAAGACTATATTTATTATATTGTTTTTCAAACTCAATGGCAAAGTCCAAACTCAATAATGAAATAAAATTTTAATCAAAAATTTATCGCTGGGTGTGATATATTAAGCTTTACTTTCAAAACCGAAAAATTAATGACTCTCTAAAAATAATACAAATCATTTTTCAAAATATGTAGTGCTTTATCAATACATTAATTTCATTGAATTCCCTTATTGAACCTGAAAAAGGCGGATTCATACGGTAGTTTGTCTTATTGTTAGGCTGAAAACAAAGGTGTTTTTCTCTCAATGTCCTCATTGGGTTATAAACACAAATTGAGGATAGAAAGTTAGGCTAGGAACTAACTCACTTGCGATTTTTTCTAGAGGCGATTAAAAAATAGTGGTCGCCAAAATTTATTATCATGCACTCACTTGTGATTTTTTTGCCGAGCGATTATTTAATCGCAAACATATAAAACACTATACATTTAATGCGAGTACACGTATTAGCTACAAATAAATAGCAACGATTAAGATTTTTTGTTTTTATTTACCTCAATATCAAAGATAATCGTTCCTCAGGCCATATTGAATTTCTCCATTTTGTATTTTTATACACAATTCTGTGTCCAACTAGTTGCAGTACTTCTTTGAAGCATTCAATAGTCATTCTTTAATATTGCGCACATTTCTGTGGCTGTTTTCTTAAGTGATCGTGAAACTAACCGTTAAGTAACCTGCCACTTATAACCGGATGCACCCAATACTTTTTTTAAGTTTTTGAGTAGACTTTAAACCTAACAAAAGAGCCACTATACAACACTTTGTAATGAAACCCATTGTAATACTGACAAGAATTAATTTTGTTAAAAAATCGCAAGTGCGTGCAGGATTATTAAAATCCATTTAATCTATTTAATTTTGCGACAAAAAAAACGCTTGAAAGAATGGAACTTGTTTTATTTTTATAATCGCTACGAGTTTTTAGTCGCATGTGCGTGCATTCATGTGTCTTATTATTTGCGGCTAAGAAATCGTGGATTAAAAATCACAAGTGCGTGCATAAGAATTTCCTGTTGCGACTACGATTTTTAAGTCGTAGTAATTTAAATCGCAAGTGTGAGCATATCCATTTGAGTACATTTGATTCATTTTAGCTTACGACAATCGCATCGTCAGAAAAATGAAACAAATTGCGAACTTTAAATCGTCATGATTTGTTGGTATCAAGAGCGTTCATTCTCATTTAAACTCATGTGTTCCTTAGCTTTAGGGCACCTTTATGATAACATAAAATATCTGGCATTTATACTATATCGTGAATAGTTGTTCGCGATTTGAGAGATCTCAGACCAGAAGATTATGTCGAGCTTGAGAATCTAGACTAAAGTTCCAACATGTTTTAAAAAACACAAAGTTTGTGAAACTGAACTTTCTCCAATTTATCCGAATTGAAACTAGGAGTTAGAAGAAATACCAAAATCCTTTATACTTTAGCAGTTCTCTGTACAGTGCTACTATCAAGAGAATACGTAAACTTATAAGTTGATACTATCAAGGTCCAATTGAAGTTTAAAGCTGTCATAATTTAAGGTCATCATTGTATTTGAGACATCGAGTGAATTCTTTATTTGTACTAATATCATCGAGAAAAATTTTAAATAAAAGTGAACCAATATGACTACCTTGAAGAACTCAAATCTAATAGATCTTGAGGTTTGAATGTTAATTTTTGGACCCTATTTGTTAAAAGGGATGATATCCACTGAAGGAGATTTGAATGAATCCCAAAACATTCAAGTTTTCGAAGCAGTATGTTGTGGCATTCTGAGCCAAATAAGAATGAAAACAGATTGAGAGTATTTTTTTAAAGGCAAGGGTAGGAATAGGTACGTGGACACCAGGAATATGATTTGGTTTAAGATGTTACAGACTTTTTAAGACCTTAGAAAAATCTAAGCGTTTTGAGCCAATATTCACTTTAAGACATTCTTTAAAGGGAAAACGGAGTTTCCTTGTGAGTTTAAATAAACGATTCTAAAAAATTGAGCAAAAAGGTCTAGAGATTCATTGATATTCTCTGTTCTAGATCTCTAGATCTCTGTTTAGAAATAATAAAATTTCAGAACCGTTTCGGTTCGCTCCTCAAATGAAGCTCAACATTCCATATACAATTTCTGTACAAGAATTTGCTGAGAGAACTCAATCCTTTACGAAGCTTACAAAATGCTTGTTTGTCATCTAAAGAAATTGACATTTTATACTTAGCAATCGATTTTTTTTAAATTTTCTTAAATGAGCTGTTGTACGACGGAGGTTTCGAGACATTCTTTTCCGTCCTTTTAGACACATATAAGTGAAAAGCAGTATTAAAAATACCTGTAAAATTCTGTTTTCCAGTTTGCTGAATTGCTTAATAGAAGGGGTGGAATTGACTGCCGCGGATTCTTCAGAAAGCCCACTTTCATAAAACAATTTAATCATTTGCATATAGTGTTGAAAGCTATAGCTCTCGATGTTCACCGAACTCGCCTCTCAATTGGTCAATTGTATGGCTGTGGCATGTCATACAAGTCAAGCTCTTCCGTTTTGGGCAAAAAAAGTTTGTAATCATCGCACGGTAGCGCTCACAATTCACACCACACTAACGTTGCGATTCGCATCATCTTTGAAGAAATACGGCCTAATGATTCTGCCAGCCCATAATTCACCCCAAACAGTGACTTTTTCTGGATGCATGGGTAGCTCTTGCAATGTTTCTGGTTGATCTTCACTCCAAATACGGCAGTTTTGCTTGTTCGCGACGTTCGCGTATCCATTCAACCAGAAATGAAAAATGAGATTATCCGATTTACGGAGTTAAGCTCGTGTTATTTTTTCAAATATGATAAAATTTTTTTTGGTTGGAAGTATTAAAGTTTTCCTGGAGTATCTAAACATTTAGGTATGGGCCAAAATTCAATTTCATTTTCGCTTTTCAAATAACAGTAGTTGAAAAAAAATTTCAGAACATTATTTTCCAAAGGTTGTTGCCATAACTCAAAAATATAGGAATTCTTTTATGACTCTTATGGCCAATTTCATAAACAAACACTAAAAGCAATTTTATCAAAAATCCTTTTAAATTTTATCAGACTCTTAAATATTTTTAGTTTCACCAATCTATAAAAGGGAAATTTTAGGGAAATTTTTGTTAAAATTGAGTTTTCTTCACATCCCTGGAAAAAATAATTTGGTTCTTTCTTTCTAACAAGCGCAATGTATAAGAACAAATGAGAAAGCGTTATGTGTTGAAACAAATGCCAAGAAATGCAAAAAAAAATGTAAACAAAAATATTTGGAAAGATACTGTGGGATAAAATCGTAATAAGCACTTAATTTATTTTTTTTGCACTGATGCATTTGTTTCGGTTCCAAATGTCGGCTAAACAAATTCAACAAACAGATTCAAGATTCACAAATGCTTTGGAAAGTCGTAACCTATTTCGAAGTCAGTCGGAGAATGGATTTCTTTTCCTATTCCTGTGAACCCGGAATACTCATGCTCGGCGTATAACTTATGTGTGGCACTTTAGTATTGGATGAAGAATTTTCAATATTTTATTCGAAATAAAAAACATATGTTAATTATTTAAAAACCTATCCAATTTTTATTTTCAAAAATTAAAAACTAAAATGTTGCAAAACAATAATTTTAGCTGCTACCTATGTATATCCAATTGTTGTGATCTACATCTGATGACATTTCAATGACACTTTTAAAATTTAATGAACCAAAAATGGGCATTTAGTTTATAAGGGTGTTTAAAAGCTTGTTTAATTTAAAAGCGCTTGGTGAAACCAAAACATCTCATTTTAAGGCTTAGAAGCCTGTTAAATATTTAAAAGTCCTTCGTGAAATTGGCCATTAGTGTATAAAAGGCCCGTTGCGTAAGTGCTTGTTTTCAGATAAAATTTGCATAGCTTCTCACAACAAGGACGAAAGGTACTTACATACATTTATTCATACACTTTTCGACTATAAGCTTCTTTTACATACATTCTAATAGACAGACATGATTCCGGGAACCCCTTTTCTTCTTGTCTATCATCTAGAGTTTCAAATCAATATAGCGAGAATGGTTTGATATTTACACCGCTTGCACTGGGGTTAGCCTACATCGGACACAACTTGTTATTTTTCCCTCCTATATTTTTATCTCATGTGCCACTTGACCAAAACAGAAAAAAAGTCAAAAAAACTGACCTTGAAACCCCACCAGTCTATATATTTATGTATAATATTTTTCTAATTATGCGTTGAACTTGAAAAATATGCGGTTACTTATCCTCAAATTACTTCTAAGTTGAGTTTACTTGGTCTTGTCCAACAAAAAAGGAAATTTGGTGAATTTCAGAGGAATTTCCTCATATCAATAAAAGTAAGTGTTCAGAAAACTACTAAATGTGTTTCATATTCACCACAAAGGAAAATTTTCTTTCGCCATAAATGATATAGCTACTCTCGCAGCGAAATTCGCTCTGCACATGCTCTATTCATAGAAGCAAAACAATAGCGATTTCATCTGGTATGGAAAATATCCTTTTCGATTCTCATAAAATTTTATAACAAATGCATTTTTGCGCAAAATCAAAAGAAAAAGTGAGGATGTACATATTCCTTCAGATGAATGCTTTTCCCAATTCGCCTTATCTCCAGTCGTCATGGAAATACTATTTGATGAAGTGCCTGCTTTTCTTTTGTGTAGAAGCTATGGAAGAGTTTTATTTCAATGAAATGAAAATTTAAACTAAACAAACGAAACATAATAAACAAAATAGAAAACCTAATAATAATTTATTCTCTAAGTGGAGTATTATCAACTCAACCGCATACATGTAGCCATGTTGTTTTTATTTGTTCATGAATACAATACAGATCTTCAGATATTTTCTTCAATACTTTTTCTTGAACAAATTAAAAGTTCTTCGGGTTGCAAAATTATTCAGGTTCAAATGACTCTCAAATTAAATTTGATGTTTTTTTTAATGCGTTGTGTGGAAATTTCATCGAGGTATTTTATTAGGAAAGAATACAAATTAATTATTAATCTGCATGTTACTTTTAGTATAAAACTCTGAGAATCAGTGTCACTTCACTAAGAAATTTAGACTCAATTTTACACTGAGGGATCATCCTATAGTTAAGCTCGATTTAACCGTTCAAAATTGATGATATAACTCGTGTTTAGAACAAGTGGTTTTTATGATTGTACGTACAAGTACATGCTACATTCACAAAATTTAATTTAATTTAAATCCTTTCTATCAATTGCCATTAGCTCCTTCTATAGTCGCTAAACAGGGTTTTTTACCTGGTAATGTAAAAGCTATTATGATTTATGTAAAAAAATTTCATATAAATAGGCAAGGTGTAAATTTAAGATCCCTATGAGTCACAGGAAACAAATAGGCATAGTTTTCAAGATGAAAAATATTAAATAAAGGATTTAACTTTAAACCATTGAAATCCAAGCACCTTTAAAGAAAAGATAAATGTCAAGTCAAGTTGATTTAATTTCTTTTTTTGCGTGAAGAATCCATTAGGCCACTACGTGCACAGTACTTTGCGTATATTTACTGCTTTTAGTACCACACAATATTCAAGTCATAAACACTTTCTTATTGGTTGGACTTACATTTTTCGCACCGCAATAAACGTGTGTAAATATGTCAATTCAGCCAATACCTATCACTACTGTGAATACTTTCTCTAGTAACAAAAAAGAACTGGGGTGGAATCGGCTAAGGTGATAAGTGATTGTCACATTTTAGAAACATCAAATGTGATCAAATAAAATTTTCCGTCTGTGTAAGATGGATAACCAAAAATTATTGACAATTTGGCAGCATTTTGAGAGACAAGCACACAGTTGTCATAGATCCATGCATTTAATTTTTTACTTGCGATATATGTACATACATAGGTAAGGTAGATACTATAGGGCAAGTTCTGCATTTGGAAAAAAAAACCGAACTCGAGATTTTGATCAAAGTTGACATTACGATGATAGCGAAGACGAATAAAGTGGGTCCGACAATTCCGTCTGTCTGTCTATATGTCTGTATGTCTGTATGTCTGTATGTCTGTATGTCTGTATGTGTGTATGTGTGTATGTCTGTATGTCTATATGTCTGTATGTCTATATGTCTGTATGTGTGTATGTCTGTATGGCTGTACTTCGCTCTAGAGCCTAAGCGACTGTACCTATTTTCTTCAAACTCGGTACTTAAGAGTCTTCGGTGATTCCCTAGAGGGGAAATTGAAATTTTTTTCGTAGCTCTAAAACTAACTGTACTGTACTGTACTGTACTGTACTAACTGTACTGTGATATTATGGATACGGACTACATTTTGGTAAACAAAAATTTTGGGGGGAAATGATATTAACGGTACCTGTCATATAGAACGGTTTTTTTGATTTTCGAATTTCTCATCAACGGCTCTAACGATTTTTACCAAAATTTTTATGCAGGAGCTGCTTTGTGTTTGAAAAAAAATAAAATCTAAAATTTTTTTCGAAAAAATAGTTTTTGGATTAAAAAAAAAACAAATATGTAATACAATTTTTTTTTTTTAAATTCAATATCTTGAAAACGGGTACACGATTAAATTATTAAATTACGTCTTAAAATATATTTTATTGAAGACTAACAACTTGCATATCAATTTTTTTTATAAAAATTTTAAGGAAAATTTAGTACACAAAAAACATGTTTCAGTGTGTCTGTATGTCGGTATCTCTGTACCTACAGCCTAAACCACTAGACCAATGTTCCTCAATCCCGGTAGTTAAGGGTCTTCGGTGATTCCCTAGAGGAGAAATTGAAATGTTGTTTAGGTCCAAAACTAACGGTACCCCCCATACACCCGTATTGCAAAATCTTTTTTATCTCGAAAACGGCTCTAACGATTTTGATAAAAAAAATATGTGCACATGGACTGGGACAAAATGTTATTAATGGTACCTGTCATATAACAGTTTTTTTGATTTTCGACTTTATCATTAACGGCTCTAACGATTTTAGCTAAAAATTTTCAGCAATAGCCCTCTTAAGATTAAAATAATATTGTATACAACATCGCGCGATTTTTTCATATTTATTTGATAAAATTCGCAGAAAATGTTAGCGTTATAATATTTTTCTCAAATTCTTTAAAACACCGATTTACACAATTCCTTTTCAAATTAATAAAAAAATATGATTATGTGTATATATCTACCTATAGTATTTTCTTAAATATGATTAAAGAAGTTATAAAATCAAACTATCATAGTAGTATATTTATAATATATTTTATTATTTGAGAACTCGTGATTTCGAAATTTTTTTTATTATAATAAAAATATGTATGTAAAATTGTTTTTGTTTCATTCGGGACTTATGTCCTATTTTCGACTAAAAAATTCAGGACTTACATATATCTCAATAGGGTGGGACCATTGTATATAAACTTAAAGTTTATCTAGATCTATCTTTTCTTAAGACATTATAATAATTAAAAAACATTCAGCGTTTAGATGATTATTTGTTAACCAGGTTTCAGTTAAAATAATAATATCCTACATTTCTCTGCAAATCCGTTGAGATTATCTATATTTTTTTCAAACAGAGTTTGTGCCAGTATAAAGATAAGTTTCTGAAAAATAAAATCAAATTTTCGCGCTCCAAGTTTTATGTAATTTTAGGGAATGAAAAGATAAAAGAAAAGAATCTCTAAATTTAAAACTTCTATCTTCATTTAAACTATCATCACAACTTTTTTAAATAAAAATCTGCAACATTTTACGGAAATTAAATTTCCATCTTCAGACGATTAAGTATTTAAAATATATGTACATGTACAGTACATAATATATACACATTTTAAACACTAAATCGACTGAAGATAGAAATTTGATTTCCGAATCATGTTGGATTTTTGTATGAATTAAAAGCTACTACCTTAAGATTTTATTGACTTTAATATATGTATTATATTGTGAGAAAAATGAATAAAGCGAAGGAGACTTCTTAGTAATTACTACGGTTTTTGAGTTTGAAGTAGTTCTAAAGGCTATGGAAACACAAATAGTGTTAACAATATGTCCTGTCCAGACTACATCCATTTCTTACTTGATGGTGCCGTTTTAATATATGTAGTTCACATTTTTCAAAAACGATGTTTTTTTGTAAAAAAATAAATAAATAAGTATATGTATATATATCTGTATACATAAAATTAAATTATCTACATTTTTGAGATTTCTAGAATTCACTGACACATGAATGAAAATTAAGCGCCACAAAAACGTTACATGAAATAAATAATAAATTAGTTTTACAGTTGACAGTTTGACAAGTTAATGGAATTTCATGCCTGTCTACACTGCATATATATCTACCCATATGCGAGCGAGTGTGTAACTCATATTAACTTCACTGCGGGACAGTAAAACGGCACAATGAATGTGTAGGCTAGGTGTAACTCATATGTACGGTGACCAGCTGTGTTTTATTCCAAACTGTGTAATTTTTAAAGTGTTTTAATTTGAGGGTAAACAATATACTGGGAATCGACTTCTCATATAGAAAATTCAACTTAAATCGAATTAAAGATGCAATGATCAACTGTGATATACGTGCTTGTTCAAGATGATTAGAATTTAAAAAATATAAACTTCCTGTTAAAAAAATCTATGGACTAGCGGTTAACCAAGCTGAAACTGAAGTTATGCTATTCACTACTTAAACTAATGCCCTTGACTCCAAATAGATTCAACAACTTACCCTGTTCTTGTTTTCCAGTGCGAAATATTTGGAAGTTATCTTCGACCATAAATTAATATGGCCTGCAATCGAAGACGATTTTGTGAACGTATACACAGCTCTGGAGTCATCTGACCACAGCGTATGGTTAGATTGTGGCCTGGACTCAACAAGGCGTATAATGTTAATAAACTGAAGAAAGTTCAAAGAACAACTAACCTTGACACTATAATGCCACTACGATCCTGCCTAACGGATGTTTTAAGCGTTTTTCTTCACATTTTACCAATCAACTTATATATCAAATTTTAGATTGGATAATAATAAAAACCAAATCCCAGCAGACATTTTTTCGACAAACGCTAACTACTGGAATCCTACACTGTGGGCATCAATAAGTACTTTGAAGTTATTTATCTATATCAAAAGGGATAAAATTGTGATAAGTGACTTCAACACAACCATCTTTTTGAGGGCTCAAAGATGGACTGGGGTGTAGGCTCGGAAATTTTATCAAAGTCCCTAAAATTCTCTTGTCCTCTTTGGCTATTTGATTTAGCTAGTGTATTTCAACCCAAGAACTAGCAATAAGGGAGGCCGGTCGGCTGATTAAGCCATTCATTTGGCTTTTTTATCATTAAAATTTGTCCAGTAATTCCAGAATGAGCTTGCATATACCCGAACATCCTCTCCAACTCTCTGAAATCCTGTCCAACTTTCTTAAACGCTCGCATTGTATTCATAATCTCTTTAGTGCGTTCATGCATCGAAATCGTGAGTCCCGAATTAATAACTTGTTCGAAAGAAATATTGTATTGCAAATATAATATATATTTTTTTTTTTTAATTTTATTTTTAAGAGAAGAGCTTATTTGCAGATTTAAGATAATCTTTTAATTTCAATATTGTCAAGCAAAAGTATCTGTCTAATCTCGTGATGCTCCGATTTAACTCTTACTTATATCTTTTTAGGAGATGGTAGAATGCACAGTGAACATAACTCTATTTATATCTCTTAATTTCTATTTCATCAAATTTTATCGAAAAGGAAACAGACTTAAGTTTGACAACTTAGGCAACAAGAAAAGACAAATTAAAATCATTTGCATAAGTTTCAGTTTACTCTGCTTAGTGAAAATTGAAAATTCTACTAAGCGAACTAGAATGAACAAAAGCTGTGAACTAAATCAGTTGAAGTTGAACTATTTCGTTCGCGAACTACACAACCTAGCAGGTTGATGTGAATAAGTCCGTTTTTGTGCTAAAAAAGAATAATTGAATTGGTAAATTGACTAAATGGATGTTTTTTTAAGAAAAGATAAATTCTTTTCCATTCACTTATTTTTAAAAATAAATTTGGTTTGGAAGACTGACTGAAAGCACTCCTTTTTCAAACTCATTTGTTTAACACATTATGTTAGGGTAGGGTTAGGAGGGGCGTGCACAGAACAGCTGTTGCGTACACGGGGGCCTTTTGGTCCATTGTGATCCCCTATTAATAAAAGTAGAGATGCTCCTAAACTAATGTCTTATATAGACTGATTCATTTGCGAACCAGCTTGTGCTTACTATACATTTTCTCATATTTGCCATTGAGACCTGCGTTAGATCCAGTGTTGTTCCTCTACGTGTCGACTTTGATTGTCTACATTAATGCGTAGACAATTGTGTCGACAATGTAGACAATGTAGACAATGTCGACTATGGTGTCGACAATGTAGACAAAGCATGCCAGCCAATCTGTCATTCTTGATTTCTCTGTCACATTGTTTACTTCATTTAAGAAAATTTCAGGTGTTAATTTGAGTTTTTATTCAAATATTGGTCGACGAAAAAATAAAGGTTTCGATCACCTAGGTTTTCTTTTAATGGAAAACAATAACAAATTTGTAGCATATTGTACAGTGTGCAACAAAAATCTACAAAATACTACACAGGTAAATAAAAATTTGTTAAAAAAAGCATATTCATATCCTAATAATAATGCCTTCACAATGCAATGCATGTAAGCAATCCCAATCACCTGCGACATCTTAATCCGACGATGTCTCTATGATTGTTTTGATTGATGACAATGATTTTGGCTCGAGCTCTGATTTATTAGACGAAACATAATAAGAAAAATTGAATGTCTACGTTGTCTACATTGTTGACATTGGCATGTAGACAATCAGGAATTGTATACGTTGAATTGTCTACACGTAGACAATCGTGTAGTCTACATTTTTTGTCTACATGGAACAACACTGGTTAGATCGTTCAGTTCTCCAAAGTAACGGAGGTCAGGTGATTTGTTTGGAGGTTCGGACAGTCGCAGAGCAGATGTTTAATGGTTTCAACCTCCTCGACATCCTGACAGCTCTTACAGAAATCCGGTGCAAATGCACCCATTTTAGTGGCCATTGTGCCAATGACCCGTTAGTACACCTATCAGAATTCTAATATTCTTTTTACTCAGCGATAAAATATATCGAGTTTTCTTTTCATTAATTCTAGGCCATGCACTTCTAGAGATAACGCAGTCGTTCCTGGAGGACGAGGAGTTATTGATTTGTTCTTACGTTATTAGGTCTATTTTCCTTTTAATCACGCCAATCGGGATTTTTGGTTTCATATTTAAATGGCCACTGCTGTTATTATTGATACTGACCCTTTCCTTGCAAGTTCATCTGGCATCATTCCCTTCTATATTACTATTTCCAGGAATCCAACAGAGATTGACTTGGTTAGTGTTACAAATATTGTTCAGCATGTCTCGGAATTTTGTTACTGTCTTGGAATCTTGGATCTTATAGTCTCACTGGCTAAAGCTTTAATGGCAGCTTGGCTGTCCACGAAGAATGTGATCTCTGTCGAAGTTCAGTTTTTTCGTGCGTACCAATTCTGCCACCTTTTCAATAGCGTAGATCTCAGCCTGAAAGAAACTACACTCATCTGGGAGTTTGAATGATTCTTTAATATTGAGAGCTTCACAAAACACCCCAGCTCATGTTCCTTCTTCCATTTTTGACCCATCGGTGTAGAAGGAGATACTTTGTTTACTAATTACTGAGTTGGGTTCCCATCCATGCCTTTAGGGTATTGTAATAGAGAAGTGTTTGTTGAAATCTATTCTGGGTGGTAAGTAGTCAGTCGTCACATTAAGCCCGGCCACTATTTCATACCTTTGCAGGATAGACCCATGACCATAAGTGCTGTGCTTCCAAGAGCTCATTTCTTCAAGCCGAAGTGCGCTTTTGGCTGCTGTACATCTTATGTGCTTGTCCAGGACTGGAAGATTTAAAATAATTTCCAGCCCTGTCTGTGGCGTAGAACCCTGTGCCCCTGTTGTTCCTAAACAGGCTAGTCTCTGTACCTTATTCAGATTTTTGAGATAGATATTTTTTTTCTACAGCCTTACACCACACGATCGACCCATAGGTATGTATGGCACGAACTATCGCCGTGTACAATTATACATCCACTATATGACCTGCGGTCGCATGCCCTTCCGAGTACCGAAGGTTTTTTTGCTTGTGTAGAGAGCGCATAGTGCTCTTTTCATTCTTTCCTCTGTGGTACGTTTCCATGTTAGCTTCAAATCAAGGTTTACTCCAAGATATTTAGCCTCTTTGGAAAGTTTCAAAGGAATGTCGTTCCTTTTCTTCGTAAGCAGGTATAGTTCGGTTTTGGAAGGGTTAACCCCGAGATTACTATGTCGTCAGCGTAGGCTACTATTTTAATGCCCTGATTCTTAAATCTTGTAAGAATTTTGTTAACAACACGAACCCAGAGGAGAGGTGAAATTACTCCTCCTTGTGGAGTGCCTCTTGTAACTGCTTTCTCTACAATATTATCCCCAAGTAGTGAGTTAATGATTCTGCCATCGAGCATGTTATGAATCCAGTCCACAATTGCAGATTCAACTCCAACTTCTTCCAGAGCAGATATAATGGACTCCGTTTTTACGTTGTTAAACGCTCATTCGATGTCCAAAAATGCTGCCAGGGTATGTTCTTTGTGCTTGAGACTTTTCTCAATTTGTGAGACGACCTCGTGCAACGCATTCTACACCTTTAAGGTAACCGTGTTGGTAGTTGCACAGATTGCTTGGATTGAGAAGGTCCCTAAAATGCAGATCAATCATTCTCTCCAGTGTCTTGAGGAGGAACGAAGAGCGACTTACGGTCTGTAATCTCTTGCAGTCGAGTGTGTCGGTTTTCCAGCTTTTGGAATAAAGACCACTTTAACCTTTCTCCAGCTGATAGGGACGTATCTCCATTTAATACAACTTTTGAAGAAGGTGATTATCTGTAGAGCATGTTGAAGAAATGCCGGAATAATCTCATCTGGTCCAGCTAATTTATAGGGTTTGAACGAGTTTATCGCCCACATAATATTCTGCTCTGTGATAACCTGTTAGCACATTAAGGCCCATTTGCTGATACGGAACATAAGTACTTATGTTCCACATAAACTCTTATGTGACAGTTTACGTAGAGGAAAAAGTAGAACATAAAGCGCTTAAGTTGAACATAAATATTTATGTTCCGTATCAGCAAATGGGCCTAAGCAATCTTTCTTTTATATCAAAAATTCAATGCAAATATTGAATTAAGAAATATTTTTTTGCAACTTTGATATTTATTTCAAATAAGTTGGTCACCACAAAGGACTTCGTATTTCGTATATAGCCATAGATATCTTACGACTGTAAAATATGTGACACATAAAAACATAATAAAATTGAAATCGCCACCCCACCCCATAACTTTCCATATCAGTTTCATTTTATTTATTTACGATTTTATTTTTTGCCATGTATAGTCATAAATCATAAAATGTCCAAATCATTTTCCAGTCCGACTCCTATTTTTATGACATGCTTGGCGGTGCTTCATCCTATGTTGAAGAGATTGAAAATACAGAGTGACAAACGAATGAAAAGGTAACTCAATTAAATTTTACTATAAGGGAAATATTTTTTTAAGAGACCTGCAAATGCAAAAGCATTGTGTAAAACGAGCTGGAATTTTATTTATAATTACGTAACTTGTTTTGATATAAAAAGTAAATAGGGTCTTATCTCACGAGCTTGTTCAATTTGTTAATTTTTTTTAAATTCTTTTTTTTGTAAGTTGGTCCAATTCACTTAAGGGATTTCATAGAAACACTCATAAAAATAATACAACATAAAGAAGAGACGCTGAGAAAATGTTAAAGCTAATGAAAAAGTTTGTTTTTGTAAGTTCTAATAAATCAAACTTACGGGACCTTAAGAAAACCCTTTAAAAATATTTTTCAAGGTATAAATAGCGTTTGCAGCTTTAAATAAAAATTGGACTGTTTTTGGAAAATTCTTTGATTTTATTTAATTCACCTTTAAAAAAAGGTGCATTTAATTTGGTCGATATGGATGGCTATATGTATAAAGCAGATGACGGACGTGTCCCCTAAAAATTGATCGAATCTCCCAAGGCGGTTTTAATTTCCCTCTACACGTTTTTTTCTTTTTTTTTAAGACCAAAAATAACGGTACCTGCCATACGATTTTTTTCGAAAATTTATAAATATGTTTTTTTCTCAAAAACTGTTCGGCAGATTAAAAAAATAAAAATACAAAAAAATTTCGTTTATTTAAAGCTAGGAAATGATTGAACAAAATTTTCCAAAAAATGGTTATTTTTGGTACCCCCCATGGAACCATATTTTTTTTTTGATTTTCTGAACAACGGTACCAACGATTTTAGAATTTTTTTTTCTAAGGCTCCCCAAAAACTTGTATAGAATAGTGTATTAAAATTTTCAAAAAAAAAAAAAATTCAAATCTCAATACATATTTCGAAAACCACATGCCAGATTTTTTTAAAACTTGATAAATAAAAGTTTCTCAATATGTGAGAAAAAAAATTCATTTTACCTAACAATAAAGGTACCCACCATACAAATGTTAAAAAATAATTTTCAAAAATTTTCTCGAAAACGGCGCCTAGAATTTTGATAACAGTTTTTTTTTTTAATTAAAATCTTTAATTCAATTAAAAAAATTTGAAACTAAGATATTACAGTTTGTATCTACCATAGAAACATTTTTTCAAATTTTGAATAACTACCAATGATCGAGATAACCGATTTTAATGAAATTTTTTATAGAGATGCTCCTAAAAAGTCTTAAAAACATTGCATTTCAAAACTTTAAAACAAATATTTTTTGAATTTTTGAAAAAAAAAGTCTAATTTTTGTTGAAATGTTCAAATAGTAGGTATAGTGTATAGGTATATATTTAAAAGACAAAGAGCATTTTAGTAAACCAGGGAAAATTTTGAATTCAACTTAAATTTTCAATTTTTTTTTAAAATCCAAAAAAAAAATTTTAATATTTAAGGATTTAGGACCTTAAACAAAATTAATCAAAATCAGTCGAAAATAAAAAAATGTTTTGTAAAAGATATTATTAGAAACGATTTTTAAGATTTTTTTTAAACTTCTGTGAAAGTTTTTGTGAAATAAAAAATATCTACTGAAATTTCAAGAAACTAAAAAAAAATTGGTCGGGGGAAATGCTATCTAAAAAGTTAAATGCGAATTGGACGAGCCGTGTAGGCTGTAGTCGAACAGATATAGATAGACAGACAGACTGAACTGCGAGACTCACTTTTTTCGTCTTCGCCATCATCATTATGTTAAGTCTCAGCTGTTTTACGAATGCAAAACTTGCCATATAGAACCTAATATGTGTAGGAAGAGGCTTTCAGGGGACTACTCTTGCGAGGAAGTCACAAATGTTCTACAAGGAGCATTTCTTATCATGAAAAAGTGCTCTTATCTTAGCCGTTCAGATTCGGCAAACAATTTAATGTTTTTGATATTCCTTCCGACGGGAATGTTGAGTGTTGTAAGTCAAGTCAAGTGAGTTGTGAAATGTTTCTTAAATGGGATTGAATGGTGGGAAGCGCAGGGCCAGTCATATAACCATTATTATATTATTTTTGACTGCTTAATTATATTGATGATCAATAAAATCCAAAATCTAGCCTCTTAAAGCTGTTTGTAAACTTAAATTCTAGCTTCATCCCAAATTAAATGCCTTCATAATACATATAATATACGAGTAAGTACTTGAAAGGAAAGAGACGTTCGTAGTGCGAGTATCTTTATTATAACAATCTTCAAAGGTGTTCCTTACACCGCAATTACCCAAGTCTTCACCACTCAACAAATCAAAAACCAACCACAACCGTCTGACTGTAAGACCACTCCACCCAACAACTCCTTTCAGAAAACCTTCAAAACCACTCTACCATTTTTTTTTTTTCATTTTTAGTTTCCAAAGAGAAAAAGAGCTTTGATGCAAGCAACCACAGAAAACGTTGTCTGTGAACAACTTTGCAACAAATTGACTCAAATTAGTATTTTTTTTATCATCCTCCTCCTCCTTCTTTAAAATCTCTGGTTAATTTTTTTGATCATTCTTAACTTTAGACAGTCAGTCAGTCCTAGAATTATAGTTGCTTCATCCCATCACTATATGTATATAGATAGAGAGAGAAAGGGAGAAGGAGGGATAAGCTGGAGGTGGGGATTTTATTTTAATTATACTTTGTAGTTCATGTTCTTTCAAATGTCCTTGAATTGCTGGCTAAGGAATTATGAAGGTTTTACTTATACAAATAGCAATTTGAATTCAGGACACTTTTCACTGGATGTGTTTATAAGGACTGCATCTTTAGAAAAAGTTCTTTTTTATTAGGGCATGTTAAGAGCAATAAGTGTAGTTTAAATTAAAAACAAAAGTTTTTAAAATTAAAAAAAAAATTAAATCCTTAGTTTGTTGAATTTGTATACATTGCAAAAAAATGTAATGGAAAAATAAAGTTCAATTCAATTTAACTATAGAGTTCATTGTTTATACTCATATATGGAGAAAAACTGTCATACAGCCAACAAATAAGAGCCAGTGAAAACTTCTTAAGCCTTCCTCTTTACAGAACCTCATCTATACAAAAGGCACAAAAGGATGCTAGATAACAAGAGCAATAGCAAGAGCATGGTACTTAAGAAACGTGCTTAATCGCAGAGGACAACTTTCAAAGCTCCTCAAATTCATATAGCACGCCTGTATTTGAGAAATCCTTAAAAACAATATTGGCAAAATAAAATATGTGTATAATCCTTTCAAAGGGTTATAAAGTAGGTAAAGCAAAGATAAATTGAAAGACGAGAGCTTCGTTGGTTGAATAGAAAGGAGTTGACATTTATGAGTCGACCTAAAGGAAGGGGATTCAAAAGCAGATCTGATGTGTCCTCTTGGCGCCAACGGCATGCAATTGTCTTGCTCTCTCCTCTTATCCTTTCGAGTCTTTCATATCAAAATGAAAAGGCTGAACAGGAAGAAGGGCAATAGATTGAAGATGAAACTTTTACTTATCGTGTAACCATAAGTTTCAACACGTTTACCTTCTTTAAGGAAAGGAAGAAAAATTGTGATGAAAAAGACGTTAAGAGGTGCAAGCTGTTGAAGAAACAGGTTAAGGTGTTTTGTTGGTGTGGTCTCCCAAAGGTGATTTGCCATTTATTGGACCAAAAAACGAAGCAGTTGTTGTCACTGCTCTGACTTACTAGCTGGACACAATGGAAAACTGGGATACTGCAACTGGAACTGAAGCTGCAGCTGGAAAAGCTGTCAAAATGCTGTTCTACTGATTTCTATCATTTGGGAAAGCTGATGTAAATCTTTTTCCATATCAGTCATATGAGAAACTGCAGAGAGCTTGAAGCTCAGTTCAACCAACCTCATAAGTAAACCTGCATCAAATGGTTTGACTAGTTTGATTTTGAAACGTTAACGTTAAAAGTTGACTAACTTTTATCTCTACTACTACAGCTCTGTGTGCATCTGTATTGCTCTGTAATATTGGATTTGTTTGTATACAAAATTTTGACACCTTTCCTTGTTGCATGTTCGTCTTAATTGCTTAAGCGGGTTAATCTACGAAATTACTCTAAGGCAAACTCTATCAACATGTTCTTTTTCAATCATTAGAATTCGAGGATTATAAGCAACGCCACTTTCTTTGACTCAAAAAGAGGCACTCAAACGGTCTAAATAATGATTTTAAGCCCGACCTACATAATGACAAGAGACCCAAAAATCAATTCCGAATGCATTCGAACATTGTCAATTTATGGACATGGACATGGGCACGCTAGAGTTTACTTAATGCTCCACTTCGTTATGTTCGAAATGCACATGATACACCCTTGGCAATGTACACACATAGGTACCTATATGAACATGTATTCATATGGTGATCCGGATTTTGTTAAATGGCCGCCAAGGGGTGATTGTAAAATTTCAAATGGCTTTGAAAATTCGGTCTGGTTAACTGGGCTGTATATAGAGTATGGCTATAAATCAGGGTTTGATGGGGCATACAAAATGTGACATATGCTGCCTTAAATGGACGTGACAGTTTAATTCTTCTCAGGGAATTAATGTAGGAGCTGATATTTATACCCTTGACATTCATATAAATTACAAAATAGATGCTTAATGTGCGAGCATTGGTGGGAAGAGAAGTTATAGGCCATGGAGTATAGGCAGCAAAAGTTAACTTTATTTATTTTATGCTCCAATTGTCAATACAAATTAGTCTGACATCTGAATATTGATGGATGCGAAGGACTTAATTTGGCTCATTGTACACATTGTAATATACTAAACAAATCCAGATTGAGGCACTTTATCCAACGTATCGTAGTTCATATGCTAGTAATTATACTAATTACGATCATAATAATTACTGTCGGATTTAATGAGCTTTGAAATTTCGATTTAAACTTCTGTCCTTAAAAGTTAATTGACAAGCCCGCATTAGTCTTCAAAAATTTATAATACATATATACATACATATAATACATACATACATACATATAATGTATAATGTTTTTTCTAAGTCCTAGAAAGTGTCGAGTATAAGGGTAGATTTTGAAATGGAATGAAATAAGCTGTGTGAGGTATTAACAATTTATTTTTTAAAGGTTCAAGTATGCCATTATGTATGAAATATGACATCGTCCAAATGCCCGGATCAGAGTTTTGCAATTTTAAAAGACTTTTCGCATAGATCCGGCTGAATTTAAGCGAAGGCCTGTGTTATATTCACCTTAATTTCATTGGTTGACTGTGGTATATTTGCACAGACCTAAGACCACCAGGAAACCCCACAATAAAAAGTCTTGAGGATCAAAATCGCATGACCTTGATGGTCAATTTACTTCACCTCTGTGAGAGATAACCTTACTCTCAAATCTTTCAAGCAAAATGTCAATCATAACGTCCGCTGTGTGGCATGTATCACCGGTTTGCTAGGTCCATATGGCTCAATTTCGGCTATAAGAAATCGGTTATCACCGTTCTGATAGACTCGCCTTCAACAGTGACCGCCTCATCTACGGCGTTTTCGAAAAAGTGCGGACCAATGACGCCCCCGCCGGCCCACACCTAAGGATAACTTTTTGAGGATGCATTGTCGTATATACGGCAATTTTGCTTAGCCATTCCTCGAAAAATGCCCTTCATCACTGAAGTTGATTTTTCGACCAAAATTAAGGTCAAAAAGACGCTCACAAGCGCAGTCAGCGAACAAAAGGCTGTGATGAATTTATAAAAAGTTACCGAATAATGTTATATTCACCACACCCTTGTGGTTACAGCTTAAAAGCTAGGTACATAATTTTACTTTTTCGAAATACCAATGAACGCTTTTTATATCTTTTCGAACTTTGGTAAATAGAATTGGCTAAAGTCATCATTTCCGCCGATCAAACTTTCCTTTTCTAAGTCAACTTTCTGGCGGGACGGTCAAAAATACTGAGCGTCGTCCATAGATAGTAATTTTTTTGGATACTTACTTAATAAAATTTTCTAAGGCATAAAAAAAAGATCAATCATCAAGTTTTTGGTATTATCCAGTCAATTTAAGAAAGAGCCCACCCTGCAGAAATTGGAGAGAGATTGAGAAGTATACCCAAATCTTCCACTACCACGTGCACGCGTGTGGCTCATCATTTTTTTATTTGTGAGAAAAAGAATTAAATAACCATCCAGTGATCTTGGACAGCAGTTCCATTTCTCTAGGAGCCCTACTGCAACCACAGAAGCTAACGTGCACGATCGCTTCTCTTGCGTGGTGGCCAGAATCCGGTCCACTCATAGACATCAAGTTGCATCAGTCTAGTCAGCAAGTTTCATGAAGCTACCATTGGCATAGAACAGACAAAAAAGCTTTGAGGTCATAACTCGTTCCGCTCAGAGAACGACTTCAACGTTTACAAGGCCTAGAGTGCTCGTCATCCGCTACGTATTCATCATCATCAAAATCAAAACGCCTTCAGGCAGACAGTCTCATGCCCACGCAATCAGTTCTTGTGAAAATTTTACATAGCAAGGTTCGATCTTCGCAATAACGCGGTATTGTTCGAAAAAATTTTCATAAAATGGACAAAACCCTAATTAGTCCATATACTGAGTATTAGAAGTGAAAATAACGTCAATGTGTAGTAGTTTTAAGTAGTCTAAAATTGTCAAACCTATCACTTTTCAACTCAACTAACGATCATTGAAGTGAATTTATTTTTTTTATTCAAAAGTTAAAAGTTATACATATATACAAAAAAAAAATTATTAATCCTGGTTAAAGTTATCTACTATATTATTTATTTCATACACAAAATTTAAAGCTAATTTAAAACTTATATAAAACAAAACAAAACAGCATTGTCCATTAGGGAATAAAAAACCGAGTTGAATTCAATGCTTCAAAAACTCAATGCTGTCTTCTGTCTTTAAAGCGACGTTCTCCCCTTCGTTATTGGCCGAGCCGAACATCTTTCCACTTCTGGAATGTGCATTACAGGCCGCCTTGTGTGGAATGATTACATATTCGACGTCGCTGAATGTTAAGATTTTCTCCGACAATGCTAAATCGTCTTTTTTATCTTGCTGTAATCTATAAATCCTTTAAGCGCCCGAATCTCGAGTACAGTTCTCATATTTGGGCAGTTACTGTGAAGTTCAGAGATTCTTTTCCCAATCAAACTACACGAATGTGGAATATGCTCTACCTAGCTCTATTTTGCTTTCACACAGTAACGTTCAGAAATATAAAACTAATATGCATCGCTATTTCCTTTCCTTTAAGGGTTGTAATAACCGCATGAAGGCGCATATATCAAACACAAATTTGTGTTCGTTGACTTCATAGAACAACAATATTCTATGAATTTTAACCCAAATTCTGTCAAACTTAATAAACAAAACACTTTGTAGAAATGTTCAGTTTTTGTCAATTATGCCAACATACATGATGTTATATCCTCATCGTTCAATATAAAAACTTACTTTTATAACAACTTTGATATAAAGGATCATTCACATCAGAGCGACCAACGACTGACGAATGAATTAAAACAACAAACAAAGCAAAAGGACACAATAGCGAACAAGTCATTCGTTGTAGTGTGGATGGTATGGGGATTGTAAATAGAGTTTGACAGTTCGTAAAAATCAGACTACAATTCGTGACGGCCATTTATTTTCTCTAATTTCTATTACTTAAATAAAGTACCAAAAAGTAAGAATCTATTACATTTAGCCTTCATAACACTCAGCAGTTTGTTGAAAAACAAAAAAAAAAAACATCTTGTCTGTCTATCAAATTTAATAAACTAAAATGGAACTACCAAAATTCTAAACAATTTTCAATTCAATTTCTTTTTAATATATTAGTAGGTATAACATTTAAGTTTCAATAAATAAAAACAACAAAGCTTTAGTTTCAATATCAAGTAAAAGTCATTTTATTTTGTTGATAATCTTTATAATTCAATGTGATGTCAAAGTGAATGTGACAGTTCAGTACTAAAATTTAATGTCCTTATGTAGGCACTATTCAACCTCCAAAGGCGTTTAGCTTATAATGCCTCTATTCAACGTCACATAAGTTTTATAAATAACGATTTTGCGTTTAGAGGAGTTATAAGGGTTGCATAGCCTATAATATTAATGCATATTGATAATTTAAGTAATTTTGAACCAGATGAAGTTCTGTTTTCGTATAATTTTGATAATGATCTTCTGTTAAGTGTTTTTCTGAATAATCATGTTTATCCTAAAAGCTTTTATATTATACAACAAAACATCCGTAGTCTTCGTGCAAATTTCGATTCATTATTACTACATACTAAATCGTGTTCTAATAAGCCTGATTTTGTTTTTGTTACAGAAATTTGGATTTTTGACGATGAGAAAGGTAATTTTTTAATTCCTGGGTATACTTTTTTTGCTTCATGTAACAATACTTACTGTGCTGGTGGTGTTGGTGTTTTTATTAAAAATACATACATCAACTGTGATGTGGTGTGCAATAATTTGGTATCCGCGGATTTTATTAAAGTAACTTTCAGTTTGAACAATGAAAAACACTGTTTTATGTGTGTCTATAGGCTTCATGACGGTAGTAGATATGTTTTTCTTGAAGAGCTTAATATTCTTTTGGTGAATGAAAAAAACTAAAAACCTGACTTTTTTGGTTGACATTAACATCGATCTTCTCTCCAAAACCCAATACGTGGATAATTATTTAATGCTATTAGCCTCTTATGGTTTGGATTCTTATATAAACGTACCTACTAGAATCGCTGAAAATTCAAAGACATGTATTGATCATATATTCTGTAGGAATAGTTTATATATTATAATGTAAGACCAGTTACCTCTTTGGCCGATTTGGGTCTCACTGATCATTGTATGACAAGCTTACATTATTTAGATTTTGTGTATGACAAAGAAACATCTGTAGAAGATGTTGAAGTTAAAAAAATTGATTTTGATAGGCTTAATTTGCTTTTACTTGCTTATGACAAATTTATTGAAAAATTAGGCTATTATCTTGATAGCTGTACAAAAATTTCAGTCAGAAAGAACAAGTCTAAACTTTTGAAGGAATGGATGACAGGGTATATTTTAGATAAAGTTAAGAAAAAAAATAAGCTTCGTAAAAAATATCAAATCTATCCAAATAATAATCAACTAAAAAAGTAAATTAAAACTTGCAAAGAAAATTATTATCTAGCTGAACTTGAAAAAAATAAAGGAAATATCAAAGGTGAATGGAATGTAGTAAACAAAATTTTAAATCGTGGTTCCCAATCTGAAAAACCTCTAGTTATAGAAGACGCAAATTTTTTAATTACTGATTCTACTGATATAGCTAATCGTTTCAATAATTTTTTCATTTCTATAGCTGAAAATGTTTCGACTGAGGTATTTAGGAATAGAAATGACTTTTTATGTACTCAGGGTATAGTTAATGATAATATTTGTACAGAAAGTCTTTTTTATGCTCCTATAGAGCCTGGTGAACTACTTTTCATCATCAAAAAATTAAAGAAATCTGGTTCTGTTACCAACGATAATTATTCCAGTTTAAGCCTAAGTACTCAGTTCAAGTGAAAATGAAAATTTCATATAAAAGTGACTGCTGGTTCACTGGCATGAAATCCGCAACGAGAGGTGAGTAATAAAATGTGGATTGAAAAAACAAATATGTTCCACAACTTTTTCCACGCTATGATTTTCATTTCTCAATGTACAACCATCAGAAAAAAAGTTTAAGGCAACGTGGAAAACTGTGGAATTTGTCAGTTGATTTGAATATTTTGTTTCAAAACAAAAAATTGAAAATTTATAAACAGAAAGAACGAATCAGTTTAAAAATAATTGTCTTTTTTTTCATTCAAAGTGAGTATCAAAAATTCACGTGGAAAAGTTTACTCTATTTTCATTTTTATTCTTCGCGTGTAATTTGGAACGTATTTATTTTTCATTTCACGCTAGGTGAGTACACTGAAAATAAAATCTAGGTATATATGATAAAAATCTAGGTTGATTTAACAAAAATTTTGTCAATATACGTCCAACAAAAAGTTTTGTCAAATTGACAAAAATTATAGAATTTTATTGAGGTAACAAAAAATATTTTGTTGTATCCACAAAATTATTTTGTTATGCTAACAAATAAATTTGTTGAAATAACAAAAATATTTTGTCAATATGACAAAATTTCGTAGAATTTACAAAATTAATTTGTCATATTAACAATTCTTTTGTTGTATCAACAATTTTTTTGTTAGTGCTATTGTTTTTTTATTATAATCGGATTAAGAAAATTTTTTGTTAAATTAACAAAATTGTTTTGTTAAATTAACAAAATTGTTTTGTTGAATTAAACAAAATTGTTTTGTTACATTAACAAAATATTTTGTTAAATTAACAAAAATTTCTTGTTATATTTTGTTAAATTAACAAAATATTTTGTCAATTCAACAAAATATTTTGTCAATTTTACAAATTTCTTTTGTTGAATCCACAAAAAAACAAAATTAATTTTGTCAAAATAGGTTTTTTTGGGATTTAAGTCCACAAAAATTGGCGTTTCGTCCCTACGATCTCACATGCAACCATCTGTAAGGGCGTATGGACAATTTTTAACAAAAACCAAATGTGAACTATATCATACACAAAAGAAATTTTTTGGTTTCCTTACAAAATAGTTTTATCTATCTGATAATATTATTTTATCAATATTACAAAATAATTCAACCCCAAAACAAAATATTTGTCATTTTAGCAAAAATGTTTTCATTTTTTGTTAAATTGACAAAAAAAAAATTAACAAAAACTTTGTGATATTGACAACAATTTACTAAACAGATTTTTTGTAGATACAACAAACATTTTGTTAACATCACAAAAAAGTTTGTCGATGTGACAAAAATCTCTGTTTTATTTTGTTATATTAACAAAACTTGGTTTGTTAAACTGACAATATTATTTGTAGTGCATATTTTGTTAAACTGACAAAAAATCATGCTGGATTATAAAAATTTTGTGAAATCAACAAAATCATTCTTTCGTATTGACAAAAATTTTATCATAACGATAAAATTGTTTTGTTAAACGTCAACAAAACGTTTTTGTCAATATTATCTAGGAATTTATTTTCAGTGTACTAGGCTTAAATCGTTAAATAAATTGCGTACAACATTGTGGATATCCTTGCACATATTTTTAATAAAAGTGTGTACGGTGGTGCCTTTTCAAGATCTCTTAAAACTGCTGAAGTCATTCCTCTATACAAAAAGTCGAACCCTTGCATTATGAATAATTACAGACCTATTTCTCTGTTACATGTAAGTATGTTCAAAAATTTTTGAAAAGGCGATGAAAAAAAGAATTTTGAAATTTCTAAATAAAAATCATTTCTTTAGCGAAGCTCAATTCGGATTTCGAGCTCTTCGATCTACTGAAGATGCATTATTAAAATTTTGTAGTGAAATTTATGAAAACATCAACAATAATTTATTCTCAGCTGGTCTCTTCATTGACTTAACCAAGGCCTTTGACTTAGTAGACCATGATATTCTTTTGAAAAAATTGAACAATGCAGGAATGCGTGGGTTTATCTATAATTGGTTAGTTTCTTATCTATCTAATAGGAAGCAAATAGTTAAAGTAAATGGTAGCTTAAGTAGTTTATCCAATATTAGTATCGGCGTTCCCCAAGGTTCAGTTTTGGGTCCTTTGATTTTCCTGATTTTCATAAACTCTATCAATCAGAATTTCAAAGGAAAAATTACAGCATTTGCTGATGATATGGTTTTTGCATATGGTTGTAAATCTCTGCTTAACTTAATTTCTGACATTAACTCTGACTTGGACATTTTAAGACGATGGTTTGCAGTTAATAAAATGGTGTTGAGTAATAAAACAAAAATAATGTACTTCAGTCTAGCAGAGTCTCCCATTTTAGTTGATTGCGATATTTTTTATCACTTTTCAGAATGCAATAAATTCAAATTTAATTTAAACGATTCTAACAGTTTCGAGTCCTGTTCCCCTCATTGCTTTCAGGTAGATTTTGTCAAGACCTTCAAATACCTCGGTGTTATATTTACTTAATAGCAAAATGAACTGGTCCGATCACACTCATGAATTAAAAAATTATGTGTTATGTTGTTCTAGACAATTTTATACTCTTGCTTTGTACTGCTCACAAAAATTACTAGTTACGATCTACTATGGTATTGTTCATTCTAAAATTCAGTATGGAATATCTTGTTGGGGGGGTGCTTATCAAAACAAGATAAATCCTCTTCTTGTTCCTCAAAAACATATTGTACGAATTATTTGTAGAAAAAATCGCTTTCATAATAGTTTTTTTTTATTTCGAGAATTATAAGTTCTTCCTGTAAGACATTTGTACTACTTCCAAGTTTTAAAATTATTTTTCATTAGAAGTGTGTATCTTATGCAACGAGAAGTAATCCAAGACATAATTTACGAGTGAATACAATGAATTTAGTTACCATTCCTTCATATAATAAAATGCATTTTAGAAGATTCTTTACAGTAGTTGCTCCTTCAATTTTCAACAAATTGCCTTTTTCTGTTAGAAGTCTGAGAATATTGTCCTCTTTTTTAAAAAATGTTAAATCATGGCTGTATGAACACGATCACATTCAAATTGAAAACTTATTGTTTTTAATTAATTAAAAAAAAAAAAAAAACAAAAAACCCTATTACTTTTCATTCCCACTTTTTCCTTCCTTCCTCTCACCTGGCACACAACTACTCGTATCTCGCTACGCTACGCTATAGAGTCTCTATTAAATTGTTTTGTTGCGGTACATACTAAAATTATTATTCGGAAGATCACTATTTAAAGAAATAAAATCCATGTAATACTATTATATTGTAATACTATTTTATAATTAGTAAATCACTTATATATTGTCATTAGTAATTTCTCTGGTTTTTTTTATTTTTGCCATAGTATTATTTTTAATAATTCCAACATGTTAGTTTTCATGGTCTTCTAAACTTTAAACTTCATTTATAACTTAAACTATTGTACCTACCAAAATGAATTAATAAATACAATACAGTACAATACAATAGCCTTATGTACTCACTATAATGAGTTTATAAATATGGATGTCACTATATCCTTTTTCTTCTATCCAACCGGCAGTCTCTTTCTTAAATACAATCATTATTTATCTTTTTTTCATTATATCTTCTTTCTGAACATTCATTTATTCATTTGTTTTTCTGTCTTCTTTCTTCTGTTAGTGTTGCCACAGTAATAAGTTTTCTACCATTTTGTCCAGTTCTTGTGAATAATTAATATTTATAAAATTTTTGAATCTCATTTTTTGTTCTTTCTTCCGTCCGTCATTGGTCGCTCTCATGTGAATAGTCCTAAAGTCCAGATTTAATCTAAGAACAAAATACTAGTTCTGAAAAGGTTTATTATGTACCTACCTAGGAGCAGTGGTACCACTTTACTTCAATTGAAGTAGATCTACTTCTTTTTTTCAAAAAATTTCGAAATCTACTTCGTACTTCGCACCATCAGCAAAATACTGAAATCTGCTTCATTTTAAAAATCTCTGTTTCAACCTACTTCAATTTTACAAGAAAAAGTCCAAATCTACTTCTTTTTCTCTATTTTACTCTAAGTAGAATGTAACTCCATAATAACAATGTGTGTGTGTTTTTATTGTAAAAATAAATTATATTTAATCATAGTAATTTTAATATTATTCTTAAAAAAATGTATCCTTTATACACGAAATTTCTTTTAAATTAAAAGAAATGCGTCAATTTTAATTATTTAATAATAGGTATAAAACCTTTTATCGAAATCGGTAGAACCGGAAATGAAAAAGTTGAAATTCATAAAAAGGTTCTACGACATCAGGTACCATTAATAACATTTTTTTAGACCAAAATGTAGACCGCATTGTTGGTATAGTCTAAACTTTTTTTTTTTTGTTATCAAAATCATTAGAGCCGTTTTCGAAATATGTAAAATTGTAAATATGATATTTCATAATGGCTATATGGAAGGAACCGAGCTAAAAGACAAACCATTTCAATTTCTTCAAATCTACTTCGACTTTTTTTTCGGAACTGGTAACGCTGCCT
The DNA here is from genome assembly GCA_911387755.1 of Chrysotoxum bicinctum. Lineage (NCBI taxonomy): Eukaryota > Metazoa > Arthropoda > Insecta > Diptera > Syrphidae > Chrysotoxum > Chrysotoxum bicinctum. The sequence continues at coordinate 2,449,666 of OU426987.1, forward strand.
AGGAGTACATATCGTCGTCGTTCTATGAAAACTCCCTAAGTCCATTTTAAAAAAAAATGTGATTCAATTCTTATTTAATTTATTTCGGATAAGCCATTTGCAAAAAAAATTATTGTACAATGGCTACGCCAAACCCATTCTACGATTGAAGCCTGAGATCGTGCTATTCTGATAATTTTTGGATTTTTTTATATTAATTTCAAAGTTTAAAAGCAAATATCTCAAAACACAAAAAATTGACTTAGGGAGTTTTCATAGAACGACGACGATATGTACATATTATAATATACATATGTTCCTCTATTTCTAAATAATGAACTCCTTTATCTTTTGCTCTTATAATTAAAATGAACTCTATAGAAAAATATGGACTTAGGAAGTTGCCATTGAATCAATGACAATAGTGTTCACTTTCTCCACTGTTTATGTTGCTTTTTCTTTGAAAATAAAATAATTTAATCTTCAAATATATGAATTTTTCTAATTTCATATTGCATCAAATATCAAATCATTACAATCGTCACTTCAATATTTCTTTCAATTCTTCCCTGAGGACGAATAGTTCTATCAAAAGCAGACCATCCCGGAACAAAATAATTGAAATTGAATCCCAAAGCCAATATCATTCAGAAGAAATTCAATAGAAATTCAAAGGAACCCCCAAGGAGAAAAACGAGAACATGTTTCAATATTTGTTTTTGACGATGTTGCCTCCATTTTAGTTGGAAGAATTAATGTGGATTATTTTCTTGTATATAAGAACTTTTTAGACATTTTTAATAAAAGTATATCCCTGGTGTGAAACTTTAACCTTGATAAATCTTACAAGAACGAACACCGATTTAATTAACTTTCTGGTGAAATTTTTTAGACCTTTGTGCTCATGTTCTTTGACAGCGCCTGAGTGTTCCTGTCAAAAATAAAATAAGTAATCAATTGTTCAGTTAGTCTTTGGAATAGACCCGTTCAGATTACTAAAGTGTAAGAAGAGTCCTCGTTGGTAAAGAGCTGCGACAACCTTGTTCTCAATGATGTAGGTATGTTAAATTTTACAAACGCAAATATGAAACTTTGTTCAGCACCTGTTGAGAAATGTTGGTCTAATAAGATCTCACTGTTCAGCAAAAGGGGGAAGAGATTTCGTTAGGCCGAAGATATAAAAAATGCGAACTGTGAACAAATACTTTTGCTTAGAATGCTCGCTCCCAAGCTCATTCATATAATTAAATAATATTTTATGTTGCTCACTTTAGGATAATTAATAGCTGGACATTTTAACAAATAACCATCAACCCACAATACGCAGTTGAATTGTTTTCCAGAGCGAAAATTTATCTGTACCAGCTCACAAACGATTTTCCACAAAACTAATTTGTTGGGTTTTTCGCTTGCACCGCACGCGGTCATGGGAAAATGCGGTATGTTGGTTTTGTTTGGGGTGGAGCAGGGATCCAGTGTTATAGGAGTACCTTATGCATTCTACAAAATTTTGACCCCAGTTGTTTTGCCCATTCATATCCACTTGAGCATTAATTGAATTAAAAATAATGTCCGAGGAAACATTAAAATCGTTTTTAAATAAATTTTCATTTATGGACGGTTGCTAATTATTCCCAGATCCCTAAATCCATAATCCATGGCAGCGCAGTTTTGTTCGTAGTAATAAAGCATATTACCTGGATAAAAGCTTTGATGTTAAAAAAACATGCGCTAATTCCACTGATTTGCTAGTCATGTATTTATGAATAAAACATGATTTTGTTTGTAAGTTGAAAACAAACACGCATTTGTGGTCATAGTAAAACCTCAAATTATTCCAGTTTCGTCATTAAATTCTGTAAATGAATCCCTTGTATTTGCACTGTGTAATGTTTAAATGATAGATCTGTTAAATTAATGCATAACCGATAACCATTTTTATGACATTTTTTTTTTTGAAAAGTTAACGTATTGACGTATTGTTCAAAGTATATTCTTCATACATGCTCGAGGTCTCGGCATCGATTTAGAGCAAAGGAACAGCCCTGAGGTTGTGGAAAATCTGTCAAAGTACATCTGGTCATGGAGAAGTGACTTAGCAGTTCAGATTCGACAGAAAGTTGTAGGTCCTTTCAATTCTGCTGACTGAAACAGAGTACACTTGAATGCAATGTTAAGATTGAGCTATTGCTGCACGGAATTCGGTACTCATTTATTTATACATACAACTACTTCTATGAAATAAGAGGCCATTACGGTTTGTAGAGATCCCTAAACCTAAAGCCATTACCAACCAGTTCTGGGTTCCGCGCGTTATCAGGAATGGTGGGGACGTCTTATTTTCGCCGATTCGCATTCCTTCCAGCAGCCTGCTAATGATCAGCACTTTTCAAGACAAGAAATAATCTTGGATTTTTAACTTTATTGTAAGAGATAGCAAGCCAATGAAGAATGTTTTTCCAGCGGATGAGAATCGAACTCAAGACCCTCTGAATGATAGTCCAACGCACAAACAATTATGACAAGGGTACTAGGAATAAATTTGGTGGTACAACAGTTCGAAGTGAACCAGGACCTAGTGACTTACAAATCTCATCATTCCTGTGTACGTGTTACCAGGAATGGAGGGGACCTACAATTTTCTGCCGATTCCCAACGGCTAATGAGCAGTACTTGCCATGACAAGCGATATACTCTTTGTCAATTCCTCGCAAGAGGCAGTACACCCCTGATAAACTTTTTTGCAGTGCCTGAGAATAGAACTTGAGACCTTTCGCATTACAGTCCAACGCACTAACCATTATGCCTAGGGGTACTTCGTAGAATAAATTATCTATTTCTGATGTTACAGTCAAGGGCAACAAACGAATGAACGATGCACGTGTTTTTTGCAGGAGCAGCAACTCGCCTTTACACCATAGTGTTCTGCGATGAATACGAGCGTTAGTCAATTGATGGAACCACCTCCCCTTAAGATTTCTAATATTCTCTTGAGGAAAGGAATAGCCCCTTCGATATACTCAGCAATCTTGATCAAACAAACGGATATATACACCAACCACTGACCTGTCAAACTCATCTACCAGACGTTCGTTGCAAGGAGCCACATACTCTTAAGGGTCTGGTGGAAAGATGATTTCTCAAGTGCGGGTGAAAAACATACGAGGTATTGGAATTGGCAGCCAAGACGATTTCGATTTTTCTGGAGTTGATTTGAATGACCTCAACAAGAAAATTGTGCAATGCCCTGTGACTTCAACATTAAACGTCTCCTCCTCAAATACGTTTCTTTCTGTAGCAGGTTTTGAGTTTTATCGCGTAGAGCAGACAGACGTTGTAAGAGCAGTGTTACGTGTTAAATCTAAATCGCCAGGTCTTGATGAAATACATCCTATATTTTTTAAAATGCTTTTACCCTTTATACGAGTACTTCCAATTCGTACCCATCTATTTAACACTATTTTAATGACTTCTTGTTTTCCTAGTGCTTGGAAAACTGCAAAAATAATACAAATTGTAAAGAATAAGGGAACTTCTCAAAGGCCCCCTGATTTTCGTCCCATCGCGATACTACCGTTTTTGTCGAAAGTTTTTGAGAAAATTGTTCATATCCAAGTGTCTTCCCATCTTCAACAGTATGACTTAATTGTAAACACCAATCAGGTTTTCGAAAACAACATAGTTGTACTTCTGCTCTGTTGAAGGTTACGGATGATTTAAGAATATCAATGCACAAAGATCAAATCTCGCTGTTAGACCTTTTGGATTTCTCCAAAGCATTTGGCACGGTAAATCATTCAAAACTTGTGTCAAAATTAATAACAGGATTCAATTTTTCCTCTTCAGCGGCGTTATAGATTAATTCTTACCTAAGCGGCAGAAATCAAGCAGTGATGGCAGGCAATTCTATGTCGAATTTCAATCACACATTCACGGGTGTTCCACAAGGGTCTATTTTGGGCCCAATTTTATTCTCGATTTTCATTAACCCATTAACTCCCAAGCGTATTGAAAATTGGAAAAATCATATTTTTATGGTATTTTCTCTTTATTGAGGTTAAAATAAGAAAATTTATACGAAAAAACTTTTTGAAAAAAAATTATGTTGTTGGTAATGAAGGTGTACTTTATATAGTACAGTGGGGTCATACATATCATTTTAATTTGCGTTTACATGGATGTTTTTAAAACAGTTTTTATTTATACACAATGTTACATTGCACATTTCATAGCACCATTTTGATCGTAGATGGTACTGTCGACATCTGAATTGATTTGGTAATTTTTTGGGGAAGTGGTATCCTGGACTCTCAGCAATGCTTCGCTTGACACTTAGTTTAGGTTGTCCTTGTCCTGCATTCAGAGTGTGGAACCTAAGGTATTGCTCTGGTGAGTTCGAGTAGATAAACTTTATAATTATTCGTCTGCTTGTGGAGCCTCCAGGCATTGGAAACAGTGGACGAAAACATGGAGGTAAAAATGATCCACCACCAATTCTTGCCTCGAATTTCATTGGAATAACAGTAAGATTCCAATTAAAATTTTCAAATCCTCGTCATTGAATGAAAAGTTGTGTTGGTGTTTTTGACTTCTTCAACTCTGACAATGGGATGTCATCATCGCTGTCGAATACGTCGTCGTCAGCCGCTAAATAAGCTTCCACAAAAACCTCCACCTCACCTGCAACATCTAGTGGTAATTCGGTTGTTATCATATTGTCTTCATCTAAATCCTCTTCGTCCGTCACGTAGTCCACCGGTGGAGGAATCATGACGATATCAGCGTTGACGATATGTGCATTATTATGCAGGGGTGGAATCGCGTAAGGTGATAGTTGACTATCAATTCGTTGATTGTCGTTTTTGCCTATAGCTGTCTCTATCATATCAATTAAGAATTATAGAGAGAGCGATGCTCAAAACGACAATCAAAAAATTGATAATCATCAACTATCACCTTACGCGATTCGACCCCAGATCTTCCAGAGCAGAGTGAAGATTTTGAAAACGTTTACCATAAAAGTGTTTGACAGGGATAGTTTGAAAATCCATTTAAATCCCTAGAAAAATAATGCATGCATGATCCCATTGTACTTTTAAAAGTACATCAAACTTTGGCATTGCTTATCTCCGTATTTATATAAAAAAAAATATGAAGGGCCTTGTATACTCGTAAGCTTTATGTTTGTTTCAAATAAAAATCAAAGAATAATTTTTAGTATTTTGTCAATTGAAGTTTATATGACCACAAATGTTTTTGAAGGACACAAAACGAGAAATATTTCAGAATGCTTTCTACGAAAAGACAATTGGACAATAACATATTGTGATCAAAAAATAAAAAAGTATCTGAAAAATTCAAATAATATTGGCTTTGGAGAAAACAAAATCAAAAAGATGATTTTTATTTCACGGCATATTGTTAAATGGCCATTTGTTAAATTCACTTTACTGTACTTTAAAAAGTACAATGGGAGAGAATGCGTTAATGACCTTCCACGTAGTATCACGTATTCATGCATTCATATGTACGCCGTGATGTGAGTTGTATCTGAGTTGCAAAACTGGCCTCATTGAGGACGCTACTTTTAAATTTAACTGTGATCTTGAAAGTATTTTTCAGTGGTCTAAAAGAAACGATCTTTTTCTGAATCCAAAAAAAATCCAAGTGTATGCTTATAGCTAAAAATAACTTAAATTCGTGTGGCTTCTCAAATATATATCTTGGAGGTGAACAATTAAAATTCGTTGATAAGGCTAAGAACTTGGGAATTTGGTTTGATAGTAACCTTAGGTGGGACCTCAATACTCGTACCATTGTAGGAAAAATTTATGGATGTCTACGTAACCTATTTATGTCACAGCATTATACTCCTGTCAAAACAAGATTAATGTTAGCAAAATCTCTTATTGTGCCAATTATATCATTTGGATGTGAAGTTTCAATGTATTGTAATGCTGATTCTAGAAGAAAACTTAATGTCGTTTTTAATAATGTTATTCGTTACGTGTATGGTTTAAATCGTCGGGATAATATATCACCATATAAAACCAATATTTTGGGTTTAACATTAAATAAATATTTAGATTTTTGTTCATTAAAATATGTTCATAAAATCATAACCTCTCGTAAACCGGAATATCTATATGATAAACTAGCTGCTTTTTCAAATTCATCTAGAACTTTTACTTTTACCATACCGCGTGCTACATGCATCACAACCGAGCGTCAATTTTTTGTCTACGCTGTTCGCTTATGGAACTCTCTTTCTCTTAGCATAGTTTTAATGTATCTCTCTTTTCTTACTTGGCTGGCAATCTTTAGGTATTAGGGCTCTTAAACGCTTCTTTTTATATAATATTGTTTTATTTTAATTGTGGTATAGCAACCTCTTTTTTATTGTTATTTTTAAATACATATAACGTTAACTTAATTTTATTGTAAATTTGTAATCTTGTTCTTATTTTTATCCTCATCTCTAAATTTAAATTGTTTTAAAATAATTTTAATGATCACAATTACGTCATTTAAGTTCTTTGTGTAATCTTTGTAAATGTTGTTTAGTTCTCTAAATAAATAGTAAATACTCGTAGTATAAAGAAAGGGATCATGTGTGACGACAGACATTTCTTCAATGACTTAGAAGTACCCTCCGAAATTTCAACAACAGCTTGAATGACAAACCCCATTGGTTTCAATATATGGGAGTCATCATAACCCCTACGGTATCACAACGAATTTACATTGATCTATGTGTGACGGGAACAAGATCAACTGTCGGCCCATTAACCTAACCTAAGTCTACTTAGCAGCATCAAACATCTGTAGTTGTTTTTTTTTTTAATCTTCAACAAAATTCGGTAAGCATCTTCAGGATTTTAGGTAGTCAACAAAATTATTATTTAAAGGTATTAAAAAGTTAATAGTTAATCGGTTGTTTCGTCTGATAACAGATTTTCTCGTTACAGACTTGAGCTTCAGTTACCCCACAACGACTTTTGTCTGCCGATACATCTGCTTAAATCTTGTGTTTCCACCTTAAGTGGTTACTTTAGCGCTGAAAAACCCTGTAAAAATTGTAATGGTATCTCTCTGTACCGCCTTTCTCTATTTTTCTATAGCTATCTTCTTTTCTTCTAAGATTAATAAAGGTAGTCCTTGCAAGTTTCAAGAAAGAACACGCGCGTTTTCATAAATATCGGACATTTTTATATTAAAGACTTTTTTTCAGCCTGCAAATAGCACGAAAGCTAAGTATTCTCGAAGTTCCTAACGCAAACGCAATAAACAACTTTACTCAACACCTCTGTGTAAATTGTGTTTTGACAACTTTTGACCTATAAGGTTATGTAAAAACTGGCAGAACCTCAGTAAGTGATCACTTCAAAATTTTGGTTAAAAAGAATTTCTTTGTCATATTTAATTTAAATTTCAGACAATCCATCCTTATCCTTATCTCATCCTCAGCAAAAGTTTCGTCTGAAGTTATATACAAACATACATATAGAAATGTCACACACGAGAGAAATTTATTTAATTGACTTTTATGGAGTTTTGGCAAATTGTGTGTAAATAAAACCACATCTAAAATTCCTACACAAAGGTTTTTCAACGTCACCAGAAAAGCACAAGCACTGATTATATTATGATGAAGGCATAGCGCATACAGTTTATAGGTACTAGGTCCTGTACACTATTTTGTTGTTTTTTTTTTGTGTTGCCTACCTCGATTATGCTCTTTTAAGTTTGATCTTTTCCAACCAAAACCCGGTAGGAACTTGCTTGAAGCCGCAAAACATTAAACTTTTTAATCAAATTTCAAAACAATGTCATGCAATGAGAAAACTTTAAATCAACTCGTAACACACCAACACCGCACCACACACCAAAAAGTGAAGTCGCTCTTAATTAGGTGCGACAAGCGACACCACACCATAGTGTCCGACCGAAGCTTCGGCTTCGGCCTTCGGCTCGGCCGAAATTCGGCCAAAAAAACAACATTCGGCCAAACCTTCAGCTTCGGCCATTTTAGGCCGAAGTTTTGGCCGAAGCCGAAGAATCTGTTTATTATATCGAGCATCGTACTAGGCGCCGGAAAAAATTTCTATTTTTGAATACCGAAGAAAAGATTGCAATCTTTATTACAACAGAACTGGTCAAATCAAACGGTTCCGATGATTTTAGAAGCCGATGATCCCCAGCCATCTTCTTCAACATCAGCATCAGGATTGCAACATGATGATGATGATTTATGAGAATCACATGATAAATTTGTCTTGCCAGTCAAGAGCGGAACTTGCTTTAATGAACCTCCTCCATTTGAGGGACAGCTGTTGTCTTTTTTGAAAGAACCTTTACTCTTACGAAACGCTGATGTATGCATATTGGGCGTCCAGCCCATACAATTATCTAAGGACCGTAGCTATAAAATTTTTGTCTGCGCCACCCACTAGTGTTCCTAGTGAAAAACTGTTCAGTGCTGCCGGACAGATATATGCGGACAGAAGATCAAATTTGAGTGGTGAAAATGTTGACAAACTTTTGTTCTTAGCAACATTAGACTCTTTGATTTTAATGTAATGTATTGAATTAATATTACTAAAAATGAATTATTTATTTCTTTTTTCTTTATAATTACTAATTAGTTATTTTTATTTTATTTGTCTTATGTTTTTTAAGCAATAAATTTTAATAAAAATAATATTTGTATCCAATTGAAAAGGAGAATTCTTGACTTTTTTCAACCTTAGGCTTCGGCTTCGGCTTCGGCCGAAGATTTTCTTTCAGCCTAATAATTCGGCTTCGGCTTCGGCTTCGGCTTCGGCTTCGGCTGAAAATCGACCTTCGGTCGGACACTACCACACCACAATAAAGGATAGAAAAGCCATAACGTATAAAAACTTGGCTAACAATGATGAAGCCAGACGCTAGTGGCAAGGACGAATAATTTTTCTAACAATTTTTTTTTATTGTGACAGAAAAGTTTGCGGAAATTTGTATGGTTTTTTATTTCTAATAAATAATATGAAGGAGGTTTTTGGTTTCAAAGAACAAAATGTAGTTTTGTGTTCCATTTTCAAATGAAAAAATGTTGGAAAAAGTAATTCAAACAAAACAGAACAACTATTTCACACAAGAAGACACGGAATTAATTATTTCTAATTATTTTTCATATTTAGGTACTACGAATATATATATATATAGCAATTAATGCTTTCGTTATTACATAGCAATTAATGCTTTCGTGAAAAATTCCAACTCGAGATTTATATCAGCGTTGACAGGGAAGACGAAAAACGTGTAATTTAAAATTCTTTTTGTCTGTCTGTCTGAGCAATGCTTTTACATCAGATAACTTACAGATTTCAAACTTTGCACCCATTAACAACATACGGTGGGTTTTATTATCTACGGATCTATGTGGGTCTACGGATCTGGGTTAATTTTTAACACGTATCGGGATCTATTTCCAAAATGCAACAATTTGTTCTTGCTCTTGCGGGTAGATGGTTTTAAAGGTAAGTTAGTGTAAACTGCAGTGCAAAGAAAAAAGACAAGAAACATTTGAAAATCAGCAAACATGTGGGAAAAAGAGATGAGCATACAAAACTACTGTCACTATCATCCGTATCGTTCTATTTTGAAGGGTTGATCTATATGGATCATTGGCAAAAATAAAACACGGCTAATATATATATATAGAGGAAATGAATTTGATTTTGAAGTCATCCCTGATTGTGAAATACTTATGAGTAGGCTTCGGATTCTCATGCACTTAAAATCTGAAAATATGCGCTTAAAATATGCGCTTAAAATATGCGCTTAAAAATGCAAAATATGCATTTAAAATATGCACTTAAAACCAATTCAATATAATTTCTATTCAATATAAAAACACATTTTCTTCATCTTTTAAAATAAGTTAAAAATAAGACTCAAAAACTAAGCATGAGTGCATCACTCAACATTTTTCAGTTTATATGTAGTGGTTTATGTGTAATCGCAACCGAAAACAGTTAGCTGTTGTACATGAAACGTGTTAAGCTTTATGCGCGAAACAGATTAAACCAGCAACAGCACCAGCGCCGTCAACAGCAAACAGCACGCTGGCCATTTATACGTCTTATTGTTGTTGCATTCTGTGTTATTGTAACCAGCAACAGCAAATTTTGGATTTTGACCAAACGACGCTGTTCACGTTGCTGGTGCTGGTCTATTTTGTGTTGAACGATTAAAATACATTGGCGCAAAATTTTAAAGATCCTATTGTTAAGGTATTAGTATGATACTTCTTAACAATTTGCTAACTTTATAGTAGTTTACTAACTCATTCTTAATTTTAAACATTTTCTAACTAGTATCGTACTAAAAGAATTTTCTTAATAAATTGCTTCTGAACACACCTAAAACAATGACATTTCGTGTAAAATTAAGTAGAGGAACCTTTTTTGATGTTTGCAAATGTCAAAGAGTTAGCACGATACTAAAAAAATAAATTATGTATTCGATGATTTTAACATTAATAAAAGGGTAGTGAAAGTATGATGCTATATTCGATTAAAATTAGCAAATTCGTTGCTTTAACCTAGTAGATAAAACAGTTTTAGCATCGTACTAATTCAATTAAAATTTTGCGCCATTGGTTCTAAAACAATGGCTTCCGCTGCTGCTGGTGACGTTGCTGGTGCTGGTTCAATCTGCTTTGCGCCTTAAGCTTTACCACGTTATACCCACACACTTTCATTTTTGATAGATGATCGTTTAAATTTCGTTCGATCTCATTTATACAGTTTCAAACAGACAGACTTATTTTTTTTTTTTTTTTTGCATTTCAATGTTTTGCCGGCACAATCTAGTCAAGTTCATATATGCACCTTTGTTTATACATATAATGCTTTATATTGTGGTGTTTGAATATGGTTCAAGATTGTGAAATGAATAAAGGAAATAGATAATAGTCTTAAGTTTCGTTTGCACTGACATAAAATTTATATTTCTTTTACTGTCTAGTTTAGTTTTTGAACAATATAGGTAGCTAATCTAAAAATATAAATTTATTATAAAAAATATGCATTTATAGTAAAATATGCACAAAAAAATGCAAAATATGCATTTATAGTAAAATATGCAAAAATATGCACTAACGGTTAAATGCCATTTTAAAGGAAATTTCCTGATTCGTATATATAATTAGTTGCGTTGCTTTCAATTTCAAGGTGTTCTTAAAAAAATATGCATTTCATGGAAATCCGAACCCTACTTATGAGCAATAATTTCGTCAAGTCTAAGGCGGTTGGTGAAGATAGAGTAATATTTATAAAAAATATACTACCTCAAATCATAAAACCTTTAATCAATTTTTGTCTTACTTCCTCATTGTTTTCGTTTCCCGATTGTTAGAAGCTTGCAAAAGTGTTCAGTCGGAGTATCGCCGTATTGTTGTACAGCAATAGTGAAAGTACTTGACGATATTGGAATTCAGTATGATCAAGATAAATTGTCTATAGGTGTGTTTTTTTCGCAAAGCTATCCGTAGTGAAGTAAGATTTTATACGTATTACAAATACAAAGTTCGTAGAGTACGAAAAGTAGTTTGTTGTTTAGCATTTTCCATTGAGAGTTTAAGTCTTTTTTTTTACAAAACAATTTTTATAAGAAAAACGCTGCATTTTGTATCGTGTTGGTGTCGAACTCTTATAGAAAGCTGTTTAATAACTAACGCGTTTTTGTAGGAGCGAAATGCCGTGGTCAGCTGTTATACTTTAGTTAAACAGCGACATTTAAGAGTTACTAACGCGACAAAGCCTTCTTATGAAAAAAGCTGTTGAGAAATCCAAAACTAACTAAAGTCTGCGAACAGATCCCTTGACTTTTGTGGTGATAATTGTCAATAAAAAAAAATTCACAAACAAAACTTCTGCTTTATGAAGAATGGCTGGTGAACAGAAAAAGTAAATACAAAATGATTTAAATTGAAATTCATAAATAAAAACCTCCATATATAAATATTTTCAGAAACATGAAAATTACTTGGCAAAAAGTTATTGGTTGTTTTTTTTTTTCAATTAAATGTTTGACAACTAGTCAGTGGTACCAACTTTAAAGTAGAAAAATCGCACAACTGCGGATACGTTTTTTTGGGAAATCCTACTTCACTACGGATAATTTTCCCAAAAAAACACACCTTATATTGTGTTTGCTGGACTTCTCAAAGGCATTTGACAGAGTTAATCACGAAATCTTGTGTAAAAGGCTGAGTTTGTGCTTTGGTTTTAGTGGAAGATCGGTCCGTTTGATTAAAAACTCACTACAACAACGTATTCGAAGAGTTAAAGTCGGTGATATTTTTTCTGAATCAAAAAATTTGGCAACAGGTGTGCTACAGGGTCCAATTTTGGACCTTGTGTTGTTCTGCATGTTCATCAACGACCACCCCAAGTGTGCCACAATGTCATGTTGCATCTTTATGTAGATGATGTCTCTTCTTCTCACGAATTTGATGCTCTGTCCGTTTCCATCTGAAGAATTGTTTCCCTATATCCTCACTCTGAAATCGTTATTACGGGCGATTTCAATGTTCACAATTCTTCTTGTCTTCTCATTTCTCCATTCGGGCCAGACAACACCCGAAGGAATGTGTGTTGAGATTTTTGCTATGTTTAACCACCTTCCTCGGCTTGTCAACGAGCCCACTCAAATGTCGGACCCTTACCTCTGACCCTGATAAATACACAGTAAGTGTATTGACGCCTCTAGGCACATCTGACCATAGTGTTATATCTGAAAATTTCTAGTGTCAAACAAATCCAGTTAGAGAAAGAGCTCCTACGAGAGCCGTATGGCAGTACGAGAAAGACAATTGGAACGGTTTAAATAATTTTTTTCAGGATCTTTAACTGGTCACTATATGCTTCCTCGATAGTGACGTAGACTCCAGCGCAGATATGACAACAAAAATGATTCTTTTGGGAATGAAACATTTTATCCCGAATATGGTTTAAAGTATCAGACCCAAGTATAAGTCATGGTTTGATTTGGGCTGCAAAGAGGTTATCAAGGTAAAAGTGGTAAGCTTCCGGTGTTTTAGAGCCAACGCAACTGAGGAAAACCGGAGAAAGTTTAAACAAGCCAGGAAGGCCCAAAGGCAGTAAGAATTTTTGGTTATTTGTAAAAAATATGAGGAATTCTTCCTCTTCCTCGGTTCCTACGCTTGTTGTCAATGACACTCTTTTCTGTAGCAGTTCGCCGCGAATTCCACCTTGCCGGATAGTGTCATGACTCCCCCAATTCTTGAGCGCGTTGATAAAATTCTTTAGGAAAAACCTTTTTTCGTACTCGTACAGTGGCAAGAGTCCTGAAAGATCTTAACATACATAAATCTGCTGGTCTTTCTGAAGAGGTGTTCTTCCACGCTAGCAAAACCCCTGCGTAATCTTTTCCATCTATCCTATTCTTCTGGGCTCGTTCCGAGAAGTTGGAAAACTGCATTTTTTGTTCAGCCAATTCCGAAAAAAGGCGACTCTTGTTTTCCCTCAAATTATCGACCGATCGCACTAACGTCCCTTCTTACCAAGGTCATGGAAACGATGATTAATTAATCAGCTTAAGAAATATCTTGAAGAACGAAAGCTTCTTAATGACCGGCAGTATGGCTTTCGTAGCAATAGGTCCATCGGTGATTTGATGGTTTATCTAACCGAAAAGTGGAACAAATCTTTACATGGTTTCAGAGAAAGTAAGATTATTGCACTAGATATTTCAAAGGCATTTGATAAAGTCTGGTACCGTGCTCTCTTATGGAAAATGCGTGCTTTCGGAGTCGACGAATCTCTTCTTCGTTGGATTATAAATTTTCTTTCGAACCGTATAATACAAGTTGTATTGGACGGATTCAAGTCTGAAACCCACAATATAAATGCTGGTGTGCCCTAGGGCTCCGTTTTGTCCCCGACCCTCTTCCTCTTTTTTATTAATTATCTCCTGTCTACAACTTCTAATCCAATTAATTGTTTCGCTGACGATAGTACTTCTCATATTCGTTTTCAGACTCACATCCTCCTCCTTCAGATGTGGAACTGCAACGAAAAAATATGATAAGCTCATTTAATTATGAATTAAACAGCATTGTACAATAGGGAATAAGAAACCGCGTCGAATTTAATGCTTCGAAAACCCAATGCTGTCTTATATCGTTAAAGCTATCAATGAGTGTCACTTGCATCAGTGAAACTGAACATCTCGATATTCTCGGTATGTACATCACGAACCACTTCTTGTGGAACGATCACATACGCGATGATGCCAAAAATGCCGCAAGATGTTTGGGTTTTCTCAGACGGTGCAAGAAATTTTTCTCTCCTTCTGATATGGCTACAATCTATAGAACATATATTCGTCCAAAGGTTGATTATAACTCCCATCTATGGGCTAGTGCTCCAGTAACTTACTTAAGTCTCTTGGACAGTATTCAAAGAAGAGCTTTTAAAATGATTGTTGACAATAACATCATTGACTCATTTACGTAACTCCAACATCATCGTAATTTTTCTTGCTTCACCCTTTTTTACCGTTATTTTAACGGACTATTCTCTACGCTCTAGTAAAATAGCCAGATGCATTCCTTATGGTGATCAATGTTAAAGTCCTGTCTCGCACAAAGATCAACTACTGATATCCGAATGTTCTCGGATAGTCAAGTGGCTATTAAATCTCTACACTCATTCTACGAGTATACTAACTATATAAAAAGCCTTAACTTTAGTTCATGTCTTATGGAGATAGCTCAGCTGTTCTATATTCACCTCTGTTGGGTGCCAGAGCATAGTGACATTCCAGGGAACTGTAAGTCTGACGAACTCTATATTACCTACTACCTAAATAACCTGATTAGGCTAATATAGGTATACCAATCCCTTAATGTTAAGTAATGCTGAAACAAGATAGGACAAACATAAGATCGAATAGTATAACCATTATATGATGACAAAACAGTTCTGGTCAATGCTGGATCTGCAAAGCTCTTACAGCCTTATTTATTATTTTTCACTAATACTAAAACGGCTCTAAACCTCCTATCCACCAGTATTAGCTTATTCCACCGCTATTATTACTCGTGCATTTTCATTGTAAATAAGCTTTTCAGGATTAGAGTCGTTGTAAATTCGAAGTAACTTTACTCCGGCGCTAAAACGAAATAATAAATAAGGCTGTTAGTGTTTGATATCCTTAACTAAAGGGATTAGTAATGCCCTTAAAATGTTTGAGAACAGCGCGAGCGTTTATGAAAGTTGAAGAGGATTCAAAAGGTGATTAGGATGCACATTTGTTTGAATGTCAGAACATCACAATGGGAAGCACATTTTACTTTTTAGAACAAAGTCTGTGAATTGTTTAAGAACGCTTCAAGAAAATGTTTTATTATCCTTAACCTTGGAAGACCATATTAAAAAGCTCTAAAGCTCCTAACCTTCGTGTATGCACGCTATGTAATATCGAACTCACAACTATTTCGCTTAGTTTTTCCAAAGCTATGAGCTCCAGCTGATGAATTGTCTTAAGCGATAACTAAATGTGCCCAAGTGATTATGCTAACTTCGCAGGTGCTATCTTAAATACAACCCGTGTTTTGGAGAAACTTTTATCCAGGGCAATAAAACGCTTAGGCTCACTTTTATAATAGTTGTTTTTTTTTTATTTAAAAGTTGGTGATCATGATAAATTCAATGTAAAAATCACTGATTTCACATTTTTTTTACAAATGAAATAGCGCCATCTAGGCTCTCAACATTCAAACAATTTAAATTCACTTTATATTCACTCTGATTGCTCACCTTAATTTTATTCACGTTGTTTGCGTCTTAAAACTTGCTGACCTGGCGATTCACTTCCTCAAAAAACACAACGACGACGTTCCAATCAATGTGAGTCTGATTTATGTGTTTAAAATAAACTCAATCACCCATGTTCTGCATTTCACTTATTGTGAATTCGAGCAACAAAAGTGAAATTTGATGTTCTGCATTCCGCATAAAATGACTTTTGTGATTTGTTTATTCCGAATGTGAAATGTTGGTGTTCTGAATTCCACCCGAAATGAAGATTGTGAATTGAGCTTTCGGAGATGAAAATTCGTGTTCTACATTTCGAATACAACGCGTTTTACAGTGAATTCAATTCACTTAGTTTTGTTTGGTGAAACTTTACATTTGCGCGACAATTTGCAACATGTACATAAAGCTTTGACATTTTGATTTTATTAAAATAAATTGTTGTTTACAAGGAAATAGAAAAGAGCTCCCGACAAAAAAAAGTTTTGTTGCAATTTATGAAATAAGTTAAGGAAGAAGTTTTGTGTTAAGGGAATTGAAGTCGATTTTACTAAGGGATTTATTTCCAAAATAAAAAAAAATGCTTCTTCGTTAAGTCTGAAGCTTCTTTTGAAAATACAAACAATTCAAATATTACCATATGTTAATTCATTCCTCATTTCAACTTACGCTGCTTCTGGAAGATCTAAAATGTTGGCTTTACCACGAAAAACTTTTTCACGAACTTTCTATCATTGACTTTCGGCCCTTCTACCACTTATTAATAATAATAGTGAATCTATTTTTGTTTTGCACAAGAAAAAATGTTTGAAAATGATGCAAATTGTCTTTCAGCTGATTTTGACATTTCACAAATAAATTCGGAGTGAATTGAATTCACTCGGAATGTAGAACATGCCTTTTCATTTTAAGTGAAATTGAAATTCGTTTTCAATTCACTTTCACTCGGAATACAGAACATGGGTGAATGTCTAAGATCTACCATACGAAAAAAAAACCAAATCAATTTGGTATTTGTTGAGGTGTATGAAATTCGATGATCAAAAATGCCCAAGATTACACCGGATGGAAGGATTGAGGCAAAAAATAAAAAAAATAAATATTTTCTGCAGTTACTCGCCCCAATAAAAGGATTTTTATTTCTTCTCTCTATCATCATGATGGGGCATTCGAATCACGTAGGAACATAGCTCGTAAGGAATTCCCAAGGATAATGCACAGAGCTGGTTTCTCTTTGATGTTTACTAATTTTTATCGATTGGCAAACAAATTTTAGTCACTTCGTCTTGGAATATTAACTAAAGGATATTCTTGATTGAGCCCAAATAGGCACCTAGTTCTTCCACTTATGAGTTACGTGCTGTGTTAACAAAATCTTCTTCAACTTACCTAGGGATGTTCCTTATGATATTGAAATATGAATTGGAAGTCGAGTTTATATGGAATTCGAGGGTGGCCAGGGAAATATGTAAATTTAAAATAGGGATTTACTTAAAGATTCAATTGGGTTTGATTTTATTTAAAGATACATTTTGCATTTGATTATGATTATGATATAATATGTAGAGAGAACTACGAACAATCACGTGTGTCTCGAATGTGTTTTCGAGTTAATTCCCATGCATGTAATATTTATTCACTTTCAAAAACTCTCTCTATAAAATAACAAGTCAGAAAGTTAGGGCGAGTAAATTTATACAGACCCTAGCCTACCTGAATGAAATTAAAGTTTTATTAAATTCCAGGCACGTTGTTCTTACGTCTGTAAAAACTCATTCAACCAGATGTGGGATTACCACATTTTCAAAAGAATTTAAGTCTTTTCATGGGCATTGATGCGTGTGGATCAACCCTTTTCTGGATTTAGAATTCATGTTTAACAATGATGCCTGAATGAACTTGAGTCTATATGAAAGGAGCACAATATTGTGTTCACTTAAAAATATTTAATAAATGTAACTTGGCTGTATAAACAAGCAGACATCTTGTATTTTTGTATTTTTTGATATCATAAATTCGTTTTGATGATGCGAGAAAAATGTGACAAGGTCCATTGCGCTCAAATCCAAACACAATAGCTTATCGACTTAGAGAACAGAATCCTTATCCAAAAGAAACACATTATTTCAAGAAATCATTGAATTACTTACATATTACCTTGCCAGTGTAGTGAAAGAACGAAATAACAAAATGTCTTAGGCTCTCGAAATCAGAATAAGTTGGATCTTAATGCCGAACTTCTGTTGCGGCCCTGGAAAAAGTAAAGTTTCTTATTTGTCAGGGGCACACTTAATTTTCACTAAAAATAATAATCTAGACTATATTATCTTAAAACATAGGTAAAGAATCGATAAGCTTGAAATGCTTTTTTATAAGGGAATATGATTACCCTTAAAATGATTGAGCATTTGCATGCCTTTAGAAAAATTGGAGAGGATTTAAAAGAAGATACCGATGAGTATTGGTATGAAATTTCTGATTATCATAATAAAAGGGAAATATTGGGCTGGGTAAATCATTCCATATTCATGTAGTGCGGCAAAAGAAATAATCTGAACTTGAAAGCACGTCCAAAGTTTGACTCAAAGGTAAACTGATGGGTGTTTCCTGAAGCGCGAGTTTTCCTGTTAAATTGTTTGGGGAGAGGAATCGAACTGGCTATTTCTCAAGAACATTGTTTATAACAATACCGGTAATATAATGAAATACAAGAACTATAGCGGAGATGCTTAATAGATTCAACTATTTCTGTAATAAGCCTATCACCTATCATTAATTTTTTTTTTTCATTCTATCCAAGAGACTCAAAACGGTTATTGAACGAATATAAGCCTTTTAGATTACATCCCTATCAGAAGGTGTGAAAAACTGTATGCTGCAACATTGAAGAAAACCTAAACGGTAAGAGTTTTATAAACACATACCCCCATTTTTATAGAAACCCTAATAATTGCCTTAAGCCATGCAAATAGTCAGCTTATCTTCCTTGTTATTTCAAAGAAGCCATTAACTGTGCAATTTTCAAAAAACGTGATAAGGAAGTTGCTGCAAACTACAGAGGAATATCGTTGTTCAATTCATTTATGAACATTTTTACAAAACTCCTTCCTTCCTTAATTACTGAGCAAGTCACAAGCGGGATTTCGAAAGAATTATTATTATTAAAAGGAGTACACTTCGAAAAAACTTTCTTAATCAAGATGAAATCATAGGTACTCGTATTTTAGACGGATGTATAGGTTGGTAAGCCCTCTACATTAATGTCAAGATTGCACTTAACTACAATTTTGTATATTAAATAAAAAAAAATGTTTAATAATTGGCAAAATACAGACGCCGCGCCGTAGGCCATGTTAAGGAAATCAATGATACATAAAAATAGCGGTACCCGCCATACAATTCAGTTCGTAGAATTTTGACAAGAGTTTTAAACTTTCGCTTAATTTAAAAAATTTGAAACTAAGATATTACTGACTGAACCTACCATTGAACCATGTTTATTTTCTCAATATCGGAATAACGGATTTGAATGAAATTTTGTATACAGAAGCTTCTAAAAAGTTTTAGAAACATTGCATATCAAAACATAAAAAAAACATTTTGAATTTCTTTGTTAAAAACTTGACATCTCAAAAATTTTTTTTTGGAAATATAACTTTTACTTGCACAATTATAAAAATTTTAAGTTGGCGCATCGAAATTAATTCTTGAAAATGTTCCAAACATTTTACATATAAAAGCTTATTTGTTTAAAAAAAACCTCTTCAACGATTTATAATTTGTATTTGCTTGGCATTCTGTTTATGGCTCCAAAATTCTGTCTCTTATACAAAAGAGTAATTTCCGAGCAAGACTCGAGCCTGCATTTTATTTGCGTTTGTTTCAAAATTTTGGGTCTCGTTAATTGGACTTAAATTTAAAACAAACCATAAGTTATTGTATTTTCTTTGAACTTTTCTTCATTTAGTTTTGAAGCTCAGTTTTTGTTCATTTATTGTGTTCATTCTTATTACAGAATTCGGCGAATGAATGAATGAATGAATTAATGAAGTGGCAGTTTCAATGGTTTTCCAAAGCTTTTACTATTAGTGAATCCGACGAAAGAAATTTGAACGGAAGTCGGTAACATGCCCTGCACCACCGACATTTTGTTCAACTTATCTGGTATAACTAAATTCGCAATCCATACAATTTCCAACACTTTACATTGTAGACGAATCTGAAATGAATTTTTGATTAAACGAAAAAACAAAACAAAAATAAAATGCACGACTGGATCGCACGAACTTGCTCTTATGTAAAAGTACTTTGGAATTTAAAATACATTTTATAAATATAAAACATGAATTTAAAATGAAATTGCCGTCTGATTTCTAGAAAAGTATGAATTTATGCAAACAAACTTTAAAAATCGTTTTATTATTAAATAAATAAATTTTTTATATAAGAAATTTCTTTAAAATTTTTCAAGAAAAAAATGTGGGATGCGAATTTTAAGTATTTAATAATATTGATTTTTGGAAATAATTTCAAAAAATAATCGTTCATAGGTTTTGAAGATATTGATTTTTCAAAAAAAATTTTTTTTCAAAAAAACCCAACAAATAATTTTTCGAATATTTTTATATACAATATTATTTTAAACTTAGGGGGACTCCTGCTGAAAATTTTTGGTTAAAATCGTTAGAGCCGTTAATGAGAAAATGGAAAATCAAAAAAACGGTTCTATGACAGGTACCGTTAATAACATTTTGCCCCAAATTTTTTTTTTACCAAAACGTAGTCCATGTCCATAATATCACACCTAATTTTTTCTATCAAAATCGTTAGAGCCGTTTTTGAGATAAATAAGATTTTTCATTACGGGTGTATGGGGGGTACCGTTAGTTTTAGAGCTAAAAAAAAAATTTCAATTTCCCCTCTAGGGAATCACCGAAGACCCATAACTACCGAGTTTGAAGAAAATATGTCCAGTGGCTTAGGCTCTAGATCGAGGTACAGACATACAGACAGACAGACAGACAGACAGACGGACAGACGGAATTGCCGGACCCACTTTATTCGTCTTCGCTATCATCGTAATGTCAACTTTGATCAAAATCTCGAGTTCGATTTTTTTTCCAAATGCAGAGCTTGCCCTATAGTACCTATGTATATCGCAAGTAATAAACAATGGAAAGCACAAAAATGTAAGTCAAAAATATATCATAATGAACGTTTAAGTGTTTATTTAACAAATTTTAATAGAAAACGGACAACTAATCGGAAACAATTTAGAGAAATGATGAAGACACAACCAGACATAGCCAGAAATCTAACAAAAAAGTCTCCTGAGCAGCAACAAGAGTTTTGGGGCGACTTTAAAAAACGCTTAATGGCATCGGTTCACCATTTAAGGAGATTTCCGAATGGAGAAAAGTAAACTTAAAAAATTTATGATTTATATGTTGTAAGTTTTCGTTGCTGTTGAAGTTGCTATGTCTATCTGTTTCTCGCATTACACTACTCCTAGAAAAATCTACAAAGTAGAGACACTGACAGCACTGGCAACTGAGACTATCCGCTTAGACCAGGATTCGGACTGAGGTTTTAAATTTTCGAAGTAAATACGGAAAAAACTGAAGTAAATCCAAAATTTTTGAAGTAGTTTTAGGAAATTAAGAAAAAAAAAATTAATTTTTCGAAACAAAATTCTTAACAAAAGTTTATTCAGTATTATTTGATTATTTTTCATTAAAAAATAAATAATTAATTGCGTACAAGTAACTATAAAGTACAAGAAATTCAGACTTACGTTTAAGCAATTCATAAGCTTGTTTTTTATGTAATACAGAATAATCAGCGCTGGCTGCTTTTAAGTGGGTTGGTTAAGAATTTTTTCAAAGTGAAGTAAATCATAAAAAAGAGAAGTAGATTCAATTTTTTGCTTAATATCGAAGTTGATCTTCTTCGACCGAAGTAAAGTCCGAACTCTGGCTTAGACATTGAAACAGAGAGAGACACACAGAAAGAAAGAACAATAGAAGAAACACATGTCAATAGCACACGGTTGGTATTGAACGGTCCCCATCCAAGTACAAACCACGCACAATGGTGCTTTCATCAAAGCCTAGGCCGTTGACTAAATGCCTGTAACTGACAGTGTTATTATTATTATTATTATTATTATTATTATTAATTCTTTATTCAACAACTTAAATTTAATTACAATAAAAGTTTAACAAAAAGAAAAAAAGCATGGCATGTTTTTGCCGTCTGCCGATTGATTGACAATAAAAGAGATACAAAAAAAATAAAAAATAAATAACTGATATCAATAAATAACTGATCAAAATAAATAATAAAAACAAAAAGAGTGAAGAAATGGAGAATGCATTAAAAAAAATCATATAAAAATTATAACATTTATGTTAATTCCAAAAAACTATTGCGATAC
The DNA here is from genome assembly GCA_911387755.1 of Chrysotoxum bicinctum. Taxonomy (NCBI): domain Eukaryota; kingdom Metazoa; phylum Arthropoda; class Insecta; order Diptera; family Syrphidae; genus Chrysotoxum; species Chrysotoxum bicinctum. The sequence continues at coordinate 2,471,908 of OU426987.1, forward strand.
TTATAGGCATGAATACTATACTGCGATAATATCTTCCATCCGTGAATACCATTTAAAAAATCCGTTGTTTCTTGAAGAGTGAGAAAGCTTTTCGAAAAATATAGTCTTCTTATTTGAAGTAAGATTGGACATTCTGCAAGGATGTGGAAAATGCCTTCCGGTACATTCAGATTACAAAGGCTGCAATTCACTGTTAGATCCTGTCTATGTGGCATATAATTTAAGTAAAGAGTCTCAGTTCGCAATTTAAATATAGTGCTGATTTCATAGCTAGTCATGCTGTTGTTGAAGTAACTATTAGAGTCTAGAGAGTGATTTAACGCTCTGTACAGACTTCTAGATTCAGACAATCGCGCTCTGCTTAGACAGCTTTCATAAAAAAGTTGATCTATCTGTGCGATACAATCGTAAAACTTGTTTTGCCAATCATTTAAGTTTTCAAGGGTTAAATTGAGTACCACATAATGTTCCGTAGCCAGATCGAGCCAGTCTTTGAAAGGCGAAAGATTGCACCTGAAAGCATACGTAAGTAGCTGCTTTTGAAGATTTGTGCTTGGGCGCTTCATTATTTTAATAATTAAGTCCGCACTTGCTTTGAGGTTCTTGTAGTATAATTGAGGAATACCGGCTTCCACGTGAATAGCGTAGGAAGGGATTGAGGTAGGTAGTTTAAAGATACGTTTAAAGAAAAAGTATTGCAAGCGCTCAAATTCTTCCACCTTTTTATAACCAAAAATTTGATTTGCGTAACAAAGGCAGGAGTTGATGGTTGCATTCAAGACCTTAAATTTAGATGCGGTGTCCACATTTTTATTACAATAGAACTTAGGCCACATAAGATTTATTGCAGTTTTTGCCTTGCTGACTTTTTCTTCTATATGTGGCCGCAAGTTTAGATTATAACTTAACAAGAAACCTAGATACTTGAATTCTTGCACCACTTCTATAGGTTGGCCTGCCGTGTTCTGCCGTGTTCTGAAAAACCATGATTTTTGATTTCGACGTGTTAATCTTGAGATCCCAAGTGTCACAATAATTCTTAAGCTTATTAATTTGGAGCTGTAATGTTAGGGGGTTATCTGTTAAGATTACTAAGTCATCTGCATATAAGAGTGTTTTTATGTGTACACCTCCTACTACAACACCACCAGGTAGATTATCCGATACATCGTTAATGAAAAGGGAGAACAGAATTGGACTGAGAACGCAACCTTGAGGAACTCCAGTCTCTGTGGCAAAGGAGTTGGACATATCGCTACCGTTCCAAACTGACGCTGAAGTACTAGTTACTAGTTTTTTGTAGATGTTGAGGAATTTTGTAAAAACACCTAACAAACTTAACTTATATATAAGTGAGTTTCTATTGACAGTGTCAAATGCAGCCCTAAAATCAACAAAAAAAGCGTAGATCTTTTTTTTTTTGTTATAAATTTTCTAACTATTGTTTCCAGCGCAAAAATTTGGTCGACAGTTGACAGTCCAACACGAAAACCACCTTGAAAGATACTAAGTCGATTATTATGTTCTACCCAGTTCGATAAGCGGTTGTATAATATTTGAGCAAAGATTTTTCTTAGGCTGCAGAGAATTGATATACCTCTATAGTTTTCAACCAAAGATATATCTCCTTTTTTAAAAATCGGAAAAATGACGGATTTTAAGAATAAACTTGGAACATCCTCGCTTCGAAGCACATGATTGAAAAAAAATAAAAGAAACTCGTGAAAGTTAGCAGTGCTATTTTTAAAAAACTCAACTGGAATCCCATAAAGTCCACACGCCTTGTTGTTTTTCATATTTCTTAGGGCATTAACCAACTCATTTAAACCAATAGGTGCATCAAATTCGTCATCTACAACATTCGGGAGTGCGTATTGAAAGAGAAGTGGAGATGTTCCTCTGGTTAAAAGTCCGCCGAAATAAGAAGCAAACGATTCTACTTCAACTGCTAAAGCTGTTGTCGATTTGCAATGGCCTAGCCTACGAACTCTCTGCCAGAAAATTTTCGAATCTTTGCAGTTAAATAACTCTGTAGCTATTCTTTGGTAATATTGGTTTCTCTTATTCTCACAAATGGTTTTATAATCTTTATTACTTGAGATGTAAAGCTTCCTAAAAAAAGTACTATTTGTTTTGCGGAAAAGATTCAGTAGAGACAAGGATTTTTGTCTATATCTAACGCATTGCCAGTCGTACCATTCTTCTTTAAACTCCTTAGTAATGCCTTTGTTCTTTGGAGAGGATTTTTTGATTATATCATGCAAATTATTCATTATTTGTTCGCTTGAAAGATTTTGAAGAGCGGGACAGAGATTGGTTTCATCGAAAAGCTTACGTTTATATACATCAAGATAGTTATCATTCCATTTAAGTTTTTGAATTTTTAAACCTGTAGATTGCGGAGCTAACTGAGAAAACTGTAAAACAGTTTTAAGAGGCATATGAGAAGAGAATGTCTCTGTAAGCACCTGAAAGTCCGCAAGAACGTCAAACCAAGAACCTTTTAGCACGCAATAATCAATGACAGAACAACCGCGTTCTGTAACGAAGGTAAATTCACCGTTAATGTCCCCTTTACTTACACCATTCATAACAACAAATCCGTAATCTTCAAATATATCTAAAAGACGCCTTCCACAACTATTTACGGTTTTATCAAGAGACCCTCTCACCGTTCGAAAAACTTCAGGATGACTTGCAACTAAATCGTTTGGATTTTGGTATATTCCTATTCTTGCATTAAGGTCACCAAGTAGCATTATATTAGATGAGTTAATTAGATTTAAGAAATTTTGCAGTTCTGAGATATCGTGATTCCAGTTATTACAATTTAAATATAAAGGTATTATATAGTAGTGATCATGCCTGTTAAGTATATCAATGACTAATTTTCCACTCAAAGTTTTAAAATTGACAACATTTTTAAGATTACATTTTACTGCACACAATATTCCTCCACTCGCTCTACCAAAAGTACTATTTCTGACTGCAGGAATACATTTAATGAAATAATTTTTAAAATAGTTTAACAACTGGGATTCTTGATCCTCTTCTACAAAAGTTTCTATTAAAATAATAATATCATAATTGAGAATAAATTTAAAAAAATCTGGAACAACCATTTTGTTTTTCAGACCAGAACAATTATAAGACAAAACATTTATATTTAATAGATTAGTTTGACAGACGGCAACACTTCCCTACATCTGATGACTTCTACTTCGTTGACTACCACTCGGTTGTTGACGTTGAGATAGCGTTGCTATCGGATGAGAGTTGTCAAAGTATTGTAAGCCATCATCTCCAAACACATTTTTGATAAGTGACAATTGTTCGTTTGTTTTGATTAGCAAGCCTTTTATAAAATTAAAATCAAACATTTTTCCATTTATTTCGAGTTTTACGCCTTTGATTGCAATTTTTGCGGTTGGTGAGAGTTGAAGAAATTTCATTTTGATTTCGTAGAGAGTTTTTCTTTTTTGGCGGTTTACGAGTGACTGTTCACGATGAACTACGATTCCAGAGCTTTAAGTTGTGCAGTGGCGTCAAGTATTTTGCTCGCAGTGTCACCGGGATGAAAATTTAGAACAACAGTCGACTTGTTTGTGTGGTGGTTTGTGTATTCTTGTGCAGTCTTAATTGGCAAAACTGCGTCTTCTTGTAGCTGGATAAGACCCATGCATGTTTGTTTGGCAAATTCAACATTATTGGTTTTACCAGCAGCCGGAAAACGCACAACAACAATGTTTTCATTTGAATTCCGTACGAGTATGTCGAGTTGCCGTTCAAGAACCAGGCAATAGTTTTCCATTTCAGACAAACGGTTAACGAGATGAGAATTTTGAGAGCGAAGAAGTTGAATTTCAGTTGAGACAGTTAGGACATCTTGTTTCGTAGCAATGTCTTTTAGTTTTGATGAAATGCAATTATCTAAAAGCAATTTCAACTCCTCAATATTCATATTTCCAACTGCAATATTAAAAGATGTTTCAGTGGTTGTGTAACGTTTATTAAGTTTAACAGTCTCCGGTGAGGTTTCTGATATTTTGCGCTTAGAGCTCATAAAAAGCGGTTTCTCTTTTGCAAGGGGTGGTTGATCGTTTTAATAAATATAAACCATACCTCTTTCCAAAAAGCAAGCAAATTTTATTTTGCAGAGTTGAATAGATGTAAGCGATTAAAATGACCGCACTTTAATTTATTTTTTAATAATTATATATCAAAAAAATCAATTTTAAGAGGAGCAACACAGAGACACAACTTAACTTTTTTGACAGCTGTCAATCAATGTCCGTAACTGACAGTGTCGATAGGAAAGTTCGTAAATGATAAGGTAATTTTAGGAATCGACAATGTACTTCATCCGCGAATTTCATAATTAAGTTTTACAGCGGATGCGAAAGGTCAATAGATTGAGTCGACTCACCGGGAGTAAAATTCTTCGAATTCTGTAATCGATGTGATTATTCAACTGATTTTGTGCATAAGCTTATTACAACTTGACGTGCTGGAGAAATTATCTAGTAGTTAGGAATAAAAATATGTATGTATGTAAATAGGTAGAAAACTCATTTCTAATTTCCTTATGTTGGAATTTGGTCTTCACATTATATGTATGTACATATATTATCTTTTTTTCCTTCTTACAAACTTTTACCTTAGAAATCAAATGTTAAAAATAAATTGACGCACTTCAGCGAAGTTGCTGTATATGTGTACTTTATACTTATACTCCCTGAACTTTATCATTTATTCCTCTCAACGCAAAAGTTTATAGCAGCAAATTGATATTAGGCAGAATATTATCAAAATAACTTTTGTGCCGGGGGTTTTAGGTTTATTTTTCTCATAAGAAGTAAGCACCACGCAAAGCCTACCAAGAATTGAAGTGACATCTAAGCTGCTGATACTAGTACATGCGAGTAGAGGTAAGTCCATGCGGGTAGCTCATTTGAATTCAAGTGGCATATCAGTTCTTTGATGGTGGAGTATACTTACATATGCCATAGAATTCTACTGAAAATTCATACTCGTATTGCACTCATTCCTATTTAAAAATGTCCTTGCATAAAAGATGGAATATATGATTTTTACTGTGTGGGTGACATAAGTACCGACTTCTCCAGCACCGAAAAATTTCAAATTCTGTTAAAAGTGGCGATAACACAAAGTATAGGGGTGCGTTACAAATCCGTTGGAATTGGGCAACGTGCATTGAATGCGGCTTAAAAATGTGCGTCAAACACTGCATACAAACCAAATCGTTGATTATATGGACCATTCTTAAGATAAAGCTATGAAAAGGGATTTCTAATTTGGAATTGAAAACTTTGAAATTTCACTGTGAAAACATTTAGAAAACAACAATTTCATCATGGTAAAGTGCATGAACGAAGAACGTTCAAAAATAATAATTAAAACTTTATTCAAAATTCCGAGTGGAGAACGGCAACTTTAAGAACGTTAATTCGTAAGAGTCGTAATTCTTATTTCACTAGTCAACTAATTCATGGTCTTGTGAACAAGTCTAAGTCTATGTCTGCTGGGTTTTCCTGTTCCAGTAAGACAATGGGTTTGCCATTCAAGCATCCGTCACGTACGATCCAATACAGTCGAATCCACGGAGGTTTCATGTGCATCGCTAAGACCACATACTGTGGCCAGTTTTTTTTAAAAAGATCCTAGCCCTCACCCTTATAAGATTAAGTTAACTCAGGCACTAAAACCACTCGATCATTTGAAATCACTTACGTTGTCGGAATGGGCTCTAGAAATGTTGGAGGAAGATTACCAACTTTATCGTGATGAAGCGCTTTTTTTGTCAACAAAGAAAAATGCGTGATTGGTCAAGTGAAAACCCTCAAGTGCCTTAAAAAACACCAATTCATCCACATGATATAATTTTATGGTTTGGTTTTTATGCTGGTCTGGTGATGTAGCAGTGATTGGGCCGTTTTTTTTTGTTTCGTTGATAAAAATGACTATCACAAAACAGTCAATGGATATTTTTACAGACATTTTGTATCGACATTTCTTTGTGGAATTTGCATAGACTAAATATTAATAATATGCGACTTCAACAAGAAGGTGCCACAAGCCACACTCCAGCGATTGTAGCAATCGACTTATTGAAAACTCAGTTCGATTAACGTGTTATATCGAGAAATGGTTCTTTTGATTGGCCGCCTAGACCGTGTGATTTAACACCTCCAGACTTGTTTCAAGAGGCTACGTTGAATCATTGGTCTACGTCAACAAATCCGCGTCGTCAGAAAAGCTCTCAGAGCATGTGTTGAACGAGATATAGCTGTGGTTTCCGAAGAAATATATCGCCCAGTTATTCAAAATTGGGTTTAACGAATCGACAGCTCCAAGCATGCCCGTGGTGGACATATTAACAACGTCGAATTCTAAAGATACATAAATGTTTTGCTTGAACTTCAAACAGACATATCTCAAGGGGTTTGCGCTTTATTAAAAGTTGTAACGTTCTTATTGGAAAATCCTATATACTCGCACATATGCTTATGTAGATGGTGGGCCAAATACAAGTCTCATTTTCGAAAAAAATATGGTCCAATTAGAGTGGTGGCTACAATCCGCACCAAACTGTCACTCTCTGTGGATGCATTGGCATCTGGACAGTAACGTGCAGGTTTTTCCGAGCCCCGGATACGTGGAAATTTTGTTTATCAACGTATTAGCCGAGATTAAAATGCGCCTCGTCAGAAAAGATAATCTTTCGCCCACAATCGTTGTCCAATTCAAGCTGCTCTCAGGCCCAAACTACGAAGCGATAACGAAGCGGATAGTCGTACGCCTGCAATTGCTGAGTCAATTATACCTTGTAAGCAAATAATCTGAGATCTTTGTGCAGAATTCTCCTCAGGCTAATGCGTAAGATCTTGAGCTGTTAAGATAGATGGCGACTCTTACAGCAGTGACATTTTGGTCTGTCGCACCGTACGACGACGGGGACCATGAATGTTGTCCACTAGCATACCACTCTCATGAACTTTTTGCACAAACTTTCGAACAGAAGGGATGATGTATGCTTCCTTAACTTCTTTTCAAAAATCGCAGTGCTTAGGCTACACAGGACTCCCTTTCGAAATAAGTTTTCAATATTTCCCAACGTTGTTCAAGCGTAAGGCGCCTCATTTCGTTCTGCGGAAGTGTGATACTGAAATTCTGTCAAGATTTCGAGCCGGCAGCCGGAAACAGCCACCAGTGTCAAAATAACTTAATATGATTCAAAAAGAAGCCATTGGATAGGCCACCCGTTATAAGAATAAAAAGGTCACGAAACAAGGAAACACTTTTTCTTAAAGGCTTTTAAGATTAGATATCTCGAAGTAGTTCGGTTCTAAAGGTTTGCTGAAATTATATTTCAAATACGAGTGAGTTGAGTACATAAATATGCGTATATAGTATGTATATGCCTATAAGGACTTTAAAATAAATCCTTAGTATGAAGGTTCGGATAGGCATATACACACTTAACTTGTGCATTGGGTTGAAATGAAATCGGTTCAAATCTCTGAAGATCTTTGAGGGTGCTTAAAAAATTCTGTTTTTCGTGTTATCTATCATCAAATTTATTACGAATTCAAAACTTGTCATATGCATAGAAACAGCCTCTAATTTTCCAAGCTAAATAACAACATTTCCTAAAGTAAGTAACCTACTGAAGAAGTTCAAATAAATGTCGTTCGTGCCTCGTTAGAGGCACAGTCAAGTCATAGGCACAAAAATCTAGGCCACATTCAAATAAGCATAAATTTAACATTCTTGTTGTGTTGCGAATTGTTCTGGTTCATAATAGACATTCCTTTCCCCAAAGGAAAAAAATATCCTTCTGTGTACTCCTTGAAAGGAAATTCTCATTCAGATAAACCAAATGATGACGTTACAGCTCAGAAATCAGTTATTTTACAAATATACTTTTACCCTTTTGCATCACGAAACACAAAGGAGCAGGCTGGTGCTTTCATACTCGTACTTTGTTATTCCCCCTGCCCCCCACAGAACATCCATCTTTAGAGCCCCCAATAGTAATATTAAAATACGTATAGAAAAAAAATATGAAGCGTATTCCAGGCTTGACGGGATGTCATGTCAATGGTATAGTGCTGGAGTAAGAGTATTCTCTGCGAGTGCAAAACATATGCCTGCCTTTATTAAAGTATGGTACTACATTTATAACCCAACCAAGCCACCAAAAGAGGGCCAAAAAATAGTTCACAACAATGTAAAAGAGCTCCAGAAAATATAAGGATTCAGGAGTTATTATAGATATGAGCATCAGCATCAGCATCAGCTCACAACCCTCGCTGAATACCCATTTTTATCCTTTGTTATATTCATTGTTAGAAAACCCGGGATTTTTGCATTCTTCCGGAATGCATTGTTGTCTACTGGGTGGAAGGGGTGCACCTATTTGCCAGCAGTCATTAGGAATGCAAACAACTCCGCACATATGATGGATTACACTCTTTTGGTGCACATACATGTACGGCTGCTTTCAGGACGATTCGGTACTGTTGGTTATGCAGAACAAATTATTTTTCAAATATTAGCACGGAAAAGCTCTATATTATATGGTTTTCAGCATTGGCTGCGGGAGGAGGCAGCGTATAGAGTGCGGCAATTCACAGGACTAAGCGATACAACATTTGGTAGAGAATTTAAATTTTATTTTGTGTGTGTTGTAGGGCCATGATCTGCATGCTGGTTTTGCGAACAGAGTATTCTGGGTGGCTTGGGAAATTGCAAATTGGCCCCAAAACATGTTAACTTGTTCCTGTAGGTATAGCACGCCAACTAGTGGCGGCTGCTGATGCAGCATAGCAGAGCTTAGGAAGTAGATGGGCGGCTTGGTTTGCTGCTCGGTTGATTCGGAAACGTTTGGCATACAATTCGCCTGGGTGGGACCTGCTCAACCACACGAAACACCACATCAAATGAATAAAACAGCTAGAAAATCTGCTTTTGGTGATGCAGCCGTGTTGTGATGTTATGCATGTAAACAAAAGCGTCCGACTTGACTGCTAGAGTTTTTCTTTTTGGACACTGGATATTTTTTTGTTTCTTAAATTTGTCTTTTTTTAGCAAATGCAAGACTTTTTATGACCTCAAGCGAGCACCAGCCCTCGGAAATCGAGTGTCAAGTTATGAAGATTATTCTGCGTTAAGCAAAAGAAAAGTTTTTTTTTTCAAGGGTAGAATTTCTTATCAGCACCCATCTATTGACATGCACTTAACTTTGATGAAACATTTTTTTTTTACTTTTGAAAGCAAAGGTAGGCATCTTCTGCAATATATGTATACCCAAGTTAAAAACTAAATACTTCAGATTCATCACTTTAGACATTAACAAATTCTTAAGGATCTTTAAAATTCCTTAGATTTCTACAACCCAGCCTAGATATTTAACTTTTTAAACACACTGATAAATGGTGGAAGTTCGATAAGAATGATTTTAAATCAACCCATTTAGCGAATGCATTCCATTTTAAGCAAACCTTTTATAATTCAACGTAGATACAGGTCGTGAATAGGGTTGAAACGTAGTCCAATTCTCTTAGTTTGATTGATTTCTTATTTTATAATTTGTACTTATTCATTGTCAAACTATCTATGTTAATGTATTATGCACTTTTGTGGGACAAAAGCTTTCCAATGATATAGCGTCACTGTTGTTCTAATATCTCGAATATTCATAATTTAGAACTGATAATTTTTCAGGAGAAACGAAAACATACGACTATTTAGGAAACAGGTATTATTGTCCAGATTATAATTGAAGCTCCGTTAATTGAGGTTTCTTAATATCTCGTAACTAAATGTTGAAAATAATATATAGTACAATTTGAAAGAAATGTCCCTTTTTTATTCGTATATCACAGGTAAGTGATATGTTTTATCTGTATTTTCTTGACATGATTAACAAGATTACGAGATATTTCGTTTAACCTTGTATATACGAGTAGTATTACGAAGTATTTTCAAGGCATACATTACAATGTATGGGAGCTCAGGGCCTAGGGTAACGAGTTATTTCAGTAAAAAAAATCGTCTTGAGATATGAGATCTGACGCTGTAGCAATACAAATATCTTAACGAATCTTACGAAACTTTGAACCTTTTAATCCGGCACAGTTTTAAATATAATAGTGCATCAAAAACAAGTATTTGCCGTTTTTCTGGGTTACGAGACATGTTTATGGAAATTGGTGAAAAGGATCGTTGAAAGAACAAAGATATTGTTAAATTCAAACATTTATCCAAAAATGGTTCTGACTATAAAGCTATACGAATTCAATTATTTCACTTTGTAGCATAAATTAATTTATTTATTTAATATTATCTCCTTCGGTCCGGTTCTCGCCTGTTTTATGAAGTCTTTCCACCTACCCCAATATGGAGCTTATTTTATTGTGTTACATCCAAAGAAAAGGATCCGGGGGTCCCAATCTTAATCTTCACCAATTTTTCAGCACAATCAACAAGTTCTGCCAATATCATGCATTGAGTGAGTTTTTTTTAATGACCGCTCGGCTCCTCACAGTGATCGGCAGATTTGAGGAGTAGAACAAATTCCCCTCGCACCGCAGAAAAAAAGAGTCAAAGTGTCAGTGAAAGTGCTGCAAACAAGAAACAAAAACTGAAAACGTCCTTGTTTCTTATTCCCCCATCAACCACAGTTGTTTTGGTTTTGTCGTCGCATGCATTTGAGTCATGAACCAAAGGAATATCAGTTACATGCTGTTGTCTCTTTTGGGAATCTAGCAGCGGATCAATACATTTACATTTACTATTAAGGCATAACACTAATAGAAAACTGTATTTTAAAGTAATTTTTGTTTTTATGCTTGGTTCTTGTAATGGTAAATGTATTTAAAGCCAATTGAAGCAACAGCCCATACTACGAAAAAGAGGCAATCAGTTTTGGCACTTAGCGAAACACAGTTGGGTGAAAATTCTGATCACACGGAATTCAGCCTGCCTGGCTATGGATTAGTGCCTCTATTCTTCCCTCACCATGGCCTCGCCATATATGCGGCTGATTCTAACGAGTGATTTTTTAAGATCTATCAGAAATTAGAAAAAAAAAACACATAAAATTCAGAAAAATTCATGAAATCTTTATTTGAATCGATAGTACGGCCGATATAATTGAATGTTTGAAGATTATTTCATGCAAATGCTGGCCGCGGCTGCGCCTCAAATGGTCCATCCGCTTAGTCCAATTTTGGCATACTCTTTATAACATTTCGGCCGGTATCTCACGAATAAATGCTTCAATGTTGGCCTCCAGTGAGTCAATCGAAGCGGGCTTGCCGCTTTAGACATCAGACCTAACATAGTCCCACAGAAAATAGTCTAGAGGCGTTAAATCGCACGATCTAGGCGGCCAATTGACCGGCCCCAAACGTGAAATAAACTGTTCACAGAACTCGCCTCTCAATTTGTCGATTGTTACGCGTGCTGGGTAGCATGTGACAGCGTCTTGTTAAAACCACATGTCATGCAAGTCAAGCTCTTCTATTTTGCGCTAAAAAAGTTTCTTATCATCGCACGGTAGCGCTCACCAATCACAGTAACGTTGCGATTCGCATCATCTTTGAAGAAATACGGCCCAATTATTCCGCCAACCCCTAATCCGCACCAAACAGTAACTTTTTCTCAATGTATTCGTAGCTCTTAAATGCTTCTGGTTGCTCTTCAAACCAAATACGCTTGTTCACGTATCCATTCCACCAGAAATGAGCTTCGTCGCTGAACACAATTTTTCGATAAAAAAGTGGATCTTCGGCCATCTTTTCAAGAGCCCAGCTGCGATATTTTCCCCAGTTCGCACTCTACGTGAGCGTGTTGGTGGTTTAATGTCCAACAATGTAAATTTGGTGCGAAATTTAATCACAACATCCCAAATAACAGCCTTAGTAGGTCGATTAAACAGACCATAAAATGGAAGAAGTGCGCGATGAACTTTCAATAGAGCACGCATTTTGATAATAAAATTCAATAATTTGCAAGCGTTGTTTGTATGTAAGACGATTGATTCATGTTTAAATTATAGACCAAATTGAAGATGTTTGACAGTGACACAAAACACGAAACGTGCGTGAGCTGTCAAAACCAGTGATGCCAAAAACAAAATAGCAACAAAATTACCCATTACCAGGGGCGAACGCAGATAGGGGTTTTGGGGGTTCAAACCCCCTCCGAAACATGTGGACAAAAAATAAGGATTCATTTTCTTAAAAAAAAAACAAAGCGTTTATTTTCGTGCCATAAATTCTTCTATATCTTTTCATAAAAAGGTTCCATAGTTCAAATATCATTAACGAATTAACGTACGGCCCAAGAATAGGAGTTCCTAGAAATAAAAATTGAAGCAATTTTCTTTGAAATTCGCAAAAATTTAAAGTTTTGGTCAATGCTTGTACTTCCTTAAACAGGGATATTAAATAAATTATAAAGTAGGAACAAAAGTAGACAAATTCATTTATACTGTATTCATACCACAAGTAATAAAATAAAAAACAGCCATATTGAATGTTTTTATGCCCCCGTGTCACAAGGAAATCGTTTTGAATTTTTCCCCCACAGGTTTTTTTCTTTTTTCTTTTAAGCCAAAAATAACACTACCTACCCGTACGATTTTTTTTCGAAATTTTATGAATATTTTTTATAAAGGTACCCACCACACAAATGTAAAACATTGTTTTCGAAAATCGTATTTTTTCAAAAATAGCTCCGAAAATTTTGATAAAGTTTTTTTTATTTCGATTAATTTTTACGATCTATAATTTAATAAAAAAATATTAAAATTAAGATATAACTGAATGTACCTACCATGAATCATTTTTTACGAATTTTGAATTTCGCATTATAGGCAGAACGGATTTGAATGAAATTTTTCATGGAAAAGCTTCTATAAAGTTTAAAAAACATTGCATTTTAAAATTCGTTATCTGAAAAACGGCTCAATATTTTTGTTTGGAAATTTATTTTTTATTCGTACAATAATGAATACTACAAGTTGAGGTAGCAAAATTTTTTCTTAAAAATGTTTTAAGAATTTTGTAGATATTTTTTTTAAAAAGCACTACGACTTATAATTTTTGTTCTTGCATAAATTAATATTTGCTTGAATCACATGGCATCCTGTTTGTAGCTCCAACTACTAAAGGAGTTGTTTTATTCATGAAAAAAAGAATTTGAATGCTTATGAACAGTTTTTCTGTAATAACATTAAATTTTGAAATTCTTAGTCTTTTAAATAAAAGCAAATTTCGTGCGACCCGGTTACTCATTTTGTTTTTGTGAAAGTTACAGTTACAAATGAGTAGCACATGGATAATTATGTACAGCCATATTTATAAACTCATTTTAGTGAGTACATAAGGCTATGCAACCCTTATAATGCCTCTAAACGCAAAATCGTTATTTATAAAACTTATGTGACGTTGAATAGAGGCATTATAAGCTAAACGCGTTTGGAGGTTGAATAGTGCCTACATAAGGACATTTTAGTATTGAACTGTCACATTTACTTTGACATCACATTGAATTATAAAGATTATCAACAAAATAAAATGCCTTTGACTTGATATTGAAACCAAAACTTTGTGTTATTTTTATTTATTGAAACAAATGTGTTATACTAATATATTAAAAAAAATTGAATTGAAAATTGTTTAGAATTAAATAGATAAATAAACTTGTTGGTGATCTCTCTCCACGCATCCTTCTTCATCCGGTGTGTTAGTGTTGTAATTTTTATTTTGCATTGTTGAATTTTATCCTCAAGAACTTGTCTGAGGAGTATTCCAGCTAGGATGAAACGAATAACAATTTGATTTCCAGTATTGTGCTAGTGCTAGAGATAATAACATACTTTATCTGATGAATCAAAGTTAATTGTTCGAATTCTTTTAGCTTTTGGTAGTTTCGTTTTTGTTTATTAAATTCGATAGACAAACAAAATGTTTTTTTTTTTTGTTTTTTTTTTGACAAACAGCTGAGTGTTATGAAGGCTAAATGTAATAGATTCTTACTTTTTGGTACTTTATTTGACACAAGCTCATTATAACTATGCAGGGTAGGCAAATGTTTTATAAATATGAATTTGCATAGTGGATGAATAAGTCCTTATGCATTGCATAACTATTCAAGCGTTTAGCGAATTCTAATAAATACGGCTGGTAGTATATAGTTAATGTAGGTACCAGTTGAGTGTTGCTGTGTCCTTATATGTTCGTAAAACTCTTTTTCGTATGATTGCAAAAGTACAACAAGTTATGACTTCACGTATCAATATATTCCGGATTTAGTTTTGTGAAACTTATTATAATTCTATTTTTAGGTATGGTACCTATACACTTATGGAATCACTTTCTTCTTATTGCATTAATGATCACAGGGCCCGTAGTAAAAGTCTATGTCTAAAAAGTAATTCCGCAATAAAAATGCACAAAAAGGAAGTACCAAACACGCCCTCGTAGAGAACATTTTCCAACTTTTGGTAACATTATTCAAATTTGCCAAATCGGTATCCCTTGCAACATCCTTATAATGTTTTGGTTTTGCGATTAGCTGTATGAAATTGTTCCAAAAATCCCTATCCCTAAGAGACAATATTGTTTAGTTATAACATATTTATGTTAATATCAATAAACTCGCCAATTTTTGTGGACTAAAGGCCAAAAAAGCTAATTTGAATCAATAATTCAACAAGTCCAATAACAGTGCTAAGTCTTCTACTTGGCTGATTTTTTCAGTAGTATATAGAGTTTGTATTATAAAAAACCTTCATATAAATATTCAATGCCAGGCCACGGGCATAAAAAAATTTCAACATTAATGATTACAATTCTAATCTTTGTTGGATATAGTTCACATTGGATTTTTGTCAAAAAATTCATGTAAGATGAACTGAACTTAACAAAAATTGCGTATTGACAAGGTCCTCACAAGTCAACTGATGAGTCCATGTGAGATAACCCGGACGAAACGCCAATTTTTGTGGACCAAAGGCCAAAAAAGCTAATTTGAATCAATAATTCAACAAGTCCAATAATAGTGCTAAGTCTTCTACTTGGCTGATTTATTTCAGTAGTATATAGAGTTTGTATTATAAAAAACCTTCATATAAATATCAATAAATATTATGTAATTAACAAGTACCTACAACAATATAGTAATAAAATAATATATCTATTATTATAAAAATCTCATACTTTTTTCTAAAACCCCCTCCGAAATTATTTTCTGCGTCCGCCCCTGCCCATTACAAACGAAGAAATATTTTAAAATCCGTTTTTAATCTGAATTTTTTTTTATAAATCGATTGATATCTGCATG
Source organism: Chrysotoxum bicinctum (assembly GCA_911387755.1). NCBI lineage: Eukaryota > Metazoa > Arthropoda > Insecta > Diptera > Syrphidae > Chrysotoxum > Chrysotoxum bicinctum. The sequence goes on from OU426987.1 coordinate 2,487,283, forward strand.
TAAAACTACATCGTTAGGGTGACCTTATTTTATTTTGATGAAAAAAATCTTCAAAGTATCTGATTCTCAGTCGCCTTCAGGATTTCTTCAGGAACGTTAACTGGTCACTATGCTTTTTCGATAGCAGGTTTGCAAAAACTTAAGTCACTTTTTAGCTTAAGCTTGGGCTTTAATTCACAAGCTAGTGGGTGACTTATAATGTAATTCAGCAGCTAGTTACTGACTTATGAATTGAAAAAATTTAATTCAAAAGTTGCCTAGTGACTTGTGAATTAAGAAAAATTGAATTCATAAGCTAATAGATGAAACCTGATTAAAAAATTATTAATTGTACAATTTATAAGCTAGCATGATAATTTTATGACACACAAAAGCTTGAAATCTACTTTCGTTAATAATTAAATAATTATGAAGCCAAAATAAGCTTAAACATTTCCAATCTACCAACTATCTTATGAATTAATTTTTTTTTAATTCATAAGTCACTTAGTAGATCGTTAATTATTTTTTTCTTAAATCATAAGTCACTAACTAACTTATGAATTAAATTTTTTAATTCACAAATCATCTACAGACTTATGACTTATGGTCTTTTCATTTCAAAAATTCGCAACCCTGCTCGATAGTGACCTGTAGTGACCAGTGCAGATATGGTCACAAATTTTATTCTTATCGGAATAAGAAATTTTATACCGAATAGGGAAAAAGCTCTCAAATCAAAAGATAATTCAGGGTTTGATTCAAGATTATCATATTATCCAATGTTATAAGGCCGCGATGAGGAAAACCGGTATGTATACGTTCAAACAAGCTAGAAAGACCTGTAGTGATCATATTCGACAGACTAAATTTTTGCATGACCAAAAATTCCGGCAAAAAATATTGTAATGTCCCAAAGGTTTTTGTTTTTTTTTTTATAATCTACACGCGCTCAAGGGATTATGATTACCCTTTAAATGTTTGAACACAGCGCGGGCGTGAAGTTAAGGAAGAGAAAGAAGGATAGGAGAGAAATACTACTTTGTCTTCGATTCCTACGCTCGTTTTCAATGACACTTCTTATGTCAGCTCACAAAAAGAATTTGCTTGCAGCACATTTTGCTGCCATAATTCCTTGTGTAATTAATTGATAACGTTAATGATTTTATGGGATAAATCTTCTTTCATACTTGTACAGTTGCAAGAGTACAGAAATATCTCGAAATACACAAATGCGCTGACCCGGATGGTATCCCCCCAATTGTTCTAAAAAGGTGTACTTTTACGCTGGCAAAACCATTGCGTAAGCTTTTTCATCTTTCCTATTCTACTGGTCTCTTTTTGAGGAGATGGAAAACAGTATTTTTACAGCATCTAACCATGGTCCAATATCACAAACATCCCTTCTTTCTAAGGTAATAAAAACGCTGAGAAATTATCAGCTCAAGAAATATCTTGAAAGCTTCTTAATGACCGGCAGTATGGCGTTTGTAGCAATAAGTGCACTTTTGGTCTTTTGGAGAAAGCATATTCGAAAACAGACACGATATGAAAATTCTCCAGATTGTAAGCTTAGAAGATCAAAAAAGAAGATACAAATAGCTTAGGGCTTAGCCTGGATCCACTTTTATTTCGTGAATATCTTTCTAACTTTCTCAAATTTATTGATGTTCTTGTCCAAATGGTGTAAGAGCAAAAACCAAATAATTAAAACATGAAAAGTGTCAGAATCAATAATGACACATTATATACAAAACTTTTTCTAGCGTTCAGCAGAAATGTTTAATAGAACATACATTTTTCTTATTTTCCGCAGTTCTCAAATTCCTTATTTCCGCTGTAAATTAATACCTGTGGCTGGTGCGTTTGCCCCATAATTCACCGTATAGAAACAATTTATTCCTCTAATTTATATTTTTTATGTACAATTTCCTATTTAGCTGTAACCATGTTATTGGAATTTAAATTTATTTCTTCTTGGATTTTCTGTTTCTTGTCCGAAACTTTAACTGTCAAAACATTTATCTTGAGGTTTTAACTTCGTTCCTACTTTTTGATTTTAATTAAATTCATGTCAAGAAATAAATTTGCAACTGATGGCTGTAAAAGCCTTCAGATTCAAAGTACCTATCATTACAAGAATACCAAGGTGTGGGTGCGAGTTTTAAAATTAAAATCTAACTTTTCGTTGTTTTTAAAACTTTTAAGCCATACTTTAAATGAATATTCAAAACCACTTTTTATAAACAAAGTTTACCCCAGTTGAGTTTGGGTGATTTCTATTAAAATTATGTGTAAAAATACAAATTTCCATTCTTTATAAGTTTTTTTTCCAAATTTTGAATAATGACGATTTGATTCGTTGAGTTCGCAAATGTACTAGTGATGGGTAGGACACGAATTTGAAATGAGTTTGTATGAGGTACTCATTTTTTGAAATGAGGTGGTACTTTGTCCCACCTCAAATGTCCCATGGTACATACCTATTTAAATGGATATGTTGAAATTCGAAATTAAACAATGCGTTTTTTTTTAATAGTAGATGTATATTTTTTCCAAAAACAGTTTTTAAAATTGCATTAAATAAAAAGGTTACAAAAATTAAATATCAATAAATATAATATATTGAATTGAACATCCTTGATACAAAACACTTTATTTTAAAATAAAACATTTAAAAACAAAATTAAAAAAGTTTTAGTTTTTAACAAAAATAAAGTTTAAAATAAGTAAATATAAAAAGATATAATAAAAAAAATAATCTAAAAAAGAGTTTAAAAGAAAAAGTGGTGTTTTTAAATTTTATTTAAGTTATTAAAAGAAAACAAAAGCATTTAATAAAAAGAAGAACACAAAAAGATATTTTTTAACAAAAAAACAAATATTTTATCACATTCAAAATAAATTGAATCTAATAAGTTTAAAAAAATACATCATTACATTTTTGCATTTAAAAAAAATATTTCGTCGCTTTTCCGGCAGAGTGGCATAAGTCGAAATTTGCAAATTTTCAGGAGAGCCTTTTAAAGTTTTTTTTCATACTGAAAAAAAAAATTCGTTGTTCATAAAAAACAAAACTCGAATGTTGAATACGTGAAAAAACTGCATTTTTTGTTTGTTAAGTTTTATAAAAAACGAAATATTAAAAAAAAAAAAAAAAATGATTTATGCCGTATTTATACGTAGAAAATGACAGGGATGTTTTTGAAAGTTGAGAGCGGCGCTTCTTCATAACTCGGAAACTAGAAGAAGTAGGTTAACGCCGATTACACAGAAAAATTGTGTTTGTTTTTCAGCTCAGTTCTGTGTTCAAAACTAAAAAACGACAAATTTCGACTTATGCCACTCTGCCGGAAAAGCGACGATTTGTCCTACTTTCTTCCCACTCAACATGTTTCTTCTGTTAAGACCTGTTCTGATCACTTTTTTTACAAACAAATTTGATTACAGGACACTGGACTAAATACAACACTAATGACTCTTCACGTACGCAAACTCAGCACAATTGATTGATTGATTTTTTTTTCAATTCTCATATTTGATCTTGCTCTCTAAACCCTAGTCTCTTTTTTCTAACACTAAAAACAAAACAAATATACAAATAAAAGGAATGCACTTGCATTTGCATATCAAAAACGAAAATTCCTACTCCTTCAAAAATTAACAAAACCTCCTACTCCAAACTGTAAAAAAACCTCCTTCCTTTTTAACCCTTTGATTGTATAATTTTCGATAACGCTTCATACCTATCTTCATTGTTTGTTACATTGTAGTCAGTGCAACATTCACTCATTCATAAGTCCCACTCATTATCTCTTCTCATTTTGTCTCCTCAAACAGATGCAAAAGAACCTCAATCCTTAAATGACAAATGTCCCAGTCTGGTACAAAGTCAAAGCCTGGTACAAAGTCCCAGCCTGGTACAAAGTCCCATCCTGGTACAAAGTTCCAGTCTGATACAAAAACCCAGCCTGCGACAATGTCATGAATTTTGTTTGAATGGGACTTTTGAGTAAAAAGTACTCCAACAACTCAACTCACAACACATTCATTCATTTCATTTCAAATCCTCATCTTACACAAACCTCATTCTATTTCCATTGGTTTGATCTTTGGTGGGTAGAGAGTTTGAGGCCTCTTTCTTCCTTTCATACAATTAACTACAATACAACTTCATTCTGCATCAGCCTCAGCCTCAGTCTTAGTATCAGGCCGATGAGTGAGATGCTCGATACGAATAGTGTTTTTTTTTCCATGAAAGAGTAAAGAGAAATATTTTTCGTTGCTTTTGTGGTGAGGTGTGAGGTAATACATTTTTTCGTTTTGAGGTGATGGGACATTTCAGATTGGTGTATGGGACATTTTGTATTGCCTCATGTATGAGGTACACATCACTAAAATGTACTTCCTTGTTGAAACAATATTGATATTTCTTGGGTTTTGTTAAATTGACTTACGTATAAAATAATAACTCCAAGTGGCATACTGAATCCATTACTGTGCAACCGCCGCATAGTGTGGCAGAATAACTTTTCAGCCTTTAGAGCTAGGGACCTGAAATTTTGCCAGTATGCTTCTGAGATTATTACTAGGTCATATCAAAAGCTATAATTGCCCCGCTCACCTAAACGTCTACTTTAACGCCTCTTATTTGAGAATTAATATGAACACTTTAATGTATTGCAAATTAAAAGTACATTATAAGGATTATATCCTTGCTCTGTAATACAAACTAAAATCAAAATTATGAGTTAAAGTTTATTCATCACTATCATCTTCACTATTGAAACCTCCAAAACTCAGGGACGCTAGGAATTTTCAATAGGAGAAGTGCTTCTGTGGGATAAGACTGCAAAGTTTTTTTTGTATTGCTTTTGTTTGGTGGAAATTAAAGCATCAGAGCTAAGTCAAAATAATTGAAGATATCCTCATTTGTTTCTTGTGACTTTATTTTCTTGAAAAATGTTTAAAAAATCTTGAATACACGTCTTTAGCACTTCCTCAAAAAGCTGCCCGGTTGGCAACAATGCAGATTGTATTATTTCAGGGCCTTGAATATAGTATTTATGGAGAGTTTAGGCATAATAATACCACGGATATTTATACTGACAAACAGTCTTGTAGTTTCGTGCGCATACCGAATTGGAAAACAAAGACCAAATCTCCAAGTCGATGTGAATAAAGATGAGCTGAACCGTAAATCTGCTTCTACTCCAATTTTACTTCCAAGTGAAAACGTATCTTTCTATAAACTAACTTCACCATTAACGAATAATTCGTTCAGTTTTTATTGTGTGAACAAGAAAGACTTAGGTGAAAGTAGCATAAGTATAAAATCTAATGCCATTGGAGCTGATGATTTAAGTCCCATCTTCATCAAAGCTCTTCTTCCGTACTTTACCCATGTAATCAATTCTATCCTTATACCTCTGGGATATTCCCACACCAATGGAAAATAGCTTTTTGATGAAATCAGACCGATTTCAATTCTTAATTTCCTACGATGAGTATGCAAAGTCGATATTCAATCAGGTTTTTGTTCACACCATAGTTGTATACAACTATATTAACTTAAATAATGGAAGATATAAGGGCTGATCCCGATATAATTAGATAATTTGTAACATTCTTAGTTCTACTAGATTTTTCAAAAGAATTCGACTTGGAGAATCACTCTGTTCCTTTGAATAAATTGCTTCAAGAATTCAACAACAGTCAACGGCCTTAGCTTTGATGAAAGCACCGCTTCCCGTCGATCAGCGAAATCAAGCATCATTGTGCGCGGTTAGTACTTGGATGGAGGACCGTTCAAATACCAACCGTGTGCTGTTGGCATGTGTTTCTTGTGTGTGTCTCTCTCTGTTGTATTGTCTAAAGCCGATGGCCTCAGTTGCCAGTGCTTTTCAGTGTCTCTACTTCGTAGATTTATCTACGGAGTAGTGTAAAATGTTGTTACGGTAAATTTTACCGCAACAAAAACTTCCCTTCGGTCGTTCCTTCCTCCTTTCTTTCTTTTGGTTGCAGCTGCAAAATATTGGCGAAGATGAGGGCAACCATGGTCTCATCAACCACTGGTGTTCCTAGCCTGTATTTTGCAAAAGCAACAAACGCAGGTGTTCGAGTTTACGCGAGGAGTTCCCGGCGGATGAGCCGAAGAAGTAACGAGTCTGGTGGACTCTTACTTACCTTAAAAACAACTCGACAAATGAACAACACAACATAACAAATGTTGCACCGTAATTCTTGTTTTTTTTTATATTTAACGTAACGTAGCGTAACTTCATAATTTTAAATAACTTTAATTTTCAAGTGTAAAAAATGGGTTTTTAACGCGTGTAAGATTAAGTATTAATGTTAAGTATATGCATTTTTTAAAAATGGGTGCTGAAGTAACACTCCTTCCTATAGTTCCAAAAATAGTTTAATTCAATTCACACTTCGAATTCCGCGCGAATATTAGAGTAGTAGGAAAATGCCTAATTATGGCTCCTTCTCGATTTTAGTTCGTTTTCAATTTTTTCTCGAAATAAAATTTAGTTGGGAAGGGGTCTGAACTCGCCATTATGTTTCGGCAAGTTTTGGAAATACATCCAACAACTTGTTGAAACCGTGTTTGTGTGTGTGAGAGTGAAGTTTCGCAGAGAATCAACAACGGTTGCTTTCTTGGTTAGCGTCAAGCTTCCAGGAAGCCGTAATCCCGTGACCGACGATCTCGAAAACGATTGCTTGAGTTGAATGTATTAGTGAATGACTGGAATGGACGAGGGAGGAATTGTAGTTGAAAAATTCGCTTGGAAGACACTCTAAGGAGAGCCTTGAAAGCGAAAGTTCGTAAAACAAAAAAGGATCGAGAAATTTTTGGAAAAAGAAAAAAAAAATCGAGAAGGAGATTAGAATTTATCGGTGGAGAAAAAAAACAAAAAGGAGGAAATTTGAATAAAGGAATCGGGATTCGAGGTGTAATAGAAAAAGGAGAAAAAGGAGTTAGAAGGAAGGAGATTTACCAAAGATAAGTAGTTTGAGTTATCTTTTAAATAGAAATATATATATATTCGTAATCCTGAAATATATATATATTTCTAGTCATTTATTGTTGTTCGGGTCTTCCCAAAAATTGTCGGGACGCGCGTCGGTATCGTAAAAACCCATTTTCTTTCAATTAATTTTATCTTGTTTTCAATTTCATTGGGTTTAAAAAATTTGCTACTCAGCCAAACGGCCATTTTAAATTGTACTTTTCTTTTATTCGAAAATAATTGGGTTTTAATCCAGGGATCTTCTATCCCACGGTTTCCCAAAAATAAACATATATATATACCTATAAACCTGTTTACTATACTTTTTCTTTTCATTCAAACCATTTAAATTAGTTTTGGAATTTTCTATATCGAAAAAAAAAAATTCCTGGCGCCCATTTTTTTATTACTAGTGCCCACTGTACTTGTAATAAATCTTCTTTGCTTTTGATTAGTTTTTTTTTTTTTCTAATCTAACATCTTTTTAAATCAAAAAAAAATTCTTCCAAGAACCCAGCCCAGCTGAGCAGTCGTGGTAGTAGCTTTTAACGATAAGCTATTGTTGCACTTTTACCTTTCTTTCGTGGTCTCTTTTGTGTTTTCTTTCGTTCGTGGCCAAATAAGGTATTCGTGTCGAAAGGTCCGTGGCGTTCGTCGTCGTCGTGCACGATAAATCTTTTTTTGTTCATTTTTTTAAAAAATTTTTTTTATATATTATTAATAATAAATAACCCCTACCCCCTTTCGCGTTCGCGGAATAAAAAGTGCAACAATGTAATGTAATGTAAGAATTCAACATGTCTCTAGAAGCTACAAAACCGATTTTCTCATTTCTAAGTGAAAGAAAACAAGCCGTTTTCTTAAATGAAAATCTCTCTTATTTTCTTCCGGTGCAACGAGGAGTTCCCCAAGGATCAATTTTGTCCCTAATTTTATTTTCAATTTATATCAATCGGGTCTATTATCAATAAAGCATCGAAATGCTTTAATGCCGATGACACAGAAGCTTACAAAAGCTGCCCTTTGAGTCTGCATTCGTACAAAAGGTTGATCTTCAACCCAAAAGAAATGTAATAACCTGGTTATCTCGATAAAAGAACTAGACCTATCATATTTTCCTTCCAAAAATTTAAACGAGAACGCCTAAGAATTTGCAAATACATTTAAAAGTCTAGGTGTAATTTTAAATAGAAGCTTGACTTGGAATGATCACACTAATTCACTGGTAGGAAAAACTTACGGAACGCTCAGAGCTCTATGGGTTGCCCAGAAATGTACGCCACTTCAAACGCAATCAATGCTGGCAAACCCCCTGGTGATACCTGTTCTTGTATAGGTGCGAAATATATTATAATTGCAACACCATCAGTAAAAATAAATTATCTAAAGGTTGTCTTTAACAGTACCATTCGATACATTTTTAGTGTTAAGAAGATATGACCACGTTTCACATCTGCAGGAGCGCCTCCTAAATATATCGTTCGATTCTTTCAAAAAACTCCGAACAATATCTACTTTCTAGTATATTTTAAAATCTTGAAAACTCGGAAACCTAAATATCTCCACGAAAAACTCAGACTATCAGTATCAACCAGATCAACATTGGTAATTCTGCCACGTTTTTCGGAGAGATAATTTTCAATTGCTGCATGTCGGCTCTGGAATTCACTCCCCACCCATTTGCAAGATATTTAAATTGATAACCTACACATACTTACTTTACTTTTGATTTATAGGTTCTATAAGGCAAGTTATGCATTCGTAAAACAAATGGAACTCGAGATTTTGATAAAAGTTGACATTACCATGATAGCAAAGACGATAAAACTGGGTCTCGCAATTCTGTCTCTCTGTCAGTCTGTTCGACTACGCCTAAACGGCTCAGCCGATATTCCTCGAATTTGGTAGATATCGTTTTTAAATTTTTCGCCCCACACGTTTTTTTCCTTTTTTTTAAGACCAAAAATAAGGGTAGATATAAGATTAAATTTTTTTTTTTCAAAACTCAATATTTCAAAAATCCCACTCCCGATTTTTTTTGATCTTGACAAATAAAAGTTGCTTAATACAATCTACAAGATGTGAGAAAAAATATTTATTTTCGCTAAAAATACTGTACCCACCACACAAATGTTAAAAAATGGTTTTCGAAAATCGTATTTTTCTGGAAAACGGCGCCTAGAATTTTGATAAATTTTGTTTTCTCAATTAATTCTTACGATATATAATTTAATACAAAAAATTTGAAATCAAGATATTACTGACTGTACCTACTATAGAACGATTTTCAAACTTTGAATTTCTCATTATCGGCATCTAAAAAATTTGAAGAACATTGCATTTCAAAACCTAAAAAAATATATTTATTGAATTTAAAAAAAAAATGGAAAATTCGATATCTCAAAAACGGATCAATATTTGGAAATTTAATTTTTATTCGTACAATGTATAAAAAAAATATGTATAAAAGCTTACATATTTAAGAAACCACTATAACGACTTAATTTGTGTTCTTGCATAAACCAATATTTGCTTGAATCACATGGCATCGTGTTTAAGCTCGAACTACTTAAAGAATTGTTTTAGTCATTCAAAAATAAATTTTATGCTTATGACCAGTTTTTCTCTAATAACATTATTTTTGAAATTCTTAGTCTCTTACATAAGAGCAAGTTTGTGTAACCCGGTCGTGCATTTTATTTCAATTAGTTCTGTTATTTCGATTATAGTTATTTGAGCAGCAACCTTATAATTATGGAAAAAAGGAACTTTTCTTATGAAGTTGAGAAAACTTCACTAAAATAAACCAATCGCTTCAGAGTTACGAGAACAATTTTATAAAATAATCAAGTTCATTAAACACCGAATTTTCCAATCGAGTTTCTTATTTGTTCACCAAATTTTTCACTGAGTCAACGAACAGTCACTTGATGGACATAATCAATTTCCTAATATTAGAAATAACTTTCGTTAACATATTTTCAGAAACAGGTGCAATAAGTCACAATTCAGTTGAAGAAGGAAGCAGGCAGCCTTCTTCGTACAGAACCTCCGCCCTTAATTGATAAGTTTTGAAAACACCTTTATTGGTAGATATTAAATATAAAATCCTCCTGAAAAGAAACATATTTAATTTATTATTTTTTGCTTTAAATGCAAGCCGTATTATCTCGTATTACAGTCTTTTGTTCTGTACAATTATTGATCTGTTTGAATTAACAATATTATTGGATTAATTAATTAATTAATGAAGAAAAAATTCTCTCAACCAAATTGATCAAAAGAAAATTATAGTTGGTTTGTGCTCATCATCTCCAGATCCAGTATCCTCCAAGCATATTAAAGACACTACACATCCCGGCCACAATCCTGTCAATTTGTTTGCCTGCTCTCTGTCGGTTCGAAAACACCGTCCTTTTCATCACTTAACCAGAACATTTCTGATAAAAACATACATACATTCATGTTCTTCATGTTCATTCTCATGTAGCTTCCCGGAACGTTGCGACGACCTGGTACGCCACGCCACGGGAATATCAATCCATGGCTTGTAATGACAGAAAATTAAATTTGTGTCCTTGATTTCTGCCCCTATATTGTTCAGAATATATTAAATTTTATACGAATACATTTCAATCTACCTTTAAATAAAAAAACCTTATTGAATAAAAATAAATGAAAAGCCTTCAATCGGCAATGATCAACATGTGGAAACTGTCCAGCCGGAAACCAAATGAAACAAAAGATACTTTACTGCACTGCCAGCTGGAATAATGTTAAATTTAAAAATTAATACTAATTAATATATTGTTTGCAATTAATTTTCTTTTTCACAAAAAGGGTAGAAAATAACTACATAATTATAAGGATTTTCTGGAAGGAATCACCTGTGATATGGGTGGGTGGCTTATTGAATGAATATTGATTTTTTCGTAGAAAATTATGTTTTTATTAATGGTTCATGTTTCCGACTTCAGTTTTTGTTTCAGGTTAATTTTATGACTCCGGGATCTTTGCACTTCATGTGTGAGGGATATTGGAAAAAAAGGATTCCATCTAAAAGGAAAATAAAAAATGCCAGTTGATTTCAGTAATTCGTCAACATGAATTTTTGAGTCGTTTTTTATAGGTTGTATACATTGTAAACAAAAAATATAAATACACAACAGTTCGTAAAGAAACTGATTCTACTGACTTACAACTCTCAACCATTAGTGTGTGCTTATTGTCGGCAGGAATAGAGGTGACACACAATTTTCTGCCGAGTGCGAACGGCTAAGATGGGAAGTACTTTCCATGACAAGAGATATTATTGAACCATTTTTCACTTTTTTGCTAGATTAAGTATTTATTACTACGCAGTCAAAATAAAATTATAAAAAGAAATATTGACCTGTTTTTGATATATCGAATTTAAAAAAATAAAAAAAATAATGTTTCTTAAATCTTTTAAACGCGTTGGTCTTGAAGTTAATGAGGACAAAACAAAGTATATGCTATCAACAAACAAAGCCGCATCTGTCCATCGCCTAGGACAAAACGTCACTGTTGGTAGCAGTAATTTCGATGTAGTCAAGGAGTTCGCCTACCTCGGAACGAACATCAATCCCACGAATGACACCTTAGTGGAAATCCGACGAAGAATTACCCTAGCAAACCGTTGCTACTTCGGTTTGGCCAAACAAATGGGTTCAAAACTCCTTTCTCGAAAGACAAAGTAAACGCTATATAAAACGCTAATTTTACCAGTTCTTCTCTACGGCGCGGCGCCGAGTGCTGGACGATAAGTAATAAAATGCACGACTGGGTCGCACGAACTTGCTCGTATGTAATAGAATAGGAATTTTAAAAACGAATGTTATTAGAGAAAATTGTTCATAAGGATAAAATTAATTTTTACTTGCGACTTATAGGTACTATAAGGCAAGTTATGCATTCGTAAAAAAAATCGAACTCGAGATTTTGATCAAAGTTGACATTACGATGATAGCGAAGACTAAAAAAGTGGGTCTCGCAATTCTGTCTGTCTGTCTGTCTGTCTGTCTGTCTGTCTGTCTGTCTGTCTGTCTGTCTGTCTGTCTGTCTGTCTGTCTGTCCGTTAGATTGCAGCTAAACGGCTCGGCCGATTTTCTTCAAACTTGGTAGATATGGGTTTTAATTTTTTACCCCCGGATGTTTTTTGATTTGATTTTTTAAGACCAAAAATAACGGTACACCCCATACGAATTTTTTTCGAAATTTTATAAACATTTTTTTTTCTCAAAAACTGTTCGACAGATTTTAAAAATAAAAACACAAAAAAATTTCATTTAATTAAAGCTAGGTATTTGTTGAACAAAATTTTCTGAAAAATGGTTATTGAGGGTAGCCCCCATGGAACCATTTTTTTTGTTTTTGATTTTTTCAAAAACGGTACAGCCGATTTTGATCATTTTTTTTTTTGCTAAGGCTCCCCAAAAACCTGAATAGAATTGTGTACTCAAATTTTCAAAAAAAAATTTTTTGGATTTTTAAAAAAAACTTCAAAATTTTTTTTTCAAAACTCAATATTTCGAAAACCCCATGCTAGATTTTTTTCAAACTTGCTAAATAAAAGTTTTTCAATATAATCTACAAGATGTGATAAAAAAAATTTATTTTACCTAAAAATAAAGGTACCTACCATACAAATGCTAAAAAATTAAAAAAAAATGCTTTTCAAAAATCGTATTTTTCTCGAAAACGGTTCCGAGAATTTTGTTAAAATTTTTTTTCTTTTAATTAATTTTTACGATCTTTAGTTTAATAAAAAAAATTTTGAAATTAAGACATTACAGCTTGTACCTACCATAGAACCATTTTTTCGAATTTTGAATTTCTCATTATCCACATAACGGATCCTAATGAAATTTTTCAAAGAGAAGCTTCTAAAAAGTCTAAAACACATTGCATTTCAAAACTTTAAAATTAATATTTTTTGAATTTTTGAAAAAAAAAATCTATTTTTTATTTTTTTTTGAAAATTCGATATCTCAGGAACGGCTCAATATTTTTTTTTGTAAATTTTATTTTTATTCGAACAATAATAAAAACTTTAAATTGGCGTACCAAAATTTTTTCTTCAAAAGCTTTTAAAAAGTTTGTACATAAAAGCTTTTTTTAAGAAACGACTACGACTTATAATTTTTGTTCTTGCATAAATTCATATTTGGATAGCATTTTGTTTTTGTCTCTTACTACTAAAAGAATTTAAAAAATAATTTGATCCTTATGAACAGTTTTCTCTAATAACATTCGATTTTAAAATTCCTAGTCTGGTACATAAGAGCAAGTTCGTGCGACCCAGTCGTGCATTTTATTTAATTTCTTTTAGAGACAAAAACAGAATGCTATGCAAATATGAATTTAGGCAAGAACAAAAATTATAAGTTCTTGTAGTGGTTTCTTAAAAAAAAGCTTTTAGATACAAAATTTTGGTATGCTTACTTTAAGTTTTTATTACTGTACGAATGAAAATTAAATTTCCAAACAAAAATATTGCACCGTTTTTGAAACATCGAATTTTCCAAAAAAAAAAATGATTTTTTTTTTCAAAAAATCAAAAAATCGTTTTTCTTAAGTTTCGAAATGCAATGGATTTTAGATTTTTTAGAAGCATCTGTACAAAAAATTTCATTGAAATCCGTCATGTCGATAATGAGTAATTCGAAATTAAAAAAAAATGGTTCTATGGTAGGTACAAGTTGTAATATCTTAATTTCAATTTTTTTTGTATTTAATTAAAGATCGTTAAAATTCATTGAAACAAAAAAATTTTTGTCAAAATTCTAGGCTCCTTTTTCGAGAAAAATACGATTTTTGAAAGTCATTTTTTGACATTTGTATGGTGAGTACCTTTATTTCTAGGTAAAATAAAGCTTTTTTTCACACATCTTGTAGACTACTCGTATGTTGATATACTTTTATTTATCAAGTTTGAAAAAAATCTAATGTAAGGTTTTCGAAATATTGAGTTTTGAAAAAAAAATTTTGAAAATTTTTTTAAAAGTCCAAAAAAAAATTTTTTGCAAATTTGAATACATACATAATTCTATTTAAATTTTTGGGGAGCTTTAGCAAAAAAAGAAATGATCAAAATCCGTTTGTACCGTTTTTGAGAAAATCAAAAACTAAAAAAAAAGTTCTTTGGGGGGTACCCTCAATAACCATTTTTCGGAAAAATTTTTTCATTCAGTACCTAGCTTTACCTAAATAAATTTTTTTTTTCAAATCTGTCGAGCAGTTTTTGAGAAAAAAAAAATATTTACAAAATTTCGAAAAAATTCGTATGGCAGGTACCGTTATTTTTGGTCTTAAAAAAAAAAAGAAAAAAACATGTGGGGGAAAAAATTAAAAATGATATCTACCAAGTTTGAAGAAAATAGGCCGAGCCGTTTAGGCTGTAGTCGCACCGACAGACAGACCGACAGACAGACAGAATTGCGAGACCCACTTTTTTAATCTTCGCTATCATCGTAATGTCAACTTTGATCAAAATCTCGAGATCGATTTTTTTACCAATGCATAACTTGCCTTATAATACCTATAAGTCGCAAGTAAAAAAGGGGAATTGATACTGGGCACTTTCGAGAGAAAAATTCTTCGGCGGATATTTGGTCCTATATGCGAAGAGGGCGAATGGAGGAGAAGATTCAATCGTGAATTATACGAGCTTAATACCAAGATGTGGATGTAGTCCAAAAAGCCAAAACACGACGACGACTACACTCACTCGGCCACATCGAGCGAATGAACAACAACGCTCCATCCAAGAAAATCTTCGAATCCCAGCCCCCAGGTTCGAGACGACGAGGAAGACCGAACCTTCGCTACAGGGACCAGGCGGTTACAGACGCAATAGCGCTTGGTCCTGACAACTAGAGGGAGCTCGCGAGGGATCGCAACCAATGGAAGACCGCAATAACTCAGGCAGAGACCCTCCATGGATCCCGAACCGGTTAAGTAAGTAAGTAGTAAATCTTTTAGAAGTTGTATTAAAATGAGTTATGACGATAATGCGAAAGTGAAGAATTGAAAAATTGCCAGTAATTTCACAGCTTTTTTTCATTGAATTAAAGATCATTCCATGCTAAACAGACCAATTTTATTAAAAATTTATGTGCAGTTTTCGAGAAAAATAAAATTTTCGAAAATTATTTTATAACATTTCGATGGTTGGTAACCGTTATTTTTTGATATTTTTTTTTCTAAACTTTGTGACTCATATTAAAATCTATTGATACTCAAGTTTCAAACAAATCAATGATATGGTTTTCGAAATATTAAGTTTTCAAAAAAAAACAAATTATTTGAAAATTTTTGAATGCACATACATTTTCAATCTTTTAGAAGCCTTAGGCAAAATTTTTTTATTCAAATCATTTGCACCTTACTTTGTTACATTCTTAAGGGGCCCTAGAGCCCAGAGTGAATCAAGGCAACAAGCTAATCTAGGCAGCTCGGTTCTTAGTTTGGCACACCAAGTTGTTAGAGGGAGAGGCGCTTGTGTGTGAAAACTGAGTCGCGGTCTTCCTCTTCTGTGATGTGCCTTTAAATTGGAGTCGAAGACTTTCCGGATTAGGTCTATTTATTCTGCATGACCTAGCCATCTCAGTCGTTGTATTTAAATTCATTTGACTATGTCCTCATCTATCCCGACGGATAATTACCCGGAGAGTTTTCCCTTCGAAACATTATAAAGCGTTCTCATGTCTGCACCATACACAAAGACCGGGATGATTAGGGACACCTTATTTTCTCGAAACTTTTTCCAGTAATTGAATAAACTCTTGAAAGATGTTCCTCTAGTAAGTCACATGACAGATCATTGCCTAAAACCTTTTTTGATATCAAATGTGTCGGTGAGAGCTTTTCTGACCTTGCCTTTGTCGGCACTTATGATAAAACCAAGGGCTTCGTTCTGGTGGTTGTATAAGAACCAGCACGTCAGAAGCGGCATCTCGAATGGCTGATTAGCAAAGTTGGTACTGGTTCTCAATACTTAATACATCCTGGTGGCAATGGACCTCTTAAGAGGATGTTAAAGACTCGATCGGGAAAGGACCTGACGATCTCTTTCGATTGTAGCCATCAAAATTGCTCACAGTATTTTCTTATTTTGGGTTGGTTGAAAAATAATCGCCCGTACTTTGACTAAAATAAGGATATGGCTCCGAGCCCATGTTGGTCTCTGGAGACCATTAGTTACCACTTTTTTAAAAAAAAATTTTTGTCAAATCTATGGAACAGAAGGGAAATAAAATATTTTTTTTTTTTTTTATCCGATGGAAATCTTCAAAAGACACTCGGTAAGAATCGGTACCGAGTAGTGTGGGACTCTTACTGCAACTGCACTAAAACCACCGGTGAATCAGGACCAATCTATGAAAGATCGACAAATGATTTTTATTTCTAAATTTTTAAATCGCATTGGGGGAAGTTTAAGGTAATAACACTTTTCTATAGCTTTTAGACCATCAGCTCATGAGGCTTGGTTCTTCTTAATCTCCGAACATTGTATCGTACATTTAATACGGTCTCCATTTCGGAGTTAGTATGACTGTATGACTTTGCAGTCGCTGATTGTGTGATACAGCGTGTTTCTTAACCACTTCTGTAACCATTTCAATTTGAAGGTCACGATGTAGATCGCTATTTCTTATATACCAAGGGGCATTTGTTATTCCACGAAGGACCTTGCTTTGGAAATTTTGGATGGGTTCAGCATTTGTTTTCTTTGTACAGCCCCATAGTTGGATGCAATATATCCAAACGGGTTTCAATACTTGCTTATACAACATTAGTTTGTTCTGGATAGATAGGTCAGAGTTCTTTCCTAGTAACCAGTACATTTTTCTGTACTTCAAGTTTAGTTCTTCTCTTTTCTTTTTGATGTGCTCTTTCCATTTAAGCTTTGCATCCAAATTCATTCCAAGGTATTTGGCGGTATTGGAGTAAGGTACTTTTGTACTGTTTATAAATATTGGAACATTGTTTATGTTTTTGTTTGTAAAGTTCATATGCGTCGATTTTGTTTCGTTTAATTTGATACACCATTTCTGTGTCCAATCACTTACTTTATCGACTGCATTTTACAATTTGTGTGTAGCTTTCATAACGGATTTATCTGGCACCAATATTGAAGTATCATCAGCAAAGGTCGCCATGATAGCGTTGATGTCCACTGGAATATCTCTTGTATATAACAAATACAGGGTTGGTCCTAGGACACTTCCTTGTGGTACACCGGCTTCAATTTTCTTAAGTTCCAAGTAATTTTGGTCGTACCGTACTCTAACGAGTCGGTTCGTAATGTAGGATTTCAGTATTTCGTAGTACTGCCTGGGAAGGTCCCTAAGTAGTTTGTACTCAAGTCCCAAGTGCCAAACCTTGTCAAAAGCTTGAGCAACATCTAAGAATAAAGCAGAGCATACTTGTTTTTCTTCAAGTGCCTTTTCCACAACATCCGTAATTCGATGCACTTGGTCTATCGTGGAATGTTTATTACTAAATCCAAATTGATGGCTTGGAATTAGTCTTCTTTCTTCAATTATTTAAATATTTTCTTAAATTTCGAAAAATGTATGGCAGGTACTGTTTGTAAAGATATTTTTTTGAAATGATATCTGCGAAGTTAAGAGAAAATCGTTGCATAGACCCACAGAATTATGTTGCTTTTTGGTTTCAGTTATTGGTCAGGCAAAAGCAATTTTTTAAAAATTGTTCAAAGTTGTTATTTCCATTTCCCGAGACTTTTCTCATGTCGTCGCCAAGTTAAACACTTATGATCAGATCAAATTTTTCTGATATTCTATTCTAAAAACACATGCTGGTATGCCTCAAGGTTCCATTTCGTCTCCCACACTCATTTCTATTTTTATTAATATTTTTGTCTTAAACTTGTAATTTACTTCATTGTTTCGCTGTGAACAGCACTTTAATATTTTAATATTCGTTTCCAGATTCAAAACCCTATTTTTGGGTTTTGGAACTGAAACGGCAGCGTCTGTTATGCTTATTAGTTTCAAATCATGACAGCATTATACAATGGGGCACTAGCAACACTAATAGAATGATAATATATTTGTCGCAGTCAAAAACACTGCAAAACGCATAGGTTTTCAAGATACAACAAATTCGTTACATCTCCGTATCTGCCTATCATCTATAAGGCAAACATCCACCCAGTACTCATTTAATCCCTTTGGATAGAATCTAAAACAGAGCTCTAGGACTAAGACATCCAAATCAAAAGTGCCCCAAAACACCCTTGAGCATTACTACTTTCTCGAATTCCCCCCTCATTATGCTTAATACAAATGTGGTCGAATGAATTCCCCCCACTTTACCTCGCACTATTTTACACCATTGTAAGGGAAGCCATATTCCCTTTAAAAAAAAAACAGTGCAAATTGCACTTTCATGAAGGCCCAGTTTTTCAGTGCGAAATTAACTCTAATTAAAATTTGACTAAGCAGTTTCTGAAAAGGTGAGTCGCTTACACTTTAAGTTGTAAAAAATCTATCAGAATCAAAGTGCAACACTATGGAAATCGTCTTTTCCACTTTTGACACATTTTCTTTGACTCATCTGTCAGAAATATCTGTTCAGTAAGTGCCGAGTTAATTCACTAAATTTGTGGAGTTATTTCGGGATCCAAAGAACTATGGTATAGCAGGTCGTGTGTATTCATTCTTCAAACAAAACATTTCTCCAACATTCCTTCTGCAGTCTCACCCAATCATTTCTTTGCTTTTCCGAGGCACAAAGTACAAAATAAATAAGAACACAGCGATTATTTATGTAGCGATAATGTGTGACGGTATTATTTGCCATTAATGGTGTTCCCCGTTATTATATAGGTACGAAGTAGCAGTATATACAAATACTAAAGGCGGTGAAAGCTTTGAGTAAATAAAAATAAAAATCCCACCCAAATCCACGTGCTACAAGGCCCAGACTGAACGTGAACGAAGAACAAATTCTATCCCATCTCAGTCTCCCTGCTAAAGGTCCTTATAGCACTGAAAACGGATTTGCCAAAGACGTGACAGTTCATAAATGTATCGTCTTAAACGTGATTTAAATATTTTATGCGCTTGTTGTTCGAACATAAAGGCACAGTCGATACACTTCAGTTATATTTCTCCAGCAAGCTCATAAAGACATCGATATCGGATGAAACGGTTATTTTCCTTGTCATGTTTGCCTGGAACAGCATACCATTAATGGAATGGTGGAAATGTTAACTTTGATATGATTTCCAACAAAAACAGAATTGGATGCTGATTATAGTCATTGACGGGATTGTACGAAATTTGTTTTTCAATTTTTAAATAAATCTGCTTCATGGTAACCAGAAGTCCTACTGTTAGGCACTACCAAAGCTGTTTTTTGTTAGAAGTAAAATCCAATCCGTTTAATATGCTGAAGAAAGCATGTGATTCGGAAATGTTATAATAACAGAATTCTTTAATTTTTAAAATTTATTATTCTATGACTATTTGTATCAATCCTTCTATACTTCTGTTACCACCATTTATTCGGTTCTACGTTGGACTGAATGAATTAAATATGTGTAATACAAATTTTGAAATGCCAACTCTTAAGGTTGTCAAATTTTGATCGAAATCCGTGAAGCCGTCACCGAGAAAGTCGAAAGTAAGAAGCCATATTAATAATATTGTTATATCGAAAGTTAAGCTCCATATCAGAAATGACTCCTAAATCACGAGAGGAATTGACTACAACCACAAGTTCACCACTTATATGATTGTTTCTGCGCGGAGGGGGAGGCGTTTACGTAAAGACGTAGATTTTTGGCACCATATACAAAATTCGTCTAGATTGTGTTGTAAAGTACAAACATGAGCAACTGATTAAATGCGTTTAAATATATTCATGTCGTCCGCATATATAGATAAACTACAATCAAAAACCTGAGTAACATCGTTGATAGCTAAGATGAAAAGTATTGGACAAAGATGGGTGTATTCTGTATTGTGGTACCCCTAAAGATACGTCAAAAGCAAGGGAAAGAAAGAAATCGAAAACGGACGACATATTTTCTATCAAATATGAATTGAACAGCTGTCTTTATATGGGTTTAAAAGGCAGAATTAAAAATATAGTGAAATAATATACTTATAAAATAAAAACTTTTTGTGTATACATACATAATGTACTTATGTTGTCATATATGCCTCATTCCAGAAACAAGAAAAATGTGAAACATTTAAGCTTAAAAAGCTATATTTTCTTTTCTTGGATTTTTTGAAACACTATATCGTCACACGACTTTAATTAACTTTTTGATTATTTTGTTTTAATTACTTAGGCTGCGAATTAAATGCCATTTTTATTATTAACTTAGTTATTTAATATCTACCTTATTTTAAAATAAAATAAATACATTTTATAAGATTGTGTTATAAGAGTTGCTGTTATTTTCCAAAAATGGCGCTATGGAACCCACACGTGTTAAAGTTATTCCTATGCATTATAGGGATCTACCCGCTACGAAACTATGTCGTTCGGAAGAGAACTGATTTGCAGTGGGAAAAAACATTTCTGGAATGCATGATAGTTTAGCTATTGGACTATAATTTGAAACCTCTTTGTGTGGTCCTTTTTGTGGATAGGAATTATATACGATACTTTCCATGATTGAGGAAAGGTGCCTCATAAAATGGATAGCGTCAGTAACTGGGTGGATAAAGTGGTATCTATCCATCTTTTGGGGAAGTCATCTTAAAGATTTTCAATTCTGTGTCTTATCAAAGCTGGTAGAATATTCGCAGTTGTAAATATGGTTTAAGAGGAGTTCTTTAAAACATTGGAAATATTGGTATAATGTCGCAAATCAGTAAACAATGTTTTTTTATATTTTTGCAAATAATTTGGTTACTTCTACAGGATCAATAAAAAATCCAATTATTTGTAAGGCAGAATGGGTAGCCATCGGTTTTTTTTTTTAATGTTAATAACCTCATGAGAATATTTAGAATTCGATTTGATCAAAGATTGCACACGAGAAATGTAAGCTTTTGAAGTACCTATGTATCTTTCGCAAAGTCGAAAATTCTGTTGAAGGTTTTGAGAAAGCTTGTTTTCGTGAAGAGATTTGTATTTCAAGTTTTTCTGTCACAATTTATTCCTTAGGCAACGAAGAGATCTTAGAGACCAAGCCTTAGAAGTAAAAATATTTTTTCATGGCACAAAATCAACAGAATGCGCGAATCAACAAAAAAAATTAGTTTTGTAGAAAGTCCTTAATGCGCCATCAATTGAATTAAAAGAAATTTTAAATTCAATTCAATTTTGCTGAAAAGCATGTTTAATTTTTGGAAGTTGTTTTTACTAAAGTTGAAAAAATATTTGGGAAAAAGAAATAAGCGGATAAGGGAGAAAATTACAACTAAATCTAAGAGACACAAATCTTGATCTTTTCTAAATAAAGGATAGATACAAGTACATAACTTTTGCAAACACAGTCCCAGATAATATTAAACGTGGTTTAGCTTCGCCTTTTAAAATATTTCCTGATGAAGATGATGCAAAATCTTAACAGTGTCGTCGTACCTAGACAGAACGCACATTACCCAAAACTTTTATATCTATTCCCTTCACATTGACACCACAATAATAATAAAATAAAACTCAACACAAACACACTGTCCCAAAAATATCGGATTTAAATATTTTCGTTTAAATGCACCTTAGACGCTTTTTCAATTTCTATTAATTTTTCTAACTTGAGGGTGTGTAGTGTACTTATATTTTGTGATTTGTTTGAACTATATCATGCATGGAGCATGGCACACACTTCTCTAACTGAGACATTATAAGAGTCCGTATAGTCAGCTGCTATGGAAATTTCAAGTGCAATTAAAACTTTTGTAAATTGTCTGATTATTATGCAACACTTGTTGACTGTAGTTGGATAAGTTGACAGTTTCTGTGTTATTTCGGTGAATTTGTAAATACAAAAACTTTGAAATTGAAAAAAAAAAGATTGTTTAAATTTTTGTATTTGTTTGTATACAATATGAACATGTGTATTTATGCATGTATATTATATTTGAAAAAAAAAAAACCTTTCAATGAAATTGTGAAATATCGTTCAAATCGTTTAAAATAGCTTTTTTGGCCTTTAGTCCATAAAAATTGGTGTTTCGTCCCGGTGATCTCACATGGACTTATATATTGTATTTGAGGGACTTCTCAATGCGCAATTTTATATACTAAGCACTATTATTGGACTTGTTGAATTATATTATTGATTAAAACTAACTATTTTATTTTATTTGAATGTAAGAAGGGAACACTTTGATATTTTACGAGATGGAAAAAACCGTGTAAAAACTGAAATTGAAGAACTGTTAGAACAGTTAGACACCGTCTTTATTTTACGATGATAGATGGAAAGTAAATCAAGCTATGGCAAGCTAGTTCTGCGTGCAATTATTTGTAGAGCTAAGCCTTCAGAGATGAAAGTCTTATCTAAGTTGCAATCAAAGATCCAGAGTAAAGATGCTTTTATACTGAGAATGTCAATTATTCATGAACGGATTAGAATTATGGAGTATATACATATTGCACCTGGGTTATCTCAGTTAAGCTTTAAATCATGCATAACTAATGAGGCTAGTTTAAATGCTTTTCGCTAAGCACGGCAGTTGGGCTTATCAGTATATTTAACATTGCGTTCATGTTGTAAATTTTAGATTAGATTTTTCTTAGATTAGATTTATTTTATTAAATTAATCATTTAAATATGCATTTCATATCATTTATCCAAAATCTCTATAGCATCATGGCGAAATGCCGTCTGCCAGATTGACAACAGAATATTTTATATTACATATTTGCAAAAAGTTATCCTAACCTTTAAAATTTACATAACTTTTACCAGGTTATCTTAAACAATGTTTTAAATAAATTTTATATTATTTATATAACTATAATATTAGTACAGTTCTTCTAGAATATCTTAAATCAACAAATTATAAGAATCATTCAATCGGGTTCGCAGTGTTCAGATGTTTAAAAAAAAGTCGTTATTTAAAAACAATAAGAAAAATCGTAACTTTTAGACCTCATGAAAAATGTTTAATATTTTTTTTTCTGAAAAGTCCTAAGTCCGCTTTAATCGATAAGAGAAAACACATTATATACTGGACTCCCTGTAAAGCTAAGTACCATAAGTAAGTTATACATTAAAAAAAAATCGAACTCGAAATTTCGATCAGGCTTGAAAGTATGATGAAAGGGAAACAAAAATGTGGATCTCTTAATCCTTGGCAGATTGTATGTTGATACGTTCTTTTTTCTTTTTCTGAAAATTAACGGTAACTTTTTTAGAATTTAAGAAAATAATTTTTCTAAGAACAAATTGAGGACTTTAAAAAAAAAATTAAAAAAGCTAGTAGGTTTGCAAAAAATGTCTATTAATGGTAACACAATTTTCTTATTTTTAATGTTCTCAAAAACGGTAAAACTGATTTTGATCAATTTTTCTTATGCTTCAATACAATTTTTTTTATTTACAAAAAAAAATTGTTTGGTTGGAAAAAATATCAAATTTTGTTTCGGAAATATTACGAAAATTATATGCTCAAGTTTGTATGCTAGATACACACGAGGCAACCGTTGCAGCAACACAGCCATGTTCAAGCAACCGTTGCTTCGTGTGTAGCTGTTTTGTCTTTCTGCAACCGTTGCCAGAAATATCAAAAAAATTTGATATTTTCGGTCGGTTGTTCCAACAGTACCTACTGTGGTTACGGCAGCAATTGACACGTGTGTAGTAAACATTAAAACTTTACATCTGTGAGTACTGAGTATATTGACACTTCATACAAAATTTATAAAAAATAAAATGCACGACTGGATCGCACGAACTTGCTCTTATGTAAAAGTACTTTGGAATTTAAGATACATTTTATAAATATAAAACATGGATTTAATGAGATAATAATGTTCAAATGCATAAAATTGCCGTCTAGTTACCGGAAAAGTATGAATTTATGCAAATAAACTTTAAAAAATCGTTTTATTATAAAAAAAAATTTTTATATAAGAAATTTCTTTAAAATTTTTCAAGAAAAAAATGTGGGATGCGAATTTTAAGTATTTAATATTATTGGTTTTAAGAAATAATTTCAAAAAATAATCGTTCATAGGTTTTGAAGATATTGATTTTTCAAAAAAAAAAATTTACAAAAAAACCCAACAAACAATTTTTCGAATATTTTTATATACAATATTATTTTAAACTTAGGGGGACTCCTGCTGAAAATTTTTGGTTAAAATCGTTAGAGCCGTTAATGAGAAAGTCGAAAATCAAAAAAACGGTTCTATGACAGGTACCGTTAATAACATTTTGCCCCAAATTTTTTTTTACCAAAACGTAGTCCATGTCCATAATATCACACCTAATTTTTTTTATCAAAATCGTTAGAGCCGTTTTCGAGATAAATAAGATTTTGCATTACGGGTGTATGGGGGGTACCGTTAGTTTTAGAGCTAAAAAAAAAATTTCAATTTCCCCTCTAGGGAATCACCGAAGACCCATAACTACCGAGTTTGAAGAAAATAGGTCCAGTGGCTTAGGCTCTAGATCGAGGTACAGACATACAGACAGACAGACAGACAGACAGACAGACAGACAGACGGACAGACAGACAGACAGACAGACAGACGGAATTGTCGGACCCACTTTTTTCGTCTTCGCTATCATCGTAATGTCAACTTTGATCAAAATCTCGAGTTCGATTTTTTTTCCAAATGCAGAACTTGCCCTATAGTACCTATATCGCAAGTAAAAATGAAATTCAATATCTCAAAAACGATTTAATGACTTGTTATTTAAATTTAATTTTCATCTGCACAACAATAAGAACTTAAAATTGACGTATCATGATCATTTCAGTACTTCAAAATAATTTTGAATTAGATGTGAAAGAACCTGTATCTGTACACATCTGTATATTTTTATTTTAAAGAGTTTTCCGTTAAGGATGTTTTATCTTTCAACTTTAATTAAATATACCATGTGTGAGATATAATTTTATTTTTATAATAATTAAGATAGCTTTTATATGCCATTACGTATGAATATCAAAATTATTCAAACGTGAGCTGCGGCTTTGTAGAGTGGCACGTATCTGATTATGCCACAAGCTTAAAATCCACAACAAGCAGCTCAGCGGCTTTCTCTTAATGAATTTCGTTTTGGTAGATCTCGTGTGACTCGTGTCGCTTGTTGACGAACCCATTCATCAAGAAATGGGCCTTCGTCGATGACTATGATTTTTCGACCGCAGCACGCTAAATATTGCTCCAACAAAATACCCATTATCAAAAGACAATTAAATGCTTTACACAAGTTAATGAACGCCTACGACTTGGACTTAGTTGGGAAGACTTGTAAGATCAAATTGAGCTTCTTATTATAAAATTTAAAATAAAATGCGAGATATACCTTATATACATAATTGCCTAATTGTTTATTGATCTAAGTAAAGGGCATGTACAGTACACACCGGAGTTGAATTTGTATTTGACCTTTAAGAAAATTAATTATATTTTCATTAATAGCAAATATAGACTTTGCATAACTAGTTATTTCAATTTATAAGGTCAAGTCTTATGAAATATTCTTCGAATTAGATTTTCCAAATGTGAATAACTTTTGGTATTCCAAATCAATTATTACACAAATCTAAATGATTTCCAAATGCTTTTAGAAGATGTTATAATAGTTCTGATGTTTTCAAGTGTTGCACCCAATAGATTCTTGTTATATCAAAGTGTGAATTTTGCAACAACTACACCTAGGTCAAATTAATCGTTTACTTTTCAGACTTTGTTAAAACATTATTATCAGAAGGAGCTAGATAACTTACATATAAATAGGAGCATGAATAATATCCTTGTTTAATGTTTTAAACCTATATCGTTAAGATACAACGAACACAATAAACACACTTTGGTGTAAGCTTTAATCTAGAATAGATATTAATAGGCAAATTATTATTTGATTGTCTCAATAAATACATTGCCTTGGAAAACAAACCAAACTCGCCACAGGCACATTATGGAAAGGTAATGGACCAAGACATAAAGCGTAAGAGCAATTGAGCATTACTAAATATTGAATTTTCTCAGTACTGGATGTAAAGGTGATTTACTAGAACGACACAATATACCTAATGGCTTTGAAAATTTATAGAAAGCTTAATGTTGGCAATTCCTATGAATTATGGTAAAAGGCATTAAAATGGATTTTCCAAAAGATGAAGTGCGTATTTAAAATGCAAATGATATATTTAAAGGATCACAAAATAAAATAATTCGTTTTGATAGGATTTAATGTGGCCTTAGTCTTAAATTTGTTTTTGTTTTATTGTAATTCATATCCGCCATTGGCAATGAATTAGTTATAAATAAAATATCTTCCAATAAGAGATTTCACCTTAAGTTTCGTGCAGTTTTGTCAACATTAAATTGTCATTCCTATCACCTTTGAATAGTAGAAGCTGAATCACCTAGCTAAACGCATTAAGTAAGCTTATAATATTGTGCCACATCATTGTAAACTTGAAGATGTCATTGTTATACTTAAGCAAGGTAAGCCATCAACAGAAGTAACATATTTCACACCAACATCGCTCATACCAATCATAGGAAAAGTTTTAGAAAAATTGTTCAGGACCAAAAAGTAATCGCAGGAAGAAGAATAATCCTTAACAATCAGTTTGAAAGTTGAAATAAACCTTCCACGATAGACCAAATGCATCAAATTGTTGCGGTAAATTTTACCGCAACAAAAACTTCCCTTCGGTCGTTCCTTCCCCCTTTCTTTCTTTTGGTTGCAGCTGCAAAATATTGGCGAAGATGAGGGCAACCATGGTCTCATCAACCACTGGTGTTCCTAGCCTGTATTTTGCAAAAGCAACAAACGCAGGTGTTCGAGCTTACGCGAGGAGTTCCGGCGGATGAGCCGAAGAAGTAACGAGTCAGGTAGACTCTTACTTACCTCAAAAACAACTCGCCAAATAAACAACACAACATAACAAATGTTGCAACGTAATTCTTTCTTAAAATATTTAACGTAACGTAGTGTAAATTTATAATTTTAAATAACTTAAATTTTCAAGTGTAAAAAATGGGTTTTTAACGCGTGTAAGATTAAGTATTAATGTTAAGTATATGCATTTTTTAAAAATGGCTGCTGAAGTAACACTCCTTCCTATAGTTCCAAAAATAGTTTAATTCAATTCACACTTCGAATTCCGCGCGAATAGTAGAGTAGTAGGAAAATGCCTAATTATGGCTCCTTCTCGATTTTAGTTTGTTTTCAATTTTTTCTCGAAATAAAATTTAGTTGGGAAGGGGTCTGAACTCGCCATTATGTTTCGGCAAGTTTTGGAAACACATCCAACAACTTGTTGAAACCGTGTTTGTGTGTGTGAGAGTAAAGTTTCGCAGAGAATCAACAACGGTTGCTTTCTTGGTTAGCGTCAAGCTTCCAGGAAGCCGTAATCCCGTGACCGACGATCTCGAAAACGATTGCTTGAGTTGAATGTATGTGTGAATGACTGGAATGGACGAGGGAGGAATGGTAGTTGAAAAATTGGCTTAGAGGACACTCTAAGGAGAGCCTTGAAAGCGAAAGTTTGTAAAACAAAAAAGGATCGAGAAATTTTTGGAAAAAGAAAAAAAAAATCGAGAAGGAGATTAGAATTTATCGGTGGAGAAAAAAACAAAAAGGAGGAAATTTGAATAAAGGAATCGGGATTCGAGGTGTAATAGAAAAAGGAGAAAAAGGAGTTAGAAGGAAGGAGATTTACCAAAGATAAGTAGTTTGAGTTATCTTTTAAATAGAAATATATATATATTCGTAATCCTGAAATATATATATATTTCTAGTCATTTATTGTTGTTCGGGTCTTCCCAAAAATTGTCGGGACGCGCGTCGGTATTGTGAAAACCCATTTTCTTTCAATTAATTTTATCTTGTTTTCAATTTCATTGTGTTTAAAAAATTTGCTACTCAGCCAAACGGCCATTTTAAATTGTACTTTTCTTTTATTCGAAACTATTTGGGTTTTAATCCAGGGATCTTCTATCCCACGGTTTCCCAAAAATAAACATTATATATAACCCTATTGCTTATACTTTTTTTATTCAAACCATTTAAATTAGTTTTGGAATTTTCTATATCGGAAAAAAAATTTCTGGCGCCCATCTTTTTTATTACAGTACCCCACTGTACTGGCAATAAAAACATTCTTCCTTTCATTAAATTGATTATATCAATAATCAATTTAAATATTTCCCAATCGCGAATTCTTCCACCCCCATTGAACCCAGCCCAGCTGAGCAGCCGCGGTGGTAGCTCATCTTAACGAGCTACGGCTTGCATTTTTTTTTTTTGTTGTTCGTTCTCTTTTTTTATTTTGCCATCTGTCAAAATCGCGTCGAGTCGTGTTTCGTTTTGCTTTTTTTTTCTTTTTAGTTGGAGTTTTATTATTATTATTATTATATTATCATTAATATAATTAATAATAATAATAATATTAATAAAAAAGAGGTCGGATACCCAAAATCGCGTCGAAGAAAAAGTGCAACAAAATTATCGAAGTTGTAGAGAATGCACTTGAAGAAAAGCAAGTTGGTAGAAAAGAACTCTGACCTATTTAATCAGAACAAAATAATGCTAAACAAGGAATTGTTGAAGCTTGTTTGGACGTATACCTACTTACTTTTTTTGTTAGACTAAGAATTTTATTTTTTAATTTGTTTTATATACAATTTGACTAACTTATTACAAAATTAAATCATGTTGGCTCAACAATAGGGGCCCAACGTTCTTCATTTGGCTTTACATAATGCTATTTGCTTACAATATCATATTAATGTTTTCTTAATCTAATTCATGATCTTTTTAATATCAACTAAATAATAATTTTTGATGAGTGGGCGTTTTATCCCCTGTAGTATTGATTGTTGTTCTTCTCGTAAAAGGGTTCGTTGTTGTTATGGATGATGTCTTCAAATTGATCGTCAGTGATGGCTCGGGTGTATAGATCCTCGTCACAAGGCTCTAGTTCATACTGGAGAAGCTGTTGCACTTCTATGTTGGGATAATCTTCCAGGTTCCTGATGATTTTTCCGGAAAGCTGCAGTAAATACTTGTCCAGTGGTATTAACTTTGCTTCTTTATACAGATTCCTTGTTGGTATATATTTCTTCGTCAGTGGGTTACGGTACAGTCCAGTGCAAATGCGGAGCATATTTCTTTCAAAAAGCTTCATCTTTTTCATTGCTGTAGGTGAAATATAAACCGGATGGGAAAGGCCTAGGTCAGAACGGGTCGGATAACTTTTTTGTACAAAAGCAGCTTGGTTTTCTTATACTTAGTCCATTTCGCCTCCTGAGAAGCGGATGGACCAAGTGCAGAGAATAGTTGGCTCTCTTCAACTTCAAGTCTGCATGCCTTTTGAATTTGTTGGAAAAGTTGATTTCCGTTGTTGATTTGACTGTTACTTCAGTGTTGTCTGGAAACCTTATTTTGATTGCATCACAGTGTGTTGCAAACGCTCGTTTTCGAATGACATTCACTGGTGTTCGGTAGAAGATGAGTTCAGTCTTTTCGCTGCTTATCGTCAGTCCCCATTTGACATAGTATTCCCATGTAATGTGCTCTTGCACTCTCATAGCAGCAATTTCTGGTAAAAAAGCGGTGGCGTTTGTGATTGAGTCGTATGCATAAAGCTTTGTACCTGATATGTTGGCTGGAAGTCCAATTTCCGAGAGTTTGAATAGTAATCCTTTTATCCAAACGCTGTCGAAAGCTTTTTCGATGTCCAGCAAACACGCTACAGTGGTTTCCTTTTTGTTAAGTTCAATTGTAACATCAGTATATGGAGTCCCAGTAATGGATGTAGGGTAGAGTGTTTATTTCGAAAGCCATACTGGAACTCCGGTATGACATGTCTTTCTCTGCAGAAAACGTTGAGTTTCTTCAATATCAACGCTTCCAGTATCTTACTCATGAAGCTGAGCAAAGAAATTGGCCGATATCCTTCCACATTTGCGCTGTTGTTCTTCTTCGGGACAGGGACCACTTTTGCGGTTTTCCAGGCTGCAGGGAAATAGCTGTTGTTCAGGCAGTTATTGAAGATTATAGTTAACAGGAGAACAGCAAGATTTGGTAACTTTTTTTTTATTTATTTATTTATTTCATCTGTCGATAAACATCTATCAGATTAACATTAAATTAAAAAGTATCTACAATTTATGCAAAAAACTATACAAAAATACGTAATAATCAATTTAAGAAGCAGTATATCAATTACATCATGTAGTTATAACACATTGAGAACATTTTCTTTAAAACCTGATCTTATTTGACTTAGGTCGATTACATTGCCGAGTGAGTTGTAAGCAATACAAGATTTGGTTATAGTGTCGCTGCGACCATAATTTGTTATATGATAATCAACATAAAAGAAGCTTCTTGATCTTATAATTCTACCAGGCGCATATATGTATATTAAAAAGAGAAAGAAGAGGAGGACAAATAATATGGTTCATTAGCACATCCCTAGCGAGCATTATTAAGAAATATTTCCTTCTGGAATGAAGAGTCATTAAGCCAAGAAGATTACAACGACTTGTATAAGAAGGGGAAAAATTCCAACTCAGCTTACCGATAGCAAAACGAGTAAACCTCTTTTGGACGTTTTCAATTCTTAGCTCTCTCCAACTCTTCCAAAGTTGTTGTGATCGGGTTTCATTGCATGGCTTGGCTCGAAATACCCTCGCTACTTATCAGTTCAATGTGTCAATTGGTACATATGGCCAACCCACTGCCACATACGTCTACATTTAATAGAGTCAATCGGTTTCTGACCCGTTATCGTATGAAGTTTATTAATAGACGCAAGCATCTATTCAAAAAAGCTTGCAGCTTTCTTATGATAGAAAATATGACTTTCCAAGTGCTGCATCTATATAGAAGCACGGTTTCAACATTAGAGTCGTGGCTTGCTCGTTAAGCTTATAGAACTGTTTCTCAATATTTTGGAGAGCATTCCGAACGCGACCATCGTTTTCCTGTCTTATTTTGGTCTGAATCGGATGATATGGAAAAAAAACGACTCATATTTAGTTTAAACAGTAAATGACACTACGTGCCAAACAGCTCATGTTACAATGAACATTTTGCACAGAGGATGTCCGAACATGGTTATGTGATGTGAATTGGGCATCGAGATGGTGCGATTTGACACCGATACCGATATACTTCTTCTTATGGGGTTTTCTTAAGTCACAGGTCTATGCCAATAAACCACAAACCACCACTGTTCTGAAAGCTAACATAATTGTATCCTACCCCCAGTATAGCTTTCATGGACCCTATTCCGCAAAACAACTTTTCACTTTGCACTTATCAAATTTTTCGACAATTTGCAAAACTTTATGTTCCTCAGAACTATAAAATTTGATAAGTGATAAGTTCAAATTGAAAAGTGTAATTTGCAAAGTCTTTGCAATTTTTATATTCTCTTTGCAATTTCTGTTCCACATACGTTCTCATGTGCAAAGTGAAAACTTAATATTGAAATGTTTAATTTGCAAGGACTTTGCAAATAATTATGCTGTTTTGTTCCACAAAAACTGTAAATTCTATTTTTGCGAAGCAAATTTTGATAAGTTTATCAAGAGTTTGCAAAGAAAACGATCGCTTTGCAAATTCATATTAGGCGTT
This sequence comes from Chrysotoxum bicinctum, assembly GCA_911387755.1. NCBI lineage: Eukaryota > Metazoa > Arthropoda > Insecta > Diptera > Syrphidae > Chrysotoxum > Chrysotoxum bicinctum. The sequence goes on from OU426987.1 coordinate 2,519,077, forward strand.
TTTCTTTTTTAGTTCAGTATAGAGCTCTGAACAGAGTCCGAGCATGTCGAGCATGTTCCGAACATTCTCTGAACCAAGCGTGCTCTGAGCGCTCTGAGTATATTTTGAAGCACACCTGAACACTTATGTAGCTGTCGCCATTTTTTTTTAATTTCCATCTGTCAAATGCTTGTGTTAAGCATTTTACTCTGTCTGCTCAGTTATACTATTCTGAGCTCATAGAGCGCACTCTGAACACGCTCAGAACATGCTCAGAACGAAAAAATAAAAAACACATTTTCGAAACTCTGAACACTCTGAACTAAAAAAGAAACACAATTTATTTTTTTGACAACTCAGGTTCTGTTCTGAACTAAAAAAGAAAAACGCCTATTGTTATAACAACTATTGAAGCTTTTAAAATGTTAAGACGTGAGTTTTTGTTCGACGATAGTGAAGGCGCGGTTATAATAAGAAATTATAGAGACAGAATTAATTTTTCGGGACCACAAAACTTTAATTTTAATAGTACTTTTGCTTAAACCAAATTCAAGTGGATTTACTTTTAAATAAAATTGGAGAACAAAAATTAGAGCACAATAAACAGCGCAGTCATGGTTTGTCGGCTGAAAACCAACTGCTCCTGTGCTTGCATTGGCTCGGAAATGGTTTCCAGTTCCTTAGAGTAGCAGCTATGCATTGGGTTTCAAAATCACTAGTTTGCAGAACCGCCCATAGAATTGTCGACGTTATAAGAGACGTTTCATTTGAAAACACAGTGCCGTGACCCGGCGACGTCAAAGGTATTGCGGCTCGTAGCTTAACACTGAAAGTAAATTCCTAGGTAATATTGATAAAAACGTTTGCTGACGATGGAGCCATCATAAGTGAAGACCCGATATCCCTACAACGAGCACTTGACGTATGGGTGGATGTTCTAAAGGAAGTGGGTACCGCATAAGCGCGAAAAAGACAGAATACCTATGCTGCCCATTTTCTGATCCACACAGGCCTATTCCAGACATTTATTTGAATGGAGTAGTGCTTCCCAAGTGTGAAAAGTTTAAATATCTGGGGTCTATGATAAATAACGAAGCTACTTGTGATGACGATATCAATCATCGCGTAAGCGTAGGGTGGATGAAGTGGCGGGAAAATTCTGTTATCTTCTGTGACCGAAAAATGCCCCCTAAGCTGAAAGGAAAGCTCTACACTTCAGTTGTGCGTCCAGCACTCACATACGGTTCACAATGTTGGACAATGTACAAAAAGTATGAGAGTAAGCTAACGGCAGCTGAGATGAAGATGCTTCGTATGACAGCAGGAGTTACAAAGCTTGATCGAATTAGAAGTACGAAGATCCGAGGAAGCCTTCATGTTAAGAATACCATTTCCCAAAAAATTGAACACGACCGACTCAGTTGGTATTGCCATGTTCAAAGCAGAGATCCTGAGAACCCCGTCAAAAAGGCAATATCATACAACGTTCCAATTCGGAATAAAAAGAAAGGTAGGCCTAAACACTCCTGGTACAAACAAATGCAAAAACACCAGCATTCAGTTGGCCTCAGAAATGGAACAATACAAAACCGGGAGGCTTGCCGCCGATTTCTGAGGTCAACCCGGCGAACCCCACAGGCGGATCACTAGTGTGAAGCAGATACGTGGGAGAGTTATGATCCCCTCGACATCGAGATCATAACAGCGCCGAAGCAAAGGAAGAAGAAGAAGATTGATAAAAACGTTTTTGTTGACCTTCAATAAAACAATTGTATCGTTTTGATTAAATTTTATCAATACAAAAGAATGATTTTGTTGATTTCACAAAATTTATATAATTCTGCATAATTTTTTTGTCAGTTTTACAAAATATGCACTACAAATAATATTGTCAGTTTAACAAACCAACTTTTGTTAATAAAACAAAATAAAAGAGACATTTTTGTCATATCCACAAAGTTTTTTGTGATGTAAACAAAATGTTTGTTAATATGACAAATTAATTTTGTAAATTCTACGAAAAAAAGTAATATTGACAAAATATTTTTGTTATTTCAACAAATCAATCTGTTAGCTTGATAAATTAATTTTGACGATAAAACAAAATATTGTTTGTTACCTCAACAAATTTTTGTAATTTTAATGAATTTGTTAAAACGTTTTGTTGGGCGTATGTATATTGACAGAAGTTATATAAAAATCCAGATATTGACTATTACATACAAACAAACAAACAAACAAACTCATTTAAATCAAATTCAAGTTGATTTCCTTTTGAATAAAATTGGAGAAAAATTAATGGCATTGCGGTTCGTAGCTTTAGACATTAACTTTAGACAACCAATTTTTTACCAATTATTGAGATCTATTTTGGATTTTGGAAGAAATACAATAATTTATGATGTCATGTCGGTTGTCGATTTTTATTAAAATCGTTAAAAAACAATTTTAGGGCCTCTACTGTTGAATTGAGCCTAAAGCATTGCTTGGTATTATTTGGAAGGGAAATTCAATTTTTATCAACTTTTGAATTTAAAATGATAAGAATAAAATTGATTTTACATTAAACTTGACATTTAGTATGGTTATTTTTGTAACTTTGCATTTTTTTTACACAAAAATGTAGAATAATATTTCCCCTTTAATTATTTACCTCAACGAAGAAGATCCGTTAGATATTATTGAAGTTATAAGATTTATTATCAATTTATTTTTTTTTGTAAAAAACCAATTAAACGCACTCTATGCAAAGTGTTTGCAAAAATTTGTTTAGTTTGCAAAGAATATTGTGGAACAGAAAAACTTATCACTTTGCCAAAAAATGTAATTTGATAAGTGCAAAGTGAAAAGTTGATAAGTTTTTTGTGGAATAGCGAGATGAACGTCCATCGAAGCAGAAGTAAATAGATTAATTATTACTGACTAAAATTTGATGGGCTTACTGGTCAAGTTTTTAAAACCGTTTGAATTGGGCATAAAGAAAAACTTGCCAAGTAAGCCCATCAAATTTTACTCAGTAACCATTAAATAATAAAATTTCTCTATTACATTGTAGCTGTTTCAATATTATTCTACTTTAAATATTCGGTATTAAATCTTCATAAAGTAAGAACTTGGCGCACTTTTAGAACTCATTACTTTTCACGGCTGACTTGTTACACAAAGATTTTTGTATATAAGAACTTGGCTCTTTTTTAACATTTATGTTTTTGGTCTGATCTCACTCCTTTTTGCAAAGATTTAAATATTTTGCCATGTCAAAATCTCGAAAGATACGGAAAGATAGAAGGGTGGACTCTTCCTACTAAAATCAACTTAGTTTATAGCTTCCTATTTCTTTTGGTATATTTTCTTTTTGTTATTGGTTGTTTTGATTTGCGCTTCAATTATTTCTTCTTATCCTGGAAAGATACATAACACTAACATACCTACCTTAATTACAGCAATAGGAAGTGCTCCATATAAATTAAACATATTACGCCCCCTGAATGGAAAACCTCAATTTTTATTGTTGGTCCTTTATATGCGACTTGAGCCCTACCGTTCTACCAAATTTCATTGTTCTACTGCAATTGGAAGTGCGCCATATATAATTTACATCAGTTCTGAAGAAGTGGGCGGATACCACGCCCCTGAATAAAAAACCGCTTATTTTATGTTTTTTTCTTCGAATGCAATTTGAGCCCTATCACTTTACCAAATTTCATCGTTTTGCAGTAGTTGGAAGTGCTCCATTCAACCAACACCAATTCAGAGAAAGTGGGCGGATACCACGCCCCCTGAATGGAAAATTTCAAATTTTCGATTTTTGGCTCTGCTTGCATGACAAGACCTACCGTTGTGCAAAATTACAAGATTCTACGATGTCGGGAAGTGCTCCATAATTTTGATGATCTGTCAGTCATCAGTCAGTTACGGTTTTTGTGATTTTTGAGGCTTTATATCTCAGGAACCGATTATGCTAGAAAATTGATATTTGGTGAGGTGCCTGTGCCTGACTAGCTTAGTATATATTCGGAGTTTTAAGTTTCTGACTTCATTGGTACTGAAGATAAGAAGGGGTCAAAAATCGCCTGAGTTTGTTCCTGTAAAAAGGGTGTAGTGCCAGAAATTGGCTGGGCACTACCGTGCCCTTTTATTATTACGAATGTTCAAGGCGAGACCATGCTGCGGGAAGAAAATTGGCACTATATTATAGTCCTGTAGGTTAAATTTTGAGGTGTCAGTATTTTCATCTACTTGGGTTTCACGAAGTACCAAATTAGCTGGCCTGTACTTAACACAGTGACAAAAAAGTTCTTTCTTAAACCACGAATGTTACCGATTAGAATTTTTGACGATAACAAACCAACAAATGTGCCAGAGTTATGGAATGGAAGATTGCACGTTTTGGATGCCATCCAGCAAGTCGGCAGTAGAAATTTGAATGATGTTATATTCCATACATAAGACTTCTAAAAAATTAAAAAAAATTGTGTTCTATTTAAATTTGAAGATAGAGAACTCTCAATGAAAACCCTTTTAAAGCGGCTCGAAAGTAGAACATCCAACAAGAAGTGCAGTATTATATTATATTACGTTTAGTAGACCATCCACTTGGCAACTTTTACATTTGTGACTTAATAAAAAAAAATATATACCTTCGATTCCATGTGGTTACTGTTCCACCTCCAATTTTACATACTAAAATTTATCAATGAAAAGCCGTCAATAATTGCACATTTCTTTGTGCATATTGTTTAAATTTTTGATGTGCAATTTACCGACTGCAGTAAAGTCAATCATTGTCCATAGAGCTAACAAATTCAACCAACAACCTTTATTGTACTGGAGACCAAAAACTGTCATATGCGGTTGAAAAGCAGAATGCGGCGTTATATCCTGTGGTGGTCAATGTATTCAGCTCCATAACTATTGTTTCCTGTTGCTTGACAAATTTTAAACTTTCATACCATTTACTCTTTGAGTGAATGCAAATGCACTGATTTTTGTGTTCCAACACAAAGTACGAATATAATAAATTACAAATATTGAACAAAGCTACATGAATAAGTTCAACTGGATGTTTCATTTCACTCGAAATTGATTGTGGTTTTATAAATTTGTTAGTGCATTTGTTTTTCTAACCACAATGGGGTTGAATAACTCATTAAATGAGGTCAAATTGCACACATGTATATGTGAGTTGCAATAAATTTTGTAATATTGATTTCCCTACGGGAGCACGAAAAGTTAGGTTTAACTGCAATTTAAAGGTATGTAAATGTTCAATTTTAGTTAGGTTGGGTGCAATTTTTTAAAGGATACATTGGGCAGTCCTTACAGCCCTGGAGAAATTATATCTGAAGCAATTCTTCCGATTGGGTAACTCGGCGAAGAGGCTTAAGAGTTTGAAACAAAGACATAAGTAGTTTTTGAGAAAGTTTTTCAAGAATATTTTGGAAGCAGCAAGATCTAAATACAAACATATGTATATTGAGACATTCAATTGAAAACACAAGTGACCTCAATTCCAAAGTGCATTTCACCCAGGTACGTCAGTGGGCTCATCAGTTAGATGCTGTCGTTCCCTTCTAAGACGCAAATATTGGTCGATGTTTACGGTGAATTAAATTCAAACGCTCCAATGAAACCGAAATAATTTTCACATTTTATATACCTTCATTTATATAAAGAAGTGCTTCAAAAAATAAGTGGTTTCGAAAATTAAACCCTAAAACAGAGAATGAGGTCCCATATCAATTACTTCAGGTTTCAATATACCCAGATCAAGCAGACTGGATTAAAACAAGTCATTGAATGATTTAAATACATATGTCTATTTACTATATTATTTAATTATAATTGTAAAACTTCATTGTTTTTATTTTACTGCATTAAATATATAAATTTCGTATTATTTAATGTCAAATATACGAAACCGTGTGGTGTTATGTTGTCAAGGGCTATGAGAAAAATTTCAAAACTTGCTTTTTTATAATTTGTTTCTTTTTTTTCAATTTTATGTAAATTTACTTGAACATGCAGCTTTTTATCAAAACTTTCTACTTTTAATTTGTTCGCATGCAATACAGTCAAAGTTCTCTATAACGAACCTTCAAGTGAACAAAAAATTGCTTCGTTATAAGACGCTATAATGCTCTAGTCGGAGCAATAGTGCATAAGAGTGCATCAGACATGCAGTTCTTTCCAAAGTCTAAAAAATTGTGATACAAAATTTGCCATAACTTCAAAATGAAGAGCTAAGTGCCCTGATTGCAAATATCGAGGTCCAAGACGTTTTGAAGGCGGTCTTTTTCATGCTAGAAGTACGCTATTCAGAAGGCAGTCTGCAAAACGTCTTAGACCTCAATACTTTCAATCAGGGGGCTTAATTCTACATTCTGGAAAAGTTGTTATCACAATTAATAATACTTGGAAAGAACTGCATATATGATGCACTTTTATGCACTTTAGCTCTCACTAGAGCATGCAAGACGTTATCATTTGTAAATAACTAGTAAAGGTCTATCTTATTATGCTAATTATTTTTTGTTATCAATCACACCCAAAAATTGCTGTGGGCTCTCGGTCTATGGAACACAATCGTTCCACTGAATGTGTTCGAATCTCTTTCTTTTCTCAAATGTCAGTTTTCCTTTCAATGATCAACTCTAACCTCAATTGGTTGTAATCAGTCACTGACGGGGTCTTTTACTGAAACTAATATTTCAATGATTGCTATAACTGGCTTGTCAAAAAAATTAAGTCAGCATTCCACTGATTTGTTCCAATGATGCATTTCAATGATAGCTATAACTGGCTTCATAGAGAATTTCGTTATAAATTTAGTTATGGGGATGGGAAACAAAGTGAAATTCGCTATAGACAGAATTACGTTTTAAGCAAGTTCGTTAAAAGGAAGTTTGACTGTAATTCAATGAACTTCAATTTAATGTAATAAACAAATGCAATACCTACATTAAGATTATTTAGTTTTAAAGAGTATTAAGATACATACATATATAGTCGACCTTGAAATTTTGATAACTCGAATTATGTGGCGGCAGCCTTAAAACCTGAAATGTGATACATTTTTACTTTACTTTATATCTCGAACATCTTTAACTCGAATTTCCCTATTACTCGAGAAAACAAAATGAAAAGTCCATTGAGTAATTAAATTTTTTTGGTGAAATCAAAATCACTTACGTATATGCATTAGAACTTGAATTTTTTAATTTAAAAAGTGAATATTTGTTGAAAGTTATTCAGGAAAAAAAATTTCTGTACATATGTAAGAAGTTCCGAGTAATGTGGTGGCTACAGTGTTAAAACAAAAATAATAGATTAACACAGCTATAGAGCCTTCCATTTTTTTCTTGTTAGAACTTACCTACATTTATGTTATTTGTAAATTTTGACGTAAAATATATTGAACTAAACAAACACCGGCACGGATCCGAGTGGTTCAATTTTCAATGACTCTTCCGCATACATCCGGCGGAATTTGAGTGATGGCCTGTGTTATGTTCACCTTAAGGACATCAGTCGATTGTGGTCTATTCATATAGACTTGCGACTTCAAAAATTCCCACAAGAAAAAGTCTAGTGGGGTCAAATCACATGATGTTGGTGGCGAATTCAGCATTTACCCTTAAATCGTTCATGCATAATGTCAATCGTGCTTTCCGCTGTGTGGCACGTAGCGCCGTTCTGCTGGAACCACATGTAACCAGGGAATGGCCGTCAGTCTACCCTTGAACCCAACTTCAGAAGTACTGTTTAATTCAGAGATTCTTGCTTTGGCCACACAACACGAATATGGAATACCATACCCGGCCCAATATTTCCCTCCCATAACGATGTTCGGATATTCCAAATTACATCGGTATCTCCTTTTAAATCATCTCCAACTTTCCTAAATGCTTGCACTGTGCTCAAACATTTTAACGGTAGTCATAATCCCTTTGGTACGCTCTATTTAAAAAAAAAAATCATCCGGAAAATTTGAAACATGGTCTCATACCTACTTTAACCGTAATCATTAAAAATGCTACTTGCAATTTACGCTGAGTTAGGGAATCTAAGTTACAACAGTATTCAGTTTTGGCATATGTTGTTAATGACAGCAGCTTTGCCTTTTGACCCCTAAAGAGGTCATTCGATCCCCGCGGCCACAACTTTTTTAGAAATTACCCAATCGACCCCTTTTTTCTTATTTTCCAAATACATGTAATAGGAAAACCCATTGAGCAACATAAACTCATTGATAAAAGAAGATCGGAGGATAAGGCTTTTTAAACCACATTTTAGATTTTAGTGATACCAAATAATTCTGGTATGAAAAAGGGAAATTAAAAAACAATTTAAATTAATTTATATTTAAAAATGTATATAAGTTTGTTACAAAAATTTTTTACTGTGCCTGGGTTTTTCCCAAACCTGGCGCTTTTTAAAAATAACATGACGAATCGAGTGAGTGTCAAAACTTGTGATTCGATGATATCAGCTCTTAATTTAATTGAAACCACAAATGAATTGGGAAATTGGATTATTTAGCGGCAACACTTCATGCCAGAAATAACGATATTACTTATTTTCGTGTAGTCTCAATAGGAGTACAACTCGCAGTAATGCATAATTTGCGACGATCTTCATTTAAGTTGTTTGCAAGTTTAATTAAATCAGCTTTTAGTCTAGCAGAGTAGAGTTGTACATCATCTGCATAAAAAGGTGTACGCGTTTACAAACAAGTTATTCAAAAAAATACAAAATAGTATGGGTCCAAGAATTGATCTCTCCCTGTTTAACTGGTAACAGTGTTGAAGATGTTTCAGAAGAAATAACTCTTTGAAACCTCTTACTAATAAAGCCTTTAAAAAGGCTTCTTGCAATTTTTCCAAAATAAATTTCTTAGTTCCCAACGAGTAATTGCATAGTTAACTTTGTCAAAGGCCTTGGAGAAATCGTTTACTCGAAGCCATGTTACATAAATTTTGCCTTACTTCTTCAAAAATGTTAACCAAAGCTCTCGAATAGCTAGATTTTTTTTATTTTAGGACACATTTTTGGAAAAGTTTGCCATTGTGCATCTGTCCGTTCTGTTTGTTTGACTTTAAGTCAAAAATAGCGGTTCCTGACACACAAATCTTATTTTTCCAAAAAACTAGGCATATAACCGTTTTTCTAATCCTTGGCAACTAATTTTCATTACATCAAGAAAATCAAAGCAAGTTCGTTAAATTTGTCCCACCCAGGGGCGAACGCAGGTAGGGGTTTTAGGCGTTCAAACCCCCCACCTCCGAATCAACCAAAAAAATAAAGGTTCATTTTGTTAAAGAAAAAAAAACAACAGAGTGTTATTTTCGTGCCATAAATTCTTCTGCTAGTGTTGTTTTTTTCTTACGACTTATAAGTACTATAAGGCAAGTAATGCATTCGTTAAAAAAAATCGAACTCAAGATTTTTATCAAAGTTGATACGAGTATTACGATGAAAGCGAAGACGAAAAATGTGGCTTCCAAAATTCGGTCTGTCTGTCTGTTCGACTACAGCCTAAAAAGCTTGGCCGATTTTCGTTAAACTTGGTAGATATCGTTTTGAATTTTTTTCCCCCGCACGTTTTCTTTTTTCTTTTCGTTTTAAGACCAAAACATAACGGTGCCATACGATGTTTTTTCGAAATCTTATAAATATTTTTTTCTCAAAAACTGTCCCACAGGATTTTGAAAAAAAAAAAAACATAAAATTTCATTTCGTCATCTTAGGTAATGGTTGAAAAAATTTTTCCAAAAAATGGTTATTCTTGGAAGCCCCTTGGAACCATTTTTTGGTTTTTGATTTTCTCGAAAACAGTACAACCGATTTTAATCATTATGAAGACCCTGCAAGGTTTAAATTATTATTGTGTATACAAATTTTAAAAGTTTTATTTTTTGATTCTTAAAAAAATTTCAAAATTTTTTTCTGGAAACTCAATATTTCGAAAACTCCAAGCTCGATTTTTTTTAAACTTGATAAATGAAACTTTCCTAATATAATCTACAAAATCTGAGGAAAAAAAATTGTTTTACCTAAAAATAAAGGTACCCACAGTACAAAATGTTAAAAAATGGTTTTCATAAATCGCATTTTTCTCAAAAACGACTCCGAGAATTTCGATAGTTTTTTTTTGTTTCGATTAATCTTTACTTTTAGAGAAGCTTCTAAAAAGTTTAAAAAACATTGCATTTTAAGACTTTTAAAAAAAAAATTATTTTTTGAATTTTTGAAAGAAAAAAATTTGTTTTTTTTTTGAAAATTCGAAATCTCAAAAACTGTCTGTAGACGGTCTTAGTGGTTAGCGGAAAAAAAATATTTCAAATAATATATGATTTAAATCCAAAATAAATTTTTTATTCATTACAAAATTACAAATTATTGTTCTGTGTGATAAGTTTTAAAGCAGTTTTTAACTTTTGAAAAACATAAATGAATATTGCATTTGGTACAAAATGTGTGTGTATCGGACTTTTTACACAATTTGCAAGATTTTTTTGTTCCCCATTCTGGAAAATGATTGGTTTCATCAAATCTCTCACTTGCCACCGGATGTACAGCTTTTTTCCCAACCTGTTTGCTGGAAGTTACCTGTGCAGCAGATGACGGACGACCAACACATCTTTTTTCAGCAGCAGCACAGAGTTCTTTGGCAATGCTCAACCGAAATTCACACATCGTTATAGTACTATCTTTCATTTGTTCTTCTTCAATACGATTTTTTCAGCGTTCCGTCGCGGTCGTCTATATAAAATAAACGCATTAGTTGTAGCCATATCCAAAAGATGATAGAAAATTCTTGTCGCCATGTCCTGTGTTTTTATTTGAAGTCCATTTCGACCCATGTAGGCATCCATCAAATTGACACCACCCATGTGGGCGTTATACTCACGTATAATTTGTGGACAGTCGATTTCATGATAGGTTTTCTCTTTCCTATTGTAGCGAGCAATTTTTGATGGCTGGCTTACCAAATTAGTTTTCAAAAACGGCTTTGTTCCAACATACGTTGAGCATAGTCTGACATTTTTCGTGTCCTTCCAAAGAACTGTAGTAATATCGACACCGTAAACGGATCCGACGTATTCTGTCGAAAAACCTCTGGCTGCTTTTTTCAGCTCTTCACTTTTATCAGTCGGAAGTTTGCATTTCGGTACTCGATTTGCTCTAAGTGTACCTAAGCTATATATGCCACGAGCTCTTAGATACACTAACAGTGGCAAAGACGTATAAAAATTGACGAAATAAATAATATGATTAACAAAATTTGTGATACTTTGTGACAATCTGATGACAACATTCCCTGTTTTCGCAATGTCTGGAGTGCCAGGCAAAATTATGTCGTCATTTTTTGCTCCGGTATAAATTTCGAATCTGTACGAGTAGCCGTTGCTGTCGCATAAGACAAAGAATTTAACACCCCATGGATGCGGTTTGTCTGGCAAATACTGCCTCAAATGATGAGCCATTTTAGTCGAGCACATTTGTTCGTCAACACACAAACGAGCATTCTTTAGAATTGAATCAAACCGCTCAATCAAATAAGTCGCAACTTTTCTTATACGAAAAATGGGATCGTACCCAACATCACCTTTCTTTACTCGTTTAGTCTCGTCGTTGAACGATAAATATTTTTTAATTTGCTCAAACTTGTTTTTTGGCATACAATCAGGTATGTGTCGAAATCCGTATTCGCTCCAGTGAGCTTCGATATTTGGGTAACGAAAAATCGACATAAAAATCAGAACTCCAATATACCTTCGAAGTCCATGTTTGTCAATCTTGAATTGGGTGTTGACATTTTCTATGATAGCAGCCCGATTTGTTTCGAGGGATATCATATCGATAAGATGGTCGGTGAAGAAATATGAGAAAAGCTCAAAAGGTGTTTGAAGTTTTTTTTATTTCAGGTGGCAAATCAGTTTTTCCTCTAAACGCAATTTCATTCACATGCAGCTGCATGCATATTTTTCGCCACAAAATGTCTTTGAATTCCGATGAATCCTTTCTGATATTTACTAAATCTTAACGATATAATTATGATGCCAAAATGAGTTATTTATTTTGGAATAATGTTTGTTTTTAAAACTACTAACCACATCCATTAAAGCCACCAGCTGATGGCATAATTGAAGGGTCTGAAGCTTCTTCGGTAGGTAACGGAGACCGAGCCCTTTTCTTTGGCTTAAACGGCGTTGACACTTCTTGTTGTTGCGTTCCTGCAGATAAGGGAAGCTCGATTAGAGCTTCAGCATGTTCTACTTCATTGTTTACAACTTCTCTTGACACTTGTAGTAATCCGTCAGTCAAATTCAAGCTCAGATTGCTCACATTCAAAGAAAGATTAAAAGCATTGACAAACGATGAAGTATCCATGAGCTGTAAGCAGTCACGAATCATTGCGCTGTCTTCAGGTTGGATTTCATCACAACAATAGTCTGGGTCTCCAATCTCATCATCGAAGACTTCGTAATCGTCATCGGATTCATATGAATCCATCAATATTGCTATTTCCTCGTCATTCAAGGCAAATAGATTTTTTTTTTTCGACTTATCACAAGCCTTGTTTCTATCACTTCGACGAGACATTATTATTTTACTAAAAAAAAGCATAATAACTTTTAATTCTAGTAAACAAAACAAAACAACACTGACAAAATAACACAGAACCAATAAGACATGGGTGGACAATTTTTTACAGCTAAGCCACTAAGACCGTCTGGAGACGGTCTTCACAAAAACACGATTTTCACAAAACTTTTTATTTCACAAATCAAACAAAAAACAAAATATGGAAATATAACACCTCATTACTTACCAAAAAAATTCCCGTGTTGATTTGTTTATTGGAAAGTATTTTTTTTTATAATTTAATTTGTACAAAATTCACAATTAATTTTTCAACCTGTTTGCACCAAATTCTTAATAGAAATGATTATATCTATAGAACTATTCTACTCATAGGCTCCAAACCGGTACTGTTGTAGAGGTAAATTCAACCTGCACAAAACTTCTATGGAGGTGAGAGCGGAAAAATGATTCAGTAAGAAGAGAATTGGATTTATATGAAGACCGTCTGTAGACGGTCTTAGGGGTTTAAGGGATTAAAAGTTTAAATATGCGTACCAAAATTTTTTCTTAAATATGTTTTAAAAAATTTGTATACAAAACCTTATTTTTTTAAGAAACCACTAATACGAATTACAATTTTGTTCTTGCATAAACTAACATTTGCTCAAAACACATGGCATCCTGTGCCTAGCTCCAACTACTAAAGGAGTTTTAGTATTTAAAAAAAGAGTTTTGTGCTTTTTCTCTAATAACATTAATTTTTGAAATTCTTAGTCTTTTACATAAGAGCAAGTTTCTGCGACCCAGTCGTGCATTTTATGTTATGTGTCTTCGTATTTTAACACAATTGTCTTAATTTGAATTGATGATTAAAAAATAGAGACGAATAGAACAGCAATTGCGTTTTTGATAATTAACATTATGTATAGGGCAGAAAACGGACTAACGAAGGGAGCAAATATACCGATACAGATATCCGTGTTAATCTTAAGGGCCGATTTATGGCTAATAAATGATTTCGATTTATATACATATTTTTTAATTATTGATGGCTCCAAAGTCGGAGTGTGTTGAACTACAGCAATAGAAAAAACTTACTCATTTCGTTTGTGTGAAAGTTACATTTACAAATGAGTATCTATAGCACATAGCACCCTCTGAGAGCGTTTTGTTTATAATTATGTAGTATAGTTAACGTATAGGTACCAATTGAGTGTTGATGGTGTCCTTATGTTTTCGTATAACTCTTTGTCCTATGATCACAAAAGTACAACAAGTTACTTGTATAACTTCACGTACTAATATATACCGGATTTAGTTTTGCAGATTTGGACCACTAGGCGGACCTAGAACTTATTATAACTCTATTGTTAGGTACACTTATGGAATCACTTACACTCTTTTTCTTCTTGTTGCATTAATGATATTTCTCGAACCAAATGATGGCCTCCATCACAGGGCCCGTAGTAAAAGTCTATGTCTAAGAATTAATTCCGGAATAAAAATGCCCAAATGGGAAGCACCAAAAACGCCCTCGTAGTGAATATTTTCCAACTTTTGGTCACATTATTCAAATTTGCCAATTAGGTATCCGTTGCAACATCTTTATGATGTTTTGTTTTTGCGATTTAGCTGTATGAAATTGTTCCGATAGGTCCTATTCCTGAGATAAAATATTATTTAGTTATAACATATTTATGTTAATTACAATAAAGAATATGTAATTAACAAGTATTGAAATAATATATTTATGCAAATCTCATATTTTTTTTAAACCCCCCCAAATTATTTTCTGCGTCCGCCCCTGGTCCCACCCTTACCTACATATTTTACAAAGCTACAGTCTACGAAATTTTAGATACTTACTGCTTACTACCCAGATTTTCTTAAATCCTTAGCACAATTTAGTTCTACAAAATGAAACCAATCTCCTCTGCAGTATATATTCTATAGAATTATTACATTAAGTCAGCAGACCCTTAAAGTAATAAACACCCATTTGCAGTCGAATGCAATTAATTCGTCAAATTATCACCAATGCTTCAGTGCCACTTTGAATTCAAATGCAGCTTAGGTAGGGATTCCAAAACTGAATATTTGTAAATGCGTTTTAGATCATGCACTCATAATAC